>CM076580.1:1799796080-1800208881 GCA_034641835.2 Pinus albicaulis | reverse complement strand
TTTTTGGGCAGAAGCCATTAACTGTGCAAATTACATAGTAAATCGCACTCCTACTAAGGTTTTAAAGAATATAACTCCAGAAGAAGCTTGGAGCTCAATCAAACCAGATGTAAGTCACTTTTGTGTTTTTGGAAGTGATGCTTGGGCCCATATTCCAGATGCAAAACATAAAGCCTTAGAACCTAAGAGTGAAAAATGCATTTTTGTTGGATATTCTAAAGATGTCAAAGGATATAGACTTCTTCAACCAAAATCCAAAAATATAATCATTAGAAGAGATGTAAAATTTGATGAAAATATATTGGCCTACGAGCCTAGTTCGGCGGGTGTGCCACCTTTGGCCTGCGAGCCTGATTCGGCATATGTGCCACCTCTCTCTCTCTCTTCTATTTTTAATAGCATTCCTTCTAGTTCAGATGATGACAGTGAGGATGACAATCCTCCTCCACCTCTTGAAATTGTTCCTTATACTCCAGCGCTTCCAAGATGGGTCTGCTCTACTCGGGATGCAGTAGGTTCTCTTACAGGTGACCCTGCCGATCAACGAAGTACACATTCTCAGTTCGAAAGAGCCTCTTCCTTATTGGCTCAAGTTCCAGAAAAACTTGATCCAGAAACCTTTGAAGAAGCCTCCGGTCATCCAAATTGGGATGAAGCTATGAATGAAGAATATCGTTCCTTATTGGCGAATGATACTTGGGATCTTGTTCCTCTTCCAAAAGAAAGAAAACTTGTCAGATGCAAATGTGTTTACAAAACAAAGTTTGGACGAGATGGAAAAGTGGATAGACATAAAGCTCGTCTTATCGCTAAAGGTTTTTCACAAGTTTAAGGCATTGACTATATAGAAAAATTCTCCCCTATTGCCAAAATGAATTCTATCCGCCTTGTTCTTTCCCTTGTTGCCTCCTTTAAATGGGAAGTCCATCAGATGGATGTTAAATCCGCCTTCTTGTGGGAGATTTGCATGAAGGAAATCTACATGGAACAACCCCCATAACTTTATAAAAATGACTCTGTTGAACCCTTAGTTAAATTGAGAGGGGGGGGGGTGAATCAGTTTAACACATTCATGGACTTTTTAAAACTTTTTCATTAACACTTGTTTACAACTTCATTTCATGTTCAACTTAACATGTGAGTAATCTTAGAATGTGAGCAGCAAGCATTAATATAATGTAACAATAGACTTAATATGAGAGCATCAAGTATTAAGTTGATAATATAAACCTGATCAACACATAAACATCATGCACAGAGACACTAGATATAAGTGGAAACCCATAAAGGGAGAAAACCACATCTTATTATTGTTGTGATGCAAAGGCAAGCTCCAACTCCCTCTCACCTTGCAGGATTGCAGGCACCAACCTATGCTCCAACCTCAATTACGCAAGCTACAACACAACGAGCTCCAACTCCCATCAATTTTCTGCGGGCACCAACCTACGGGAAGGCTCCAACCTCAATCGGCTACAAACGACATTTTATCAAGCTACAACTTGATGTGGAAGCACCAACTCCCATCTATTTTCCGCGACACCAACCTACTAGAGGCTCCTACCTTGGTCGGCTACAAGCTGACATCTATCTGACTACAACTTGATAGGGAAGCTTCAACTTCATACTCTTTAAAAGAAAAACACTTGGCGGTTACCTTAGATATCAACTTTGTTATGTACCTTCTCTCTTGTTGTTCAACGATCCTCATATCATCCTTATATCATTTCAGCATCTTCTCAGATTCACTATCAGCTCCTCCTCCTTCTCTGCTCAGCTCCTCCTTCTTCTCTGCCTCACTGCTTCATTTCTGCATTCTCTAACTTTTCACAGCATCTCGTTCTGCTCCTCCTTCTTCTTATCTTCTCTGCCTCAATTCCGCATTCTCCAACCTCTCTCTCTCTAACCTCTTGCAGCTTTCTTATTTTCTTCAACTCTCTTCAATTCTGTTGCACACTCTCTTCTTCTCTCACTCTGTTTTCGTAACCTTCTCCCCTTGGATATTATCCTATTTTATACAAACTAGCTTCATGGCTGTTTGTATTCTACTGGGAATTCGAAATGGACAACCATGTCTCTTTGCCTTCTGCCTCCTCATCTCTTTTATCTGCTCATTCAGAAAATATAACTGTAGGTACCAATTTAACATTTCAGTGGGATATTTCTTTTTCCTTTGGATACTTGCCTTTGCATCACAAACAATTTAAAAAAAAATCATTTACATTCAATTACTATGAAAACTCCAGCTCACTCATTCAGCCTCTTGGCTCACTGCGCATTTGTCTTTTCTTTGACTGTGTCTTTGTCCCTTTCGGCTCTGTTTGTTTCCTTATTCACTGTCACAGGGTACCGGCCATCTGTCATACATATGTAACTGTGCTTTTTATATCAAGCTAATTGATTCTCGGCACACTAATAAAAAGACGTTTTGATATGTGCACTGCTGTGGTGTAAGTACTATGTATCTGTAACAACGCCTTTTATATATAACACAACTTCAGCTCTCGGCATAATAGTAAAAGCCTGTTTAACATATAAAATGCCCTTTCGGGCCCACCATCCGAACTTTTTTTTGTGCTCCGATGCGATGAGTCTCCTCCGATGATTTTCGATTGCGATTACACCCTTTGCAATTGTTTAGGGGATTGATAAATCATAGAATTGATAAATATATTCCCATTTGCTTTCGACCAACCGTTGCGATGTGATGGCCCCTACTTTACATATATATATATATATGTTCTCCAACAGAATGTAAAGACCCATGAATTCACTTTAGCGAATGCCCAACACGCACCTCATTTTCTATAAGTTTCGACTTTAGCACAATATATAAATATATCACCATGTATGCATATTCCCCGAGTCAAGCGTTATAAAAATTAATATAAGGGGTTGATTCCATTTAATCAATAGAATATCATCTATCCGGGCCCACTTGCCACACTTTCCGATGCTATACATTACTCCTTGAATTCTTCCGATTGCGATTGATCGCAATCGCAATTTCCATTTGAATGTATCGACATTCCAATGCTCCGATGCTCCGATTCCGATGATTCATTGTTCACTCAATTGTGCCGATGCGATGAGTTGCAATTGAATTCTTCCAATTTCGATTGGATCCTTTGCGATGGTTGTGATGCGATTAATGGGTTACGATTAATCGCAATCGCAACTTTTAGTTGCATGTTCCGATATTCCGATATTCCTATGCTCTGATTCTCTTGTGCGATTAGGCCAGAATTCAAACACATAACAATTATGGTTCATAGATCCATCGGGTCCAGACTTTCATCGCAATCGCAACTCTTTGTTTACATGTTCCGCTGCACAGTTTTTCTCCGATGCGATTGGGAAAGGGTCCCACCTTATGGTACTTTGGTTCTTTCGATCATAAATCACTCCATATAAATTAATATATATGCTTTGGACCTTTGTGAATAAGGCGCAATATATGTAATGCGCTGCATATATATATATAAGATTTATGTTTCATCTTTAGTGTATCCTCCAGCGTGGGTAACGATTCTCGGAATATATACTTTGCTGCTCGGGTTAGGATTCCCGAAATATTGTGTATTCTTCCACCTGGGTTGCGGTTCCAGGAATAAGGTTTATATATATACATTGCCGCTTGGGTTAAGATTCCCAGAATGTTATGTATCCTTCTACCTGGGTTACGATTCCTGGAATTTTCTGCTCGCTCTGTCTCTGCCTCTGCTGTTCGACCATTTCATCTTTGCCTTTGCCTTCGTTGTGCCTCTGCCTCTACTTCTCATTTCATCTCGAACTTTTCATCTTGATGCTGTTTGATAAAGGCTCTGCCTTTGATAACGACTCTGCCTCTATATTCACTGCCTCTGCCTCTTCCTTAGCTGTGCTTTTTTCTGTCTCTGTCGTTGCTTCCGCTCTGCTGTTTCACTATTACATTTCGACAGTCTTCTTCCACCTGTCTCCTTTGCTTCCTTTGTTCGCTTCTTTGCTGGCCCCTCATTTTCCTCACTACTACGCACCTTGAATAGCTCTATGCTTCTTTGCTATCCTTTGCTCCTTCATGTCTTGCTACTTACTATATTTTTTGTTGTCTCTGCTACCTCTCTTTTTGCTTCCTCTGCTCCTTGACTGATGTTTCAGGTGCTCCTCCTTTGTCATCTCCTTTTCCATCAATGACAACATTTCCAACAGTCTCCCCCTTTGGCATTGATGGCAACACATCCACCGATAATCCAATGCTTCCTCCAAGTCTTCCTCTGCCTAGCTTCTTTTAGAAGACCCTTTCTACTATTTCCTGCTTTTCCTCCCCCTTTGACATCAATGGCAAAGGGTTTCACATTGCTCAGTGTAGATTCTGTCTTTGCATTTCCTCTCTCTTATTTGTCTTTCCTCTCTCTGACCACCTTCTTCTGACTTTGTACCCTGCTGCTTCAGACTGGTGTACAAGACTTGTTGAGAGAACACTTTGAGGATTATTGATCTTGAATGTACACTGCAAGTTGATACAATCCCAAAGCACTAACTCCTTTCACTTGTATAAAGCTGAAATTGAGGATAATGACATTTCATAGAACACATTGTACCAGCTTTATCTAATCAAGGATGCATCACTGGATTAAACCTAAAATACTGAGAATGCTTCAAATATACTTCAGTCTCTATCTGATGTAGTGCGCCAATACATTTCTATTGAGGAAGATTGTGGATGGAATATGTCTTCTTCTGCAATATTCATCTGTAGTACAACATTTGTTCAATTGTAATGAAGCCAATATGTCTTTTATAGCTGTGGTTCACTTTTCTTGCCTGTTAGTGATGATTTGAGCTAGGATGTTAATAATAATATTACACTTGATAGTTGCAGGTCCTTGTTACTGATATGATCAATGAATCAACCAGAATTTTCTCTAAGAGATCAAATGCTTTTATTGCTTGCATAATGTACTTTCAAAACAAACCCTTGAGACTAGATACATTCAGTGTATTAGTCAGTCTCACTTATCAATCATGCACTTTCCTTTATGACATAAGGAGGTTATGTATGTCAATGATCAATCTCTCTTTAATGATCAAATTTTTTTCAATGGTTAAACATCAACAATTCCTTTCTGCTGAGGTATGATTGTGATGAATAAATAACAGACTTTTGGACTTCAACTGTTAGGTTAACACAACTATTCTGTCATGATGATCTACATCATAAACATCTTCAAGTTGTTTGATTAACATCTCAGCAAACAGACTTCTTTAGCACTACTACTGAGCTTTTCATGCTGAATGTAGATAACCATGGGAATTTTACCTTGATGCATTCTTGCCATAGTCCTTTGATCCTATGGACCTGTATCATACTGCTGCTTCCCTGATAATGCTTGGTAATCTGTTGATAAGCATGCTTCTTGTACCTAAACACCAATTGATATTACTTTGATAAATCATGCAGAGATTTCACTTCAGCTTGGACATTAACCCATAATTGATACATCCTTCATAAATTCTATTATTGAGCTTTCCATTGTTCACACCAACAATCATCAATATATTGAATCTGATCTTGGCATTATTTACCATTCTTCTTTTTCTGTCATTCTGTTCCAAGGAAAGCCATTGCATGTTCCTTTCTAGGACTGCTCTAGAATCATTGTTGCTTTATATTCAATTCAATTGTTCTAACATAAATATTTTCAGGAAGACATCTTCAATTTATTTTCTATGAATCTTCATGGGCTGATTACTCAAAGATTTATTACTCACTTAACTGCATTTCTCCAAGTGGACCTTTTGAAAGATGTAATGAACTGATGATAGGCGCTTTTCTTACTCATCCTTCTTAATGTGATACATTGTTAATTCTAGCAGTATAGGGCATAGTGTGATCATCACTTTAATGTGCTAAAGTCTTCTTAGCTTATATGTTCATTGCTAAGGTTTCCTCTATCATCATGGCTTCTTGCTCTCTTCTCTTCTTCCATCAATCTGTCAGCTACTTAATAATTCAGATGATCTTCTTTCTCTATAGTTCTCTTTTAGAGGAATTTCCTTTTTCTTCCTGATCTCATAGCTGTTCTCATTTCATGGAGCTCTTCTTAGACTACTTTCATGGGGTCTATATATGAACTGCTCTCCCCCTGGGATGTTGCTTCATATTTGTCACTGGATGGATTTTTGCTTTGCTTCCTAGAGAAGCTCCCCCTGAGACTATGGAGGATTCGTTATGTTATTGAGATAATAGGCTCCCCCTTTCTCTTTTCCTTCCATACTTTATTGGGGTTCTTCATAATGTCTGCACTTCTTTTAAATTCATAGTTTTGTTTGATTTGCTTTGATCCCATCATCTGTCTAGAGTTCTTTAATGTATATGGCAGATTACAATCTTTTGCTTTGTGACCAAGTTTGAGGCATACATAACATATTATTTTATCATAGTACATTTGAGTTGATGTATAATACTTTGTTCCCCTTCTTGAATACATTTTACATTCAACAGATTTATGTCCAAAATTATTGCATGCATAACAATGGCCATGGAAATGATTTGTGTACCTGGTGGAAGATTGTCCTTTCCATTTGCTTGCTGGAGGGGTTCTTCTCTTTTGCTGCATCTTTTGCTGGTTGGAGTTGATAGGCCTTCTCTTACATTGTGCTGCATTATGTCCTGGTTTATGACAAGAGAAACATGTGCTATTTTTCATAGGAGGAAAGAACCTCCTTTGACAACTTCCAAATTTATTCACTTCATCTTTAGGAGCATATGAGCCTTTAGTGGCTGATTGTTTCATCCTTTCATTCACTGTCCTACCATGTTGCTGCTTGATTCTATTTGTTTCTTCACAAATCCTGTTCTTGCTGGCTTCTATTTTTGTAGTAATCTGCTGAGCTGCTTCACTGTCCTTTACAACTTTTACAAAGATGATTTTCTTGTTATCTTCTGCCTTGGACTTACTGGTTTCTCCTTCATATCCTATCCCAGTCTTTATGAGAGGTGACCTTTGTGCATTTAGAATTTGGTCCAACTGTCCAGAGCCTTTCATTAGAGGTGTATTCATTAATAGTTCTCTTTGGATTTTTTCTAATTTCTTTCTTAAGCTCACTACTTCTTCTTCCAATCTTTCACATTCCTGACTTTTCTCTCTCATTTGTTGCAGCAGAGTGTCTTCTACTTTCTTTGCCTCTTCAAGCTATGTCTTCAGGCCAATAATTTCTTTCCTATCTTCATATTCTCTCTCATCACATATTTGTACCAATCTCTTAAGGTCTTTGTTTTTATTCTTCAATCTTTCTATTTCAGTCAGAGCTGTGTCAAGTTTGGCTTTTTCTTCAGCTGCAATTTCTTCATGGCTCTTACTACCATTCACACTAGCAGGTACCTCATTTGATTGAGCATCTTATTTTTGACATGAATTTATCTTTTTCTTAATTCTCTTCTCCTTCTTGATAATGCAATCCTCAGTGTCTACTCCATGCATGAAATGCAGTCTGTCCCAGATTTCTTTTGCTGAAGTTAAATCCATTATTAACTCAAGATCCTTGTTATGAAGATTGTTATATATCACACATTTTGCCTTGGCATTCCTCTGTTGTTCTTTCACCGTGGGGGAGTCTGTGCAGTAACCATCACATACAAGCTTCCATACTTCAGGTTCATAAGCCAATAATCCTGTTTTAACCTTATCTCTCCATTCAGGAAAGTTTGTTGTATTTAACACAGGTACATTTTGATAGTCCATGACTCAAACAGATCTCCTTCAAGCCTTTAAGCTTACACCAAAGGAACCAGCTCTGATACCAATTGTTGAACCCTTAGTTAATCTGAGAGGGGCGGGGGGGTGAATCAGTTTAACACATTCATGGACTTTTAAAACTTTTTCATTAACACTTGTTTACACCTTCATTTCATGTTCAACTAAACATGTGAGTAATCTTAGAATGTGAGCAGCAAGAATTAATATAATGTAACAGTAGACTTAATATCAGGTCATTAAGTATTAAGCAGATGATATAAACCAAATAAACACATAAACATCATGCACAGAGACACCAGATATAAGTGGAAACCCATAAAGGGAGAAAACCACATCTTATTATTGTTGTGATGCAAAGGCAAGCTCCAACTCCCTCTCACCACTGATTTTCTATAGGCACCAACCTAAGGGGCTCCAACCCTAATTCTTATGGCTTCTAACCACCAGGAAGCTCCAACTCCAATCAATTTTTTGCGAGGCATAACCTACGGGAGATCCAACCTCGGTCGACTACAATTGACATTTTATCAGAAAGCTACAACTTGATGTGGAAGCACCAACTCCATCTATTTTACCAACGGGAACCAACCTACAGGAGGCTCCTACCTCAGTCAGCTACAACTGACATCTATCAAGCTACAACTTGATAGGGAAGCTCCAACTTCCTTACTCTTTAAAAAGAGAAACACTTGTTGATTTACCTTGGATATCAGCTCTGTTCTGTTCCATCTGCTCTGTTGTTCATCTATTCTCATATCTGCCTTGTATCATCTCTTCATCTTCTCAGATTATCTATCAGCTTCTCCTTCTTCTCTGCTCAGCTCCTCTTTCTTCTCTGCCTCAGTGCTTCATTTCTGCATTCTCTTCACTCACTCTCTCTAACCTCTTGCAACTTTCTTATTTTCTTCAAATCTCTTCAATTCTGTTGCACGCTCTCTTCTTCTCTCACTCTATTTTCGTAACATTTTCCCCTTGGATATTACCCTATTTTATACAAAATAGCTTCATGGTTTTTTGTATTTTACTGGGAATTCGAAATGGATAGCCATGTCTCTTTGCCTTCTGCCTTCTCATCTCTTTTATCCGCTCATTCAGAAAATATAACTGTAGGTACCAAATTATCATTACAGTGGGATATTTGTTCTCTTCCGGAGACTTGCCAATGCATCACAACAATATAAATTAAAATCTTTTACATTCAATTACAATGCAAACTCCAGATTACTCATTCAACCTCTTGGCTCACTGCGCATTTGTCTTTTATTTGACTGTGTCTTTTTCCTTTTCGGCTCTATTTGTTTCCTTATTCACTGTCAAAGGGTAGCGGCCATATGACATACATATGTAACTATGATTTTTATATCAAGCTAATTGATTCTCGGCACAATAATAATAAGTCGTTTTGATATGTGACTGCCGTGGTGTAATTACTATGTATCTGTAACAACATCTTTTATATATAACACAACTTCAGCTCTCGACATAATTATAATAAGTTTTAACATACAAAATGCCTTTTTAATACAACTTAAATCAACTCTCAGCGTAGTAGTAAAAGCCTGTTTAACATATAAAATGCCCTTTCGGGCCCACCATCCGAACTTTGTTTTGTGCTTCGATGCGATGAGTCTCCTCTGATGATTTCAGATTGTGATTACACCCTTTGCGATTGTTTCGATGCGATTGATCATAATTGAAAAATTCATTGATATGTTCCACTGCTCAGCCTTCGTGCCGATGTGATGGCCCCACACTGAATATATAAATATATATATATATATATATATATATATATATATATATATATATATATATATATATATATATATATATATATGTTCTCCAACGGAATGTAAAGACCCATGAATTCACTTTAGCGAATGCCCAACACGCACCTCATTTTCTATAAGTTTTGACTTTAGCACAATATATAAATATATCACCATGTATGCATATTCCCCGAGTCAAGCGTTATAAACATTGATATAAGGGGTTGATTCCATTTAATCAATAGAATATCATTTATCCGGGGTCACTTTCCAGGCTTTCCGATGCTATACATTACTCCTTGACTTCTTAGTTGATTGTTACATATAATCATTGAATGTATGAAATTCAAGTATAGATGCTTCGATTCCGATGATTCAGCATTCACTCAGTGTAATAGGGCAATGAGTATGATTAATTCTCCACACGATTACGATTGGATCTACTTTGCGATGGTTGATCAGTCTCGATTGCTTGTGATTAATTGCAATCGCAACTTTTAGTTGCATGTTCCAATATTCCTATGCTCCGATTCTCCGATGCGGTTAGGCCGAAATTCAAACACATATCAATTATGGTTCATAGATCCATCGGGTCCGAACTTTCATCGCAATCGCAACTCTTTGTTTACATGTTTCACTGCACAGTTTTTCTCCGATGCGATTGGGAAAGGGTCCCACCTTATGGTACTTTGGTTCTTTCGATCGTAAAGCACTCCATATAAATTAATATATATGATTTGGACCTTTGTGAATAAGGCGCAATATATGTAATGCATTGCATATATATATATAAGCTTTATGTTTCAGCTTTAGTGTATCCTCCAGTGTGGGTAACGATTCTCAGAATATATACTTTGCTGCTCGGGTTAGGATTCCCGAAATATTGTGTATTCTTCTGCCTAGGTTGTAGTTCCCGGAATAAGGTTTATATATATACATTTCCGCTTGGGTTAAGATTCCCAGAATATTATGTATCCTCCTGGCTGGGTTATGATTCCTGGAATTTTCGGCTCGCTCTCTCTCTGCCTCTGCTGTTTGACCATTTCATCTCGACCATTTCATCTTTGCCTCTTCCTTCCTTGTGCCTCTGCCTCTACTGCTCGTTTCATCTTGACCTTTTCATCTTGATGCTGTTTGATAACACCTCTACCTCTGCCTTTGCCTCTGTTGTGATAATGGCTCTGGGTTGCCTCGCCTCCCGATAACGGCCTCTTTGCCTCTGTTTCTTGCCTACGCACCTGCCTTAAATTGTGTTTTTGTCTGCCCAGATTTAGCTTCAGTACCCGCTCTGTATTTGGTATTTTGACTATTACATTTCGATAGTCTTCTTCGTATGTCTCCTTTGCTTCCTTTGTTCGCTTCTTTGCTTTGGCCCTCATTTTGTCCTCACTACTCTGCACCTTGAATAACTCTCTGCTTCTTTGCTACCCTCTGCTCCTTGACTGATGCTGCTCCTTACTTCTCTTTTTGTTATATTTGCTACCTCTCTTTTTGCCTCCTCTGCTCCTTGAATGATGTTTCAGGTGCTCCTCCTTTGTCATCTCCTTTTCCATCAATGACAACATTTAACATTCGGTTGATCCTATAATACTTGAATGTATCTTCCTTTCAAGGAACCCATATGTTCCTTTGACATGGATTCAAAAAGTATAGGTTTGTTTAGATGGTTCTCATTGTGATCATACAATTGGAATTGCATAAATATATTGATATGTATCTGCCAAAATTTTTTGGGCCACTTTCCTTTTGAATGTCGCAATGAAGGTGGCACTAAATATCTCTAGAAATTTTACCTTTATCACATATTCCTTAATGAAATTTAAGATATGGTCTCCATTTGGAATTTCACAATGAAGGTGGCACTAAATACACTTACAAAATTTTCCTTTACTATGGAGTCCTCAATGACATTTAAGGTATCATCTCCAACTATTTCCATGAATCCTTGAAGAATTCAATAGGGCACCGTTTTCTCAAAGATCATTTTGGAGGTGCTTTAATCCCTGAGAGAGTTATTTTATTATCATCACATGCATAAGGATTTCATTTTCATATTTTTTTTACCTCTTTATGAATTGTCCAAACTAAAATTTAAACATCCCTTATGTTCCCCTCTTTGATTGCTGATATAAATTCCTTTATAATAAGAAATCATGGCCTTGTTGATTGCAACGCAGGGTTCACAAAGCTATCCCCTCTTGTTATAGATAATTCAAATAGTATTGTAAGATTTTATGGCCCCAATTTTCTTATGAAAGAAAGATGTATTATTGTCCCCTACCAACAATGATACCTCATTGCTCTTCATTCTTTCCATCTAGCCTCTTTCTGCACAAGTAGTTTGTGTCTTTCCTTTGAGATCTTCTATTTTAGTCACCCATTCATGTTGTAAACCAAATTCTTTTTCCTTGTAGTGAATCTCTATTATTCCCACATCAAATTCATTTCACCGAAAGAAAGAATACCCTTTTTATTAATCCATTCCTTCACTATATATTTTATTTTGAGAACTTTTTAAGGAAATGAACCATCATGTACTCCCATTCTCCAGTTGAGAAAGGCTCCCATTTTTTATTAATGGCATCCATGTAATCTGGGCATGTTGGGAGAAGGCACTGAATTTAAAGGGATAGGGGTTATTTCAACAACTCTCTTTTTTCACTTCCAAAATTATTCTTGAGATTAGAACCCCAATTAGCAACTATTGTTGATTTAAATGTGGAGGCATGAGAAAAAAAATATTTCTTTAACGAGAAATTTGTACGTAGAACTATTTCCACACTCAATAATGTCCTTCGATCAGTCATTGACATTCGAAACTAATATTAATTAATGAGCATATGTTGTGAAACACGTTCCTAAATAAGAATTAAAAAAAGATTTGTATATTTAATATTAATAAACTTTGAAGAAAACTTTCAGCACAGTCAAATCTCTATGCACATGCATTTATAATCCACATACACTACCTATGAACAACCAACTCCACACAAACACCTTCGCACAACTCCTTCCACACAACGACTTCCGTAGTTGTGAAAAACATTCATAAATAATAATTAAAAATGAGACTTGTATATTTAGTATTGTAATAAATGTTGCACAAAGCTTTCCTCACATTCACTTTACCGCACAACACTCCTTCACATGGATTGAAAACACAGTTTATTTAGAACCCTCATTTATGCAAAATATCCCTAGTTTTCCTACACATACTCCTTAATAATATTAACTGGATACTTTTTCATCCTTCCTCCCCCCCTTCCACCCCTGAACCTATGTGAAAAACCTGCAACCGAATAAATTCTTGCATCATTGAGCAGAGCACTAACATAACAGTGCCCCACAATTGCATGTTACACGGATTGAAAACAAAGATTATTTAATATTTCATAATAAGAGTAGCTTTTATAGTCTAATGATTACAATAATTGTTAAAAAAAATGATACTAACTTCCTCCACACCTTCATTTATGCAAAGGACCCCAGTCGTCCTGTACATATTTTTTCTTCCTCATGGTAAAATTTTCACATAATGAAATGATACCAATTATCGTATCGTTCATCAATGTCACAACACTCACTATGAAAAGGAACCTAGTTCTCTCGTACATACTCTGTCCTTCACACAAGGAAACATAATAATGTTAAATCAACATTTGTTAACACCCCCCCCCCCCCCTTCGGGCCTATGCAAAGAACCTGCAACTGCATCGATTCCCATATAATTGAATGGAGCACTAACATAACAGTGGCTTGCAACCGCATCAATTCTAGCATCATTGAACAAAGCACTAACATAACAATGTCAATGTCAGAGAACTCACCAATGCAATGACTACTCACAAAATTACTTTTATTTTAATTTTAAAATGAATTGTCAAGCACTGGAAAAAACGAAAATAAAACACCCTTCGCCAGGAAAATTATGTTCCATCAAAGCTTCCTCAGCCACTAAGAAATTAAAAATAACATTTACTGAAAATTTGAAAATTATTTTTAAATTTATTAAAAAATAGAAATATTAAGCGTTCTCTTAAAACTTTAATTAAAATTACAAGAACACACTAAATAAATAATACACAGTCAACACAACTTACCACAATGTAAATGTTGTTATAGGTCAATTCGGGCATCACCCCCCATGACCTGGTCAAACTGGACATCATCCCCAGGACCAATGAAATAGGGTCTATCATCCCCTTACATTTCAGTTGCTATATGCCCTAAGAGAATAACAATTCATTCATGGCTTCTATTGTGAGATTTCCAAGGTTTGAAGTTAATGTTATATCAATTATTGTCTCACCAACACAACCTCTAAAGGGACTAAATGTGTTGGAATGAAATATCCTCCATTCAAGGGTATACTGCAATGCACTTCCCGACATTCAAGAGTGCGTTGGAAACCTGGGAGCGGAATTGTCATTGTTTCGTGAATCTCCACATGGCCAGTGCCTTCTAAAAGAGTCCATATGTGTCAAACTTAAAATCCAAGTGTCCATCTAACACCTCTGAACTTGGGAACATGTCTTGCCTATTATTAGAAAGTCATTCATTGAGAAAATACCATCATTTTCCCTATAAATTGAGCACTCATTCTAGTGATAGGGAAGGAAGAAATTTGGTAAAGTTATGTTGTTGGATTCTCATTTGAGAGAGTGAAATTACTAATATGTTGTTGGTATGATTTTGGATGTGATGAGGTTGGGATGAAGCTGGAGCTTGTGGCAACAAATCGATCATTGGTTGTAACCCCCCCCCTTCTACTCTTTAATAAAGATTGTTGTTCATTTTCCCATATATATGTCTCAATTTCTTGTGCAATGGACTCTTGAATGATATATATATTTCATATCTAATAGATTTGATTGAGTAATATAAGTAGATATATGTATATTGCATGTTGTTTGTTGTTCTCTGTTTGTGTTTGCAGGGATCGATTTGGAGATTTGAGTTGGATTGAGAGCGACGAAAACAACAAGAAAAGGAGAAGGAGAAGTGATTGAATCACAAGTAGGCTATTTCACCATTCTGTATATCGGCTTGTTTTAGAGAAAGTGATAACAATTATTTCCATTGTTTTTCTAAGTGACTAGCACCACACTTAGGGAATTTGGTTTATTCGTAGATCACAATTCCACATAACAAATTGGCGACTCCACTGGGGAGTGTCCTATCATTCTTGGTATTTTTGCCTCTGCTTATCCTCATCAGTATCATATACTTTTAGTTATTAGACATTTGAATGAAAAAATTGCATTAGAAGTGTGTTCTGTTGCTTGGTTTTTCAATCCCTGCTGCCCCCAACGCATAGTTGGTCAAGACATAGTGCACTGCAGTGCACTGTCTCCCACTCAGGGGTGCACTACAATGCACTGTCTCCCTTTAGAGACTGTGTTTCCACCTTAGCCAACCAAATTCCATCTAAAATTTTCATTGCTATCATTCTCAGCCATTTGTTTGTTGTATTCTCAATTGTCTAATACCTCTTAGAGACCAATAAACTTTCTTGATTCTTCCTCCTTTGAAAAGTAAATTTGTTCAATGTCTCTTTAGTGTTTTTCGTTATCATTGGAAAATCAAATTCAAAGTATTTCATTTCTGCATTAGATCAATGTATTTTCGAAAAGGAAATTGTTGTTTCATTCCTCATCTCCTGTAGGAAAAATTGTAGTTTCCTCATTTTTCCTAAAAGAGAAATTGTTGTTTCATTCCTCATTTCTCAAAGAAGAAAACTATTGTTTTATTGATTGATGCATATAGTTTCCTTTCTTGCATTCACATCAAGGGAGCTGAAAAGAAAAACATGCATGTGCATATAGTGAATTGTGTGTGTTGCATAGGAACATGTTAGGAAAGCTGTATTTTATTTTGTGCTCTTTGTTGTTTACTCTAAAACTGATTGCTCTTTCCCTTAGTATCTAGGATTTTCATTGAAAAAGCTAAATTGAAAAGTTTTCTTATCATTTATTTTGCATTTTTAGGAATTTCCATCACATCATGCGGTGAACCTCAAACAAAAACTGTAAACAAGATCAACATAAAATTTACATCAATTTACTTAAGAAAGCATTGGAACATTAACGATGACATTTAGAAGGTCTAGGTTAGAGACGTGTTCCGGCGTCGTTAAACATAGCAGCCGTCGTTAACTTGTCTGCGATATATTCCGAGTGTGATACCTCACTCCACGTACATAAGTATATCAGAGCTCTTCCACGTACATTCGGGTATATAGGGCGGTGTTCTAGTACGAAAAGTATAATGGGGTGCTCTGACTGTACAGTTTCGCATTAGACAGCTCTAGTACGGACCTAGGCTACCATGTACCTTCGGGTATATTTGGGAGGACAACTTTAAGATTCTTCTTTTATATTTTATTTAATTATTATAAAATTATTTATATAATTTTTTTTAGTAATATTCATTTCATAGTACTCGATATGAATAACTTTTAATGCATGTATTTTTGTCTCCATGCCTTTATTAAACATGAAAATCTAATAAATCAATGTGAAACTATAATACATCAACATTTCAGTGTGTTATTGCTATCAACTAATCACATCATTGATTTTTATTTATTTTCATAATATCAAAACATTACTATTTAGACTTATTTCGTAGATGAATATTTTTGGATGTTAAAATTTCAAGGTTTTGTTAAATATGTTCAAATGACTAATAGTACAAATTAATTCAGTTTTACAGAATTTAATACATTTTGAAATTTATAGTTCTTAATATTGAAAATATAATTTAGTATGTTAACATAGTAAAGTCTAATATACTATATCACAATTCTAACACACAGTAGCAACTAGTGGTCTTGGGTCTACCTCTAGTTTGTTTAAAATAGTATTTAAAATAGGCATAATCTAACTTATAGACGAAATGGTCCTCTTCATGACATTTTTGTCTGGTTAAATTTAATCAAAATCAAAAAAATATTTTTAAAAATTAAGTTTAAATTGTTTAATCTACATAATTAGAGTGCCCTAGGGGTTTTTCATGTGTTGAATCCATTTATTCATTCAAAAATTTATTTTAAAGGACACAAAATCTTGAAATTGTCTTCCCGGATTTTAGTGAATTCCGGTGAAAAAAACTATTTTGTCTATAAGTTAGACTACCCCTTTAAAATATATCATTATCTGGATATGTTTTTATATTTTATTTATATGTAATGTCGTTGCTTCCAATTTGATGTTTACTGTAAATTTGGGAAAACTTCTAATTATTTCGAACACTAGTATCCATGTTCCCAACATTTCCTCATTCAAAAAACTCATGCAACATAGATAATAAAAGGGTTAGACACAAAAGTCAATTTTGAAGACACATGTTAATCATAGCAACAGAAAGTTTAAATCATTATCAATTGTGCCAAATTGGGTGTCCAATTATGCTTTCTCTATATACATTATACACCGATGTAAACAAATACTCATTAGAATTAGTGCACAAATAAATATGTCAACACGTAAAAATGCAATTTTTTGTTTTTTATTTTCAGCAACCAATTTGTTTCCCTTGAAAGATGACATGCAACTCAATAAAAATGAGTGGTATTGGACGTATAAAACACAAGTGTACTCTTTGTTCAATGTAAATAAATAAAATGTAAATGTCTTCTGACAATAAAAAAAACAACTTAGGCTTTTAATAATTTCTATTATAAATATGTGACACATATAACTTGTGTTTTGATATTCCAACCACCTTTAACGTTTTAATGGGTCTTGTGTTGCATGTTGATTTCTAACCCTCCTCAATGCACCTCACATCTAAGCCTTACTATCCATTGAAGCAAACTCTAGGATGAAAATTGTCCTTTTCCCTTCTATTCTTCTATTTTCTTTGGATCCTCCTAATACTGCTATTTCTATTGTCTATAAGATTTTTTTTAATAGTGCAACATGCTCATGCTCATGATATAAAATCATCATGCTAAGAGAAATATAACTTGGAAAATAGGCTACCCAAGCCACTCTTTGAGGCTTCCTCTATGTCTAGAATGCCTTCATCCATATTCATCGGTTCCTTGTTTGTTGGGAGCTTGCTTCCATGTTGAGTGTTATGTAAAAAAGAGTGAACTTCTAAATTGGGTAATGGTAGCATAGTCTTCCTCATGCTTCTAGTGATGGATGTCATTCATTTGCACAATAGGCTTGTGCTAGCCTATAATCACTTTGGAGTCTTGATATACATCTAACTCTAAATCATCTCTATCTAGGACCATATTTAGCATAGTTTTTTCTACAATTAGTTATGCCATGATATTTGTTCCCCTTTCCAAACCTAGTATGGACTTGGTCCTTAGGTTATTATGAATAATGTGTCACTCCCTTGCTCCTCTCAACCTTGGGTTGTCCCTAACTACACTATTAAAGAAGCTCTGGCAATGATATTGATCTTTGCAATGAGCTTATATGTTTAGGGGAGATTTTTTTCTTTCTAAATTGATCTTTGTAGGTAAATTGGACTTCATTTGATGGAAAAAATTTCTCGAGTTGAATTTTTTTACCTTTAAATATGTTAGTTTGGGATACCTAGATTGACTAGATGACTATAAGGGATAACACTTGGTCCTGCATTTTGCTGATTTTATCTAGTTTGCTAGGGATTGGGTTAAACCTTGTTCCATTTAAGAGTGCCTTTTCTTTACATCTTATTGTTACACTCCATGCCTCTTTGGATAAGTGAGAATTTCTAAAGTGATGATGTATTGATATCAAGTTCTTCTCACAGGTTGAGCATCTTCGTAGATCCTCCCCACCCTCCTTGCGATAGATTTTCATATGTTAAGATAAAATTATTTAAATCCACCCAAGTAAATGACTTGGACATTATACACGCATTGCTTTTATATATCATTGATCACTACCACTTATGGAACTCACCTTCCATCCTTCCAAATTGTCTCTGATAGACTAGTTTTACTAATGAGTATCCATTATTCAAATTCCCCATATAACATTGTCATATTCCTTTCCCAATTTGATAGTTAAACCAATTATGCTATGCATATCTTCATTTTCTACGTTTGGATGTATTTGGAGGTGATTTTGTTTTCCATATGATTTACCACCACCACTTATAGACCTCACCTTCTATGCTTCCAAATGGTCTTTAATAGGCTAGTTTTACTAATCAATAGTCATTATTCAAATTTCCCCACCTAACATTGTCGTATTCCTTTCCGAATTTGATACTTAAATAAATTATGCTATGAATATATTCATTTACTACATCTTCCCTATTCATTGTGATGTCATAATTATTAACCCATATTTGATCTAATTTCAAGTGAGCAAGTGGAACCACTATATTTGACAAATCAAAGAGCCTCATGTTGGTAATTTATAATGTTGGTGAACATGTGCCATATCCAATCTGCCAACTAAAAATTCTACTGTTAACACTTAAGGATGAACGATAACGATTTGCAAAATATTTATCCTTCTCTTTGAGTTTTGTTGGGATTCATTATCCGTTCTTCTAAAGATAGAGGGGATATATGTTTTTGGTGAAGTATCTCCTAATAGTTTCCTTCATTAAGGAGCAACTTCTAGTTTCCAAAGCTATTGAGAGCACTCCCATATTATTGGCTCCCCATCCTCTTGAATTTTGTGAATGGGATAGTACCTATAACCTAACCAATGTAATTCCTCCCTCTTATTTGTTTCCTTTCCATGAGTAGGTGGATATTTTATTCCTTGGATTATTCATAATTTTCTTGGGTATACTTGTTGGTGATAACCAATACATCAGAATAGTGCACACCACACTTTTTATCAGAACCGCTCTACCTATGATCGAAATCCTTTTATGGGTCCCTTGAGAAAATATCTTCTTTATTTTTTTAAATAACCAATTCCAATTATCATGTTTGTAGTTTCCAAGTTGCAAATGGAATCCTAAACACTTCATATCTCTTCAAAATTTTAATAGTAAAAGGAATGAATTTCTTGATCATCTCATGATTTCATTGGGGGAAAATATTAAATCAAGTTATTGCCAAGTTTATCTACAAAATTTCCATTCTAAAAAATAAACTTAGTGTTCTTTCAAATGCATGACCTTCTGTTACAAACTCATTTCCAAAAACCAAAATGTCATTAAAATTTTTGAGGTGGGATACCTTAATATGTCTTGAAACTAGAATACCTTGGATGTCCCTTGCTCTGATGCCTTCACGTATTAATCTATTGAACCCTTGCTAGTATCCAAAAGAGAATAGGAAGAGGGTGCAACCTTCTCTTGATCTTTTCAAAGGTTAATAGAAAGTCATTTTATCCATTCACTAATGCTACGTATGACACAAAATGATGGCATCGTTCCATCCAATTGATAAAATTATGGGAAAACCTATTTGGGTTAAAATTATTGTTAGATTTAGCCAATTGGTGTGGTCATAAACTTTAGATAAGTCAATATTGGTGATAAAAATTTCCGTGTGATTCATTTTAACTTAGTGCAACACCTCTTCAATTGAACCTATAATACTTGAATGTATCTTCCTTTCAAGGAACCCATATGTTCCTTTGACATGGATTCAAAAAATATAGGTTTGTTTAGATGGTTCTCGTTGTGATCCTACATATGGAATTGCATAAATATATCGATATGTATTTGCCAAAATTTGTTGGGCCACTCCCCTTTAGAATGTCGCAATGAAGGTGGCGCTAAATATTTCTAGAAATTTCCCCTTTATCGCAGATTCCCCAATGACATTTAAGTTATGGTATCCATTTGGAATTTCACAATGAAGGTGGCACTAAATACCCTTATAAATTTTTCCTTTACTATGGAGTCCTCAATGACATTTAAGGTATCATCTCCAACTATTTCCATGAATCCTTGAAGAATTCAATAGGGCACCCTTTTCTCAAAGATCATATTGGAGGTGCTTTAATCCCTGAGAGATTTATTTCACTATCTTCACATGCATAAGGATTTCATTTTCATCTTTTTTTACCTCTTTATGAATTGTCTGTGCTAAAATTTAAACATCCCTTATGTTCCCCTCTTTGATTTCCAATATAAATTCCTTTATAATAAGAAATCGTGGCCTTGTTGATTGCAACACAAGGTTCACAAAGCTCTCCCATCTTGTTATAGATAATTCAAATAGTATTGTAAGATGTTATGGCCCCAACTTTCTTATGAAAGAAAGTTGTATTATTGTCCCCTACCTAAAATTATACCTCGTTGCTCTTCATTCTTTCCATCTAGACTCTTTCCACACAAGTAGTTTGTGTCTTTCCTTTGAGATCTTCTAGTTTAGTCACCCATTCATGTTGTAAACCAAAGTCTTTTTCCTTGTAGTGAATCTCTATTATTCCTACATCAAATTCATTTCATGGAAATAAAGAATAATCTTTTTATTAATCCATTCCTTCACTATATTTTATTTTGAGAAGCTTTTTGATGAAATCAACCATCATGTACTCCCATTCTCCAGTTGAGAAAGGCTCACATTTTTTATTAATGACATCCATGTAATCTGGGCATGTTGGGAGAAGGCATTGAATTTAAAGAGAGAGGGGTTATTTCAACAAGTCTCTTTTTCCACTTCCAAAATTATTCTTGAGATTAGAACCCCAATTATCAACTATTGTTGATTTAAATGTGGAGGTATGACAAAAAAATATTTCTTTAACGAGAAATTTGTACGTAGAACTATTTTCACACTCAATAGTGTCCTTCGATCAGTCATTGTCATTCAAAACTGATATTAATTAATGAGAATATGTTGTGAAACATGTTCCTAAATAAGAATTAAAAAAGAGATTTGTATATTAATTATTAATGAAATTTGCTGAAAAATTTCAACACAATCAAATGTCTGTGCAAATGCATTAATACTCCACACACACTACCTCCGAACAGCCAGCTCTGCACAAACACCTTCACACAACTCCTTCCACACAAGGACTTCCGTAGTTGTGAAAAAATTTCATAAATAATAATTAAAAAAGAGACTTGTATATTTAGTATTGTAATAAACGTTTCACAAACCTTTCCTCACATTCGCTTTACCTCACAACACTCCTTCACATAGATTGAAAGAACAGTTTATTTAGCACCCTCGTTTATGAAAAAGAGCCCCAGTTCTCCCGCACATACTCCTTAATAATATTAATTGGATATTTTTTCATCCTTCCTCCCCCCCTCCCCCCTGAACCTATGCAAAAAACCTGCAACCACGTCAATTCTTGCATCATTGAGCAGAGCACTAACATAACAGTGCCCCGCAATTGCATGTCACACGTACTAAAAACACAGATGATTTAATATTGCATAATAAGATTAGATTTTATAGTCCAATTATTACGATAATTATTAAAAAAAATGATACTAACGCACTCTACACCTTCGTTTATGCAAAGGACCCCAGTGGTCCTATACATATTTCGTCATCCTCATAGTAAAAGTTCCGCACAATGAAATGATACCAATTACCGTATTGTTCATTATTGTCACAACACTCACTATGCAAAGGACCCTAATTCTCTCATTCATACTCTGGCCTTCGCACAAGGAAACATAATAATGTTAATTCAACATTTGTTCAACCCCTCCCCCCCCCCCCCCCCCCCCCCCCCCCCCCCCCCCCCCCCCCCCCCCCCCCCCACTTTGGGCCTATGCAAAGAACCTGCAACTGCATCGATTCTTGTATCATTGAATGGAGCACTAATGTAACAATGTCCTGCAACCACATCAATTCTATCATCATTGAACAAAGCACTAACATAACAATGTCAGTGTCAGAGAAATCACCAATGCAATGGCTACTCACAAAATTACTTTTATTATAATTTTAAAATGATATGTCAAGCACTGGAAAAAACGAAAAATAAAACACTCTTCACAAGGAAAATTATGTCCCATCAAAGCTTCCTTAGCCAATAATAAATTAAAAATAACATTTACTGAAAATTCAAAAATTATTTTTAAATTTATATAAAAATAGAAATATTAAGCGTTCTCCTAAAACTTTAATAAAAATTACAAGAACACACTAAATAAATAATACACAATCAACACATCTTACCACAATGTAAATGTTTTTATAGGTGAATTTGGGCATCGTCCCCCATGACCTGGTCAAACTGGACATCATCCCCAGGACCAATGAAATAGGGTCTATCATCCCCTTACATTTCAGTTGCTATATGCCGTAAGAGAAGAACAATTCATTCATGGATTCTATTGTGATATTTACAAGGTTTGAAGTATATGTTATATCACTTATTGACTCACCAATGCAGCCTCTAAAGGGACTAACTGCATTGAAATGCAAGATCCTCCATTCAAGGGTGCACTGCAATGCACTTCCCGACATTCAAGGGTGCGTTGGACACTTGGGAGTGGAATTATCATTGTTCCGGGAATACCCACATGGCTAGTGCCTTCTAGAAGAGTCCATATATGTCAAAATTTGAATCCAAGTGTCCATCTAACACCTCTGAAATTGGCAACATGTCTTCCCTATTATTAGAAAGTCATTCATTGAGAAACTACCATCAGTTTCCCTATAAATTGAGCACTCATTCTATTGCTAGGGAAGGAATAAATTTGGTAAAGCTATGATGTTGGATTCTCATCTAAGAGAGTGAAAGTACTTATATGTTGCTGGTATGATGTTGGATGTGATGGGGTTGGGATGAAGCTAGAGCTGGTGGCAACAAATCGATCATTGGTTGTAACCTCCCCCTTCTACTCTTTAATAAATATTGTTGTTCATTTTCCGATATATATGTCTCTATTTATTGTGCAGTGGACCCTTGAATGATATATATATTTCATATCTAATCAATTTGATTGAGTAATATAATTAGATATCGATATATTGCATGTTGTTTTTTGTTCTCAGTTTGTGTTTGCACGGATCGATCTGGCGATTTGAGTTGGATTGAGAGCGACGACAACAATGACAAAAGGAGAAGGAGAAGCAATTGAATCACAAGTAGGCTCTTTCACCATTTTGTATATCTTCTTGTTTTAGAGAAAGTGATAGTAATTATTTCCTCTGTTGTTCTAAGTGACTAGCACCACACTTAGGGAATTTGGTTTATCCGTAGATCACAATTCTGCATAACAAATTGGCGACTCCAATAGGGAGTATCCTATCATTCCTAGTGTTTTTTCCTCTGCTTATCCTCATCAGTATCATCTACTTTTAATTATTAGAGATTTGAATGAAAAAATTGCATTAGAAGTGTGTTCTGCTGCTTGGTTTTTCAATCCCTACTACACCCAATGCACCGTTGGTCAAGACACAGTGCATTGTCTCCCACTCAGGGGTGCATTGCAATGCAATGTCTCCCACTCAGGGGTGCACTGCAATGCAATGTCTCCCTTTAGAGACTACGTTGCCCCCTTAGCTAACCAAATTCCATCTAAATTTGTCATTGCTATCATTCTCAACCATTTTTTTGTTGTATTCTCAACTGTCTGATACCTCTTAGAGACTAGTAAACTTTCCTAATTCTTCCTCCTTTGAAAAGTAAAAAATTTCAATGTCCTTTGAAATGTAAAAATTTTTCTTTATCATTGGAAAAACAAATTTAAAGTATTTCATTTTTGCATTAGATCAATATTTTTTTGAAAAGGAAATTATTGTTTCATTCCTCATTTCCTGTTGGAAAAATTGTAGTTCCATTCTTCAATTTTCTTAAAAGAGAAATTGTTGCTTCATTCCTCGTTTCTCAAAGAAGAAAACACTTGTTTTATTGATTGATGCATATAGTTTCCTTTCTTGCATTCACAATAAGGGAGATGAAAAGAAAAATATGCATGTGCATATAATGAATTGTGTGTGTTGCATAGGAATAAGTTAGGAAAGTTTCATTTTAGTTTGTGCTCTTTGTTGTTTGCTCTAAAACTGATTGCTCTTTCCCTTAGTAGCTAGGATTTTCATTGAAAAAGATAAGTTGAAAGTTTTCTTATCATTTAGTTTTCATTTTTAGGAATTTCCATCACATCACGCGGTGAACCTCAAAGACAAACTTTAAACAAGATCAACATAAAATTTACATCAATTTATCTAAGAAAACATTGGAACATTAACGATAAAATTTAGAAGGTCTAGGCTAGAGATGTGTTCTGGCGTCGTTAAACATAGCAGTTGTCGTTAACTTGTCTACGATACATTCCGAGTGTGATACCTCATTCCATGTACGTAAATATATCGAAGCTCGTCCACATACCTTCGAGTATATAGGGTGGTGTTCTAGTACGAAAAGTATAAGGGGGTGCTCTCACAGTGCAGTTTCGCATTAGACAACGCTAATATGGAATTGGGCCTCCATGTACCTTCGAGTATATTTGGGAGGACAACTTTAGGATTCTTCTATTATATTTTATTTAATTATTATAAAATTATTTAAATAATTTTTTTTAGTAATATTCATTTCATAGTACTCGATATGAATAAATTTTAATGCATGTATTTTTGTCTCCATTCCTTTACACATGAAAATCTAATAAATCAATGTGAAACTATAATATATCAACATTTCAGTGTGTTATTGCTATCAACTAATCACATCATTGATTTTTATTTATTTTCATAATATCAAAATATCACTATTTAGTCTTAATTCGTAGATGAATATTTTTGGATGTTAAAGTTTCAAGGTTTTGTTAAATATGTTCAAATGACTAATAGTACAAATTAATTTAGTTTTAGAGAATTTAATACATTTAGAAATTTATAGTTCTTAATTTTGAAAATATAATTTAGTATGTTAACACAGTAAAGTCTAATATACTATATAGCAATTCTAACACACAGTAAAAACTGGTGGTCTTGGATCTACCTCAAGTTTGTTTAAAATAATATTTAAAATAGGTGTAGTCTAACTTATAGACGAAATGGTCCTCTTCATGACATTTTTGTCTGGTTAAATTTAATCAAAATCAGACAGTTATTTTTGAAAACTTAAGTTTAAATTGTTTAATCTACATAATTAGAGTGTCCTAGGGGTTTTTCATGTGTTGAATGCATTTATGCATTCAAAAATGTATTTTAAAGAACACAAAATCTTGAAATTGTCTTCCCAGATTTTAGTGAATTCCAGAGAAAAAAACTATTTTGACTTTAAGTTAGACTACCCCTTTAAAATATATCATTATCTAGTTATCTTTTTATATTTTATTTATATATAATGTCTTTTCTTCCAATTTGATGTTTATTGTAAATTTGGGAAAACTTTTAATTATTTTGAACACTCGTATCCATGTTCCCAACATTTCCTCATTCAAAAAACTCATGCAACATAGATAATAAAAGAGTTAGACACAAAAGTCAATTTTGAAGACACATGTTAATCATAGCAAAACAAAGTTTAAATCATTACAAATTGTGCCAAATTGGGTGTCCAATTATGTATTCTCTATATACATTATACACCGATATAAGAAAATACTCATTAGAATTAGTGCACAACTAAATATGTCAACACTTAAAAATGCAATTTTTTGTTTTTTATCTTCAGCAAGCAATTTGTTTCCTTTGAAAGATGACATGCAACTCAATAAAAATGAGTGGTATTGAAAGTATAAAACACAAGTGCACTCTTTTTTTAATGTAAATAAATAAAATGTACATGTATTCTGACAATAAAAAAAGAAAAAAGAAAAAGAAATTAGGCTTTTAACAATTTCTATTATAAATATATGACACATATAACTTGTATTTAGATATTCAAACCACCTTTAACATTTTAATGGGTCTTGTGTTGCATGTTGATTGCTAACCCTACTCAAGGTACCTCACATATAAGCTCTACTATCCATTGAAGCAAACTCTAGGATGAAAGTTGTCCATTTCCCTTCTATTCCTCTATTTTCTTCGGATTCTCCTAATACTGCTATTTCTGCTGTCTATAAGATAATTTCTAGTAGTGCAACATGCTCATGCTCATGCTATAAAATAATCATGATAAGAGAAATATAACTTAGAAAAATATACTTGGAAAATAGGCTACCCAAGCCACTCTTTGAGGCTTCCTCTATGTCTAGCATGCCTTCATCAATATTCATTGGTTCCTTCTTTGTTGGGGAGCTTGCTTCTGTGTTTAGTGTTATGTAAAAAAGAGTCAACTTATAAATTGGGTAATGGTAGCATAGTCTTCCTCATGCTTCTAGTGATGGATGTTATTCATTTGCACAATAGGCTTGTGCTAGCCTATAATCACTTTGGAGTTTTGATATACATCTAGCTCTAAATCATCTCTATCTAGGACCATATTTAGCATAGTTTTTTCTATAATTAGTTATGCCATGATATTTGTTCCCCTTTCCAAACCTAGTATGGACTTGGTCCTTAGGTTATTATGAAGAATAAATGCCCTTGCTCAACCCAACATTGGGTTGTCCCTAACTACACTATTAAAGAAGCTCTGACAATGATATTGATCTTTGCAATGAGCTTATAGGTTTAGGGGAGATATTTTTATTTCTCAATTGATCTTTGTAGGTAAATTGGACTTCATTTGATGGAAAAATTTTCTTGAGTTGAATGTTTTACCTTTAAATATGTTATTTTGGGATAACTAGATTGACTAGATGACTATAAGGGATAACACTTGGTCCTGTATTTTGCTGATTTTATCTAGTTTGCTAGGGATTGGGTTAAATCTTGTTCCACTTAAGAGTGCCTTTTCTTTACATATTATTATTACACTCCATGCCTCTTTGGATAAATGAGAATTTCTAAAGTGATGATGTATTGATATCAAGTGCTTCTCATATATTGAGCATCTTCGTAGATCCTCCCATCCTCCTTGCAATAGATTTTCATCTCTTAAGATAAATTTATTTAAATCCACCCAAGTAAATGCCTTGGCCTTTATAGGTGATTTGATTTTATATATCATTGATCACTACCACTTATGGAACTCACATTCCATCCTTCCAAATGGTCTATGATAGAGTAGTTTTACTAATTAATATCCATTATTCAAATTCCCCCATATAACATTGTCATTCCTTTCCCAATTCGATAGTTAAACCAATTATGCTATGCATATCTTCATTTTCTACGCATGGACGTCTTTGGAGGTGATTTTGTTTTCCAAATGATTTACCACCACCACTTATGGACCTCACCTTCCATGCTTCCAAATGGTCTTTAATAGGCTAGTTTTACTAATCAATACCCATTATTCAAATTTCCCCACCTAACATTGTCGTCTTCCTTTCTGAATTTGATACTTAAATCAATTATGCTATGAATATCTTCATTTACTACATATTCCCTATTCATTGTGATGTCATAATTGTTAATCCCTATTTGATCTAATTTCAAGTGAGCAAGTGGAACCACTATATTTGACAAAGTAAAGAGCCACATGTTGGTAACCTATAATTTTGGTAAACATGTGCCATCTCCAATCTGCCAACTTAAAATCCTATTGTTAATGCTAAAGGAGGAATGATAGCGATTTGCAAAATATAGATCCTTCTCTTTGAGTTTTGTTGGGATTCATTATCCTTTCTTCTAAAGATAGAGGGGATATATGTTTTTGGTGAAGTATGCCCTAGTAGTTTCCTTCATTAGGGAGCAACTTCTAGTTCCTTTTAGTTTCCAAAGCTATTGAGAGCACTCCCATATTTTTGGCTCTTCATCCTCTTGAATTTTGTGAATGGAATAGTACCTATGACCTAACCAATGCAATTCCTCCCTCTTATTTGTTTCCTTTCCATGAGAAGGTGGAAATTTTATTCCTTGGCTTATTCATAATTTTCTTGGGTATACTTGTTGGTGATAACCAATACATCAGAATAGTGCACACCACACTTTTTATCAAAACTGCACTACCTATGATTAAAATCCATTTATGGGTCCCTTGAGACAATATATTCTTTATTTTTTTAAATAACCAATTCTAATTCCCATGTTTGTAGTTTCCAAGTTGCCAATGGAATCCTAAACACTTCATATCTCTTCAAAATTTTAATAGTAAAAGGAATGAATTTCTTGATCATCTCATAATTTCCTTTCGGTAAAAGATTAAATCAAATTATTTCCAAGTTCATCTACACAATTTACATTCTACAAAATAAACTTAGTATTCTTTCAAATGCATGACCTTTTGTTACAAACTCATTTCCAAATACCAAAAGGTCATTAAAAAGTTTGAGGTGGGATATCTTAACATGCCTTTAAACTGGAATACCTTGGATGTCCGTTGCTCTTATTCCTTCACGTATTAATCTATTGAACCCTTGGTAGTACCAAAAAGAGAATAAGAAGAGGGTGTAACCTTGTCTTGATCCTTGCAAAGGTTAGAAGAAATAATATTTTTATCCATTTACTAACACTACGTATGACACAAAATGATGGCATCGTTCCATCCAATTGATAAAATTATGGGAAAACCTATTTGGGTTAAAATTATTGTTTGATTTAGCCAATTGGTGTGGTCATAAGCTTTAGATAAGTCAATATTGGTGATAAAAACTTTCGTGTGATTCATTTTAACTTAGTGCAACACCTCTTTGGTTGATCCTATAATACTTGAGTGTATCTTCCTTTCAAGGAACCCATATGTTCCTTTGACATGGATTCAAAAATTATAGGTTTGTTTAGATGGTTATCGTTGTGATCCTACATATATAATTGCATAAATATATCGATATGTATTTGCTAAAATTTGTCGGGCCACTCTCCTTTTGAATGTCGCAATGAAGGTGGCACTAAATATCTCTAGAAATTTCCCCTTTATCGCAGATTCCTCAATGGCATTTAAGATATGGTCTCCATTTGGAATGTCACAATGATGGTGGCGCTAAATACCCTTATAAAATTTTCCTTTTCTATGGAGTCCTCAATGTCATTTAAGGTATCATCTCCAACTATTTCCATGAATCCTTGAAGAATTCAATAGGGCATTGTTTTCTCAAAGATAATTTTGGAGGTGCTTTAATCCCTGAGAGAGTTATTTCACTATCATCACATGCATAAGGATTTCATTTTCATATTTTTTAACCTCTTTATGAATTTTCCATGCTACAATTTAAACATCCCTTATGTTCCCCTCTTTGATTTCCGATATAATTCATTTATAATAAGAAATCATGGCCTTGTTGATTGCAACACAGGGCTCACAAAGCTCTCCCCTCTTGTTATAGATAATTCAAATAGTATTGTAAGATTTTATGGCCCCAACTTGCTTATGAAATAAAGATATATTATTGTCCCTTACCTACAATGATACCTCATTGCTCTTCAGTCTTTCCATCTAGCATCTTTCCGCACAAGTAGTTTGTGTCTTTCCTTTGAGATATTCTAGTTTAGTCACCCATTCATGTTGTAAACCAAAGTATTTTTCCTTATAGTGAATCTCTATTATTCCTACATCAAATTCATTTCATTGAAAGAAAGAATACCATTTTTATTAATCCATTCCTTCACTATATATTTTATTTTGAGAAGCTTTTTGAGGAAATGAAACATCACGTACTCCCATTCTCCAATTGAGAAAGGCTCACATTTTTTATTAATGACATCCATGTAATCTGGGAATGTTGGGAGAAGGCATTGAATTTAAAGAGAGAGGGGTTATTTCAACAACTCTCTTTTTTCACTTCCAAAATTATTCTTGAGATTATAACCCCAATTAGAAACTATTGTTGATTTAAATGTGGAGGTATGAGAAAAAAAATATTTCTTTAACGAGAAATTTGTACGTAGAACTATTTCCACACTCAATATTGTCCTTCGATCATTCATTGGCATTCAAAACTGATATTAATTAATAAGCATATGTTCTGAAACACGTTCCTAAATTATTATTAAAAAATGGATTTGTATATTTATTATTAATAAACATTGCAGAAAACTTTCAGCACAGTAAAATGTCTGTGCACATGCATTTATACTCCACATACACTACCTTCGAATAGACAGCTCTGCACAAACACCTTTGCACCACTCCTTCCACACAGCGACTTCCGTAGTTGTGAAAAAAATTCATGAATAATAATTAAAAAAGAGACTTGTATATTTAGTATTGTAATAAACATTGCACAAATCTTTCCTCACATTCGCTTTACCGCACAACACTCCTTCACATGGATTGAAAACACAGTTTATTTAGCACCCTCGTTTATGAAAAACGCCCCAATTCTCCCACAAATACTCCTTAATAATATTAATTGGATATTTTTTCATCCTTCCTCCCCCCCTTCCACCCCTGAACCTTTGCAAAAAACCTGCAACCGCATCAATTCTTGCATTATTGAGCAGAGCACTAACATAAAAGTACCCCGCAATTGCATATCACACAAATTGAAAACACATATTATTTAATATTTCATAATAAGAGTAGCTTTTATAGTCCAATGATTACGATAATTGTTAAAAAAAAATGATACTAACTCCCTCTACACCTTCGTTTATGCAAAGGACCCCAGTGGTTATGTACATATTTCGTCTTCCTCGTAGTAAAAGTTTCGCACAACGAAACGATACCAATTACCGCATTTTTCATCAGTGTCACAACACTCACTATGAAAAGGACCCTATTTCTCTCGTATATACTCTGTCCTTCGCATAAGGAAACATAATAATGTTAATTCGACATTTGTCAACCCCCCCCCCCCACCTTCGGGCCTATGCAAAGAACCTGCAACTGCATCGATTCTCGTATCATTGAACGGAGCCCTAACATAACAGTTTCCTACAACGACATCAATTCTAGCATCATTGAACAAAGCACTAACATAACAATGTAAGTGTCAAAGCACTCACCAATGCAATGGATACTCACAAAATTTCTTTTATTTTAATTTTAAAATGATATGTCAGGCACTGGAAAAAATGAAATTAAAACACCCTTCGCCAGGAAAATTATGTCCCATCAAAGCTTCCTCAACCAATAAGAAATTAAAAATAACATTTACTAAAAATTCAAAAATTATTTTTAAATTTATATAAAAATAGAAATATTAAGAATTCTCCTAAAAATTTAATTAAAATTAAAAGAACACACTAAATAAATAGTACACAATTAACACAACCTACCACAATGTAAATGTTGTTATAGGTCAATTTGGGCATCATCCCCCATGACCTAGTCAAATTGGACATCATCTCCAAGACCAATGAAATAGGGTCTATCATCCCCTTACATTTTAGTTGCTATATGCCATAAGAGAAGAACAATTCATTCATGGCTTCTATTGTGAGATTTCCAAGATTTGAAGTATATGTTATATCACTTATTGACTCACCATCTAAAAGGACTAACTACGTTGCAATGCAAGATCCTCCATTCAAGGGTGCATTGTAATGCACTTCCTGACTTTCAAGAGTGCGTTGGACACCTCAAAGTGGAATTATCATTGTTCCAGGAATATCCACATGGCCAGTGCCTTCTAGAAGAGTCCATATGTGTCAAAATTCGAATCTAAGTGTCCATCTAACACCTCTGAAATTGGGAACATGTCTTGCCTATTATTAGAAATTCATTCATTGAGAAACTACCATCAGTTTCCCTATAAATTGAGCACTCATTCTAGTTCTAGGGAAGGAATAAATTTGGTAAAGTTATGTTGTTGGACTCTCATTTGAGAGAGTGAAAGTACTGATATGCTGCTGGTATGATGTTGGATGTGATGAGGCTGGGATGAAGCTAGAGCTGGTGGCAACAAATCGATCATTGGTTGTAACATCCCCCTTCTACTCTTTAATAAATATTGTTGTTCATTTTCCCATATATATGTCTCTATTACTTGTTCAATGGACTCGTGAATGATATATATATTTCATATCTAATCGATTTTATTAAGTAAGATAAGTAGATATCTGTATATTGCATGTTGTTTGTTGTTCTCTGTTTGTGTTTGCAGGGATCGATCTAGCAATTTGAGTTGGATTGAGAGTGGCGAAAACAACGACAAAAGGAGAAGGAGAAGCGATTGAATCACAAGTAGGCTCTTTCACCATTATGTATATCTTCTTTCTTTAGAGAAAGTGATAGTAATTATTTCCTTTGTTGTTCTAAGTGACTAGCACCATACTTAGGGAATTTGGTTTATCCCTAGGTCACAATTCCGCATAAAAAATTGGCAACTCCACTGGGGAGTATCCTATCATTCCTAGTGTTTTTGCCTTTTCTTATCCTCATCAGTATCATCTACTTTCAGTTCTTAGACATTTGAATGAAAAAATTACATTAGAAGTGCGTTATCCTGCTTGGTTTTTCAATCCCTACTACGCCCAATGCACTGTTGGTCAAGACATAGTGCATTGCAGTGCACTATCTCCCACTCAGGGGTACACTGCAACACATTGTCTCCCTTTAGAGACTGTGTTTCCCCATTATCCAACCAAACTCCATCTAAATTTTTCATTGCTATCATTCTTAGCCATTTGTTTGTTGTATTCTCAACTGTCTGATACCTCTTAGAGACCAGTAAACTTTCCTGATTCTACCTACTTTGAAAAGTAAAAATTTTCAATGTCTCTTTAGTGTTTTTGTTTATCATTGGAAAATTAAATTCAAAGTATTTGATTTCTACATTAGATCAATCTGTTTTAGAAAAGGAAATTTTTGTTTCATTCCTCGTTTCCTGTAGGAAAAATTGTAGTTCCATTCTTCATTTTTTCTAAAAGAGAAATTGTTGTGCCATTCCTTGTTTCTCAAAGAAGAAAACACTTGTTTTATTGATTGATGCATATAGTTTCATTTCTTGCATTCACATTAAGGGATCTGAAATGAAAAACATGCATGTGCATATAGTGAATTGTGTGTGTTGCATAGGAACAAGTTAGGAAAGTTGCATTTTAGTTTATGCTCTTTGTTGTTTGCTCTAAAACTGATTGCTCTTTCCCTTAGTAGCTAGGATTTTCATTGAAAAAGCCAAATTGAAAAGTTTTCTTATCATTTAGTTTTCATTTTTAGGAATTTTCATCACATCACGCGGTGAACCTCAAAGACAAAATTTAAACAAGATCAACATAAAATTTACGTCAACTTGATCTGAAATAATGCAAAAGGAATTACTGACATCTATGTGAACTTTCTTATGTTAAATTATGCAATAGATAAAAAAGATTGCAATCAACATAAATGACATAAGCCATTAAAGACACATTTTAAACATATCAACACGACAAAATTTAATAAGGAGTTCAGTAGAATTCTTGGCTATGTCTCCTGGTCCTTTAGCTTCCAGTGCTGACCTTTATATTATGTCTTCAAATTCTTTACAAACATGAGCTCAAAAAGTGAGACTCAAATGATGAAATAGACCTCACCATGATGACCGGCTCGGAATTCTAGTCAAAATGAGTATAAACTTGCCTATGTTTGGCCACAGTGACTTCCAGACCCCCTGGAAAGTCAAAAACCACTCTGCCTTTCTGCAAAACCGCTTTCTGCAATAAAAACCACCTCTGGAAAACCGTGCTGGTTGTAGCGCAATCAGCCTTAGCGCTGAGTTTGAAGGCGTTGGCATATATAGTTTTGGAGGGTTGGCGGTTCAAACCTCCGCCCGACCTCTCCGTCGAACCTCCGCACTTTGCAACCATCGTATTAAAGCCTTAGGATAAGGTTTTATCAACCTATCCGTTTGTTATAATGCATATACATTAAAATGTATTGGTGGTTGGCTTTACATTAAAGTTTGGTTACATATATATATATATATATATATATATATATTCGGCGACTATGGTTCCGGCATATCCCATATGTGATTTAATATATATGCAGCGATTACATTTAAAACCTTTGATCTCCATCCAGCGGTTATGTGATATATCATATGGTTACAAACAACATATCCATAGTTTTTTGTGATATATTTACATCACATGAAAACTTAGCAATTCAAGAGGTTAGGGGTTTGATCCTCCCTAGCTTGTATACTTTTGCAAACAAGGTCAAATTGGGCGAAAATCTGGGCTACCACATGTTAGCTCTGGATTGGCCCATATCAACCAATCATATCTCGACACGTCACTGAGCTCGATGACATCAACCTGGACAAATGGTGCATTCCCGGGACGACACATGTCCTGTTGACATCACACTGTTGACTTTGACTTTGACCGTTGACTGTTTGACTTTGACTTTTTCCATTTTGCCCTACTTTGCCCTGAAAATTTGACTTGCCACAACTTCCTCATACGAAGTTGATTTCACGCGCCGTTCGCACCGTTGGAAATCTGTCGACGAGCACTTCAACTTGATTCCATTTTCAACTGCATTTGAAGACTCAGATCTGGAGGCAAAACTGAATCCATTTTGGATCACTCCTCCCCAATGGAAAGCTTTTGGACCACCAAAAGTTGGTTTTAGCTGTCGAGTAAGAGAGGATATATCTCCTTCACTTTTCCAATTTCTATCCATCGTGCTTTACTTGGATTTGTACCTTTAAGTCCAACTTGAAGATACTCAACTTCTCCCCGTCGCGAAGTCCTTATCCTCCTGTTGAGAATTGTGTCCCCCTGTAACTCATTGAGATACTCTGGCGAAAAATCTTCGATGGAAGGTACTTGAATTTTCTCTTCTGGATCTTCAATCATTGAAGGTTCATATAATCGCAAGTTTTCCACATTTACAATGGAATAGATCTGCATATAAGCTGGTAGATCAAGGCGGAAATCATTCTCACCAATTTTGTCAAAATTTTTGAAAGGACCATATCTAATTGGTTTTAACTTTTTACCTTTCCCTTGAAGTCTTTCTTTGCTGATGTACAACCAGACTTGATCACCAACTTGAAAACTATGCTCAACTCGATGATTGTCGTGCCTCGCTTTATACTTTGCTTGGCTCTTTTGCAGTTGTTCCTGTACTACCTGGTGAATTCTTGGATTTGTTCAATGAACTTGGTTGCATTGTCCACATCGCTGTGTCCATCAACTGCTATGTATTTACCAAAGACAAAATCCAAGGGAGACTTTGGTTCAAAACCAAAACAAGTCTCAAATGGAGATCTCTGAGTAGAAGAATGTTTTGCATGGTTGTAAGCATGTTGTACATAACACAAATGTTCATCCCAAAGCTTGGGATGATTGCTGCAATAACCTCGAAGCAACTGTACCACTGTCTTGTTGACCACTTCTGTCTGGTCATCTGTTTGCGGATGAAATGCCATGCTCTTCTTTAACTTAGTGTCCATGAGTTCCCATAGGCTTGACCAAAAGTTCCCGACAAATCGAGAATCTCGATCAGATACAATATAAGTGGGTAATCCAAAATGAACCCATACATTTTGGAAGAACAACTTTGTAGTTTGTTAAACTGTGACTTGTTTAGTACATGGAATCAAAATACACATCTTACTGAACCTATCCACAACTACATACAAATAATCATGCCCTTTTCTAGACATTGGCAATCCCCCAAAAAAATCCATGGATAAACTTTCCCAAGGACGAGAAGGAATTGGAAGTGGATTGTACAAGCCTAATTTTCTATTACTTGGCTTGCTTGTAGCACACATAGTACATCCTTTAATATATCTTGATATTGTTTCATTCATTCGTGGCCAATAGCAGAATCTTTGTAATTGTGCAATTATTTTAATTACACGAAAGTGACCTGAAATTAGAGAAGTATGTGCTTCTCGAATAAAATTAACTCTTTCAGTTTGTGGAATGCATAACTTTCCCAAATGATATAAGAGTTTGTTCCTTTATGAAATAATCAAATTCTTCTACTTGCTTTCCATGACTTAAAGTTGCATATACATCCTTAAAATCTGTGTCTTGAGCATATTGTTCAATATAGCTTTCGTGCATTATTGAATTATGCTTAAGTATTGTGGATGCATTTATGATTGGTCTTGATAACATGTCTGCAATCTTATTATGTATGCCTTTCTTATATCTGATTACAAGATGAAATTGCTGTAAGAAACCCATCCAACAATAGTGTCTTGATTGCTGCAATTTATTTTGTGAGTGTAAATATTGTAGTGGTTGATGATCTGTATGTATGATTGTTTCTTTTCCCATTAGGTAATGTTTCCACTTTTTAACACTCTGTACTAATACATATAATTCTTTATCGTATGTAGAATAGTTAATTACTGCTGATGTGAATGTCTCAGAATGAAAGCATATGGGCTTTTTGTGCTGCATCAACACTGCCCCCATGGCATATTCACTTGCATCTGTCTCGATCTCAAATAGATGTTGAAGATCTGGTAGTGCTAGTACTGGCGCTGTACTGATCCTTTCTTTCAATGTGTCGAAGGCTTTTTTTTGTTTACCTCCCCACTGAAACACTTGTTTCACACTTGTCAAAGCATGTAGAGGAGCTGCAATCAAAGAAAAGTTAGAAATAAACTTTCTCCAATATTGTGCTGTCCCTAAGAAACTTCTAACTTCTGTAGCAGTATTGGGCTTAGGCCAATTTACAACGACTTCGACCTTAGAGGGATCTATCTTCAATTCACCACCCCCTACAATATAACCCAAATAATTTAAAGATGTTTTTCCAAATTCACATTTGGACAGTTTTACATAGAGATTTTCTCTTTTTAAAACATCTAAAACCTGCTTTACATGCTTTACATGTTCACCCCATGTCTTACAGAAAACAAGATTATCATCTAAGTAGACTATTACAAAATCATCTATAAATGGTTTAAAAACATCATTCATGACTCGCATAAATATAACTGGAGCATTGGTCAAGCCAAAAGGCATAACCATCCATTCAGAGAGTCCTTGCTTTATTTTGAAAGAATTATTCCATACATCCTGTTCTAAAACTTGGATCTGATGGTAGCCGCTTCGCAAGTCTAACTTAGTGAAGTAAACTGCATCTTTCAACTGATCTAATAAATCGTCGATATGAGGAAGAGGATAATGATTCTTTATTGTTACTTTATTTAATGCTTAGAAATCAATGCACATTCTCCACGAACCATCTTTCTTTCACACCAACACAATAGGCGATCCGCATGGTGAAGTGCTTGGTCGAATAAACCCTTGATCGAGCAATTCCTGTACCTGCTTCTTTATCTCTGCATTCTCTAGAGCTGATAACCTGTACATTCCAATATTAGGAAGAGGAGCATCTGGCTGCAAATAAATCTCATGTTCTATCTATCGCTTGGGAGGAAGCCCCTTAGGCTCTTGAAATAGAATATCATAATCAGAAACAACTTTAACTAAATCTTATTTCTGTTTAGGATTACAGCCTTGAAAAACATCGGATTTATCAGGATCCTTTGATTTTACAATCATAAGTAAAAATTGTTAACTTGAATTTATAATTCTTTTCATCTGTCCTGAATTTATGAGAGTGTAGTTATGTTTGAGTTTATGAGCTCTTAATAAATATTTGATTCCTTCCTTAGTGAGTTGATACTTATTCGCCTTTCGATAGAAGACAACATCTCTATCATACAAATATGGACTACCTAGTACAATTCCACATGTATCCAATGGGACTATATCTAATTCAACTTCATCTACAAACTTCGATCCAATTGCAAAACGCAGTTTCAATTGTTTTGTAACTTGTAGTTTAGTTTTATCACAGACCCAACCCAATGGGTATGGCTTTTTATGAGGTTTAGTTTCAATTCCCAGTTTCTTTACAATCGATTCAGAAATCAAATTAACTTGAGAGCCACTATCAAAAAAAGTATCAATTTTAGTATGCTTGGAAACGACTCTAATATGGAATAGCTCATTTCTTTTCCTCTCATTGGTTTCATTATCAAAATAATGTGAAGAAGTACTTGTAGATGCTTGAGAATTTTTATCTTTTATACCTGTAGCTGTAATTTTTGTTTAGTCTCTTGAATCTGATCCCAAGCCCTTCTGAATAGCAACAAAATTCTTTCGCTCTTTACTTCCAAACTTTTTAGGCTTCAATTCTGGATGCAGTGACCAACAGTGTGCCTCATCGTGTCCTTCTTTCTTACAATGAGTGCATGTAGCCTTTTCTTTCTTTACTGTGTTTGCTTTCCTTTCCTTCCATTTTTGTTTCTTATTTTATTTATTCTTGAATTCAATAGATTTAGATGACTTTACAACATCATGAGATACATTTTTACCCCTAGCTTCTAGATGTGTTGCTTGAACTGATACATCATCTAAGCTAGTCCGATTTAACATTAGTACAGTGTGCCTCAAATAACTATGTAGGCCACCAATGTATTTCAATAATGTTTTTGGTTAGTCCAATGATATGCCTAGTGTCAAAACTCTTTTACGAAACTCCTAAGTATAACTTTGCACACTTTGACCCTTTAATTGACGCAATGTTTACCAACTCATCATAGCTTGTTGCATATAAGCCAAAGGATAAAATTTCTTTTTAATAGCAGAAACAAATTCATTCCATGTCAAAATTGTTTTACCATGTTTCTGAAGATATGCTTTTGTCTTACCTTCCCACCATACAAGTGTAGTTCCTCCAAGACGAAGGCTAGCAAGCTAGATCTTCTTTCTTTCTGACATTACTTTCTGTACCCTGCTATAAACTTCAATTTGTCTTATCCAATTATCAAGTTTTTTAGTGTTAAGTTCACCATCATAAATTGGAAAATAAAATTTTACATCTAATTTGATCAAAGAGGATTTCCTACTCTTCTTCTTTTTAGAAGAACTAGATTCATCAGAAGAAAACGATGATGACGATGGTGGTGATGATGGAGGAGTTGGTGGAAATAACGAAGGAGGCTTTTTACCTATTTATTTGTCTGCTTTAGGTGATGAAGTGCCTTCACCTTTGTTCTTCTTAAACTCTTTATACGCCTCTTCTACCATCGCACGTATTGTCATGAAGTTGTCCAAAAACTGAGCTTCTGTTCGCAACACATTTTCTTCCGTCGTCTTCTTTTGCGAAAACACCCTTCCAATTTCTAGATTTGCTTCAACAAGTTCTCCTTCACCTCGTTTGGACTTTGACCTAGTAAGAATTCAATATTCACATGACACTATCAAACCTTTACAAATTTAACCTAATGCTCTGATACCACTTGATATGAAATTATGCAAAAGGAATTACTGACGTCTATGTGAACTTGCTTATGTTAAATTATGCAATAGATCGAAAATATTGCAATTAACATAAACGACATAAGCCATTAAAGACACATTTTAAACATATCAACACAAAAAAATTTAATAAGGAGTTCACTAGACTTCCTGGCTACGTCTCCTGTTCCTTTAGCTTCCAGTGTTGACCTTTATATTATGTCTTCAAATGCTTTACAAACATGAGCTCAAAAAGTGAGACTCAAATGATGAAATAGACATCACCATGATGACCGAATCGAAATTTTGGTCAAAATGAGTATAAACTTGCCTATGTTTGGCCACAGTGACTTCCAGACCCCTTGGAAAGTCAAAACCCACTCTACCTCTCTGCAAAAACCGCTTTCTGCAATAAAAACCACCTCTGGAAAACCGTGCTGGTTATATGGGCGGATTCGACACTTGCAAGTTTAAATACAAATTCGGATGTCAGTTTATTGAGTTTCACCATGTAGCGCGATTGGCCTTAGCGCTGAGTTTGAAGTCGTTGGTATATGTAATTTTGGAGAGGGTCGGCGGTTCAAACCTCCGTCCGACCTCTCTGTCGAACCTCCGCGCTTTGTAACTATCATATTAAAGCCTTAGGATAAGGCTTTATCAACCTATCTGTCTGTTATAATGCATATACACTAAAATGTATACATAGTTGGCTTTACATTAAAGTTCAGTTACATATATATGAATATATATATATATATATTCAATTTAATATGGTTCCGACATATCCCATATGTGATTTAATATATATATGCAAATGCTACATGATATATCATATGGTTACAAACATCATATCCATAGTTTGTTGAGATATATTTACATCGCATTTAAACCTTTATCAAAGGTTTCAACAGTGGAAATACAATAAATATCATATGCAGCGGTTTATAAGGTAAGGTCCCTCGGTTTGTTATGATATATAATATATTGCAACATATATATATATACTTTTAATTCAAAAGCCAATTGAAGCGTTGGCCCAACCGGTATTTGGACTCCAATGAAAACTTAGCAATTCAAGAGGTTAGGGGTTTGATCCTTCGTGGCTTCCATATTTTTGCAAACAAGGTCAAACTAGGCAAAAATCTGGGCTGGTACATGTCAACTCCGGATTGGCCTATATCAACCAATCATATATCAACACGTCACTGAGCTCGATAACATCAACCTGGACAAATGGCGCATTCTGGGGACGACACATGTCTTGTTGACATCACATTGTTGACTTTGACTTTGATTGTTGACTGTTTGACTTTGACTTTTTCCATTTTGCCCTACTTTGCCCTGAAACTTTGACTAGCCACAACTTCCTCATACGAAGTCGATTTTCACACCGTTGGAAAGATGTCGATGAGCACCTCAAATTTATTCCCTTTTCAACTACATTTTAAGACTTAGATCTGGAGGCAAAAATGAATCCATTTTGGATTGATTTACCTAAGAAAGCATTGGAACATTAACGATAACATTTAGAAGGTCTAGGCTAGAGACGTGTTCCGACATCGTTAAACATCGTAGCTATTGTTAAATTTTCTGTGATACATTCCGAGTGTGATACCTCACTCCACGTATGTAAGTATATCGGAGCTCATCAATGTACCTTCGGATATATAGGGCGGTGTTCTAGTACGAAAAGTATAAGGGGGTTCTCTCATTGTGCGGTTTCACATTAGACAACGCTAATATGGACTTAGGTCTCCATGCACCTTCGGGTATATTTGGGAGGAGAAATTAAGGATTCTTGTATTATATTTCATTTAATTATTATAAAATTATTTAAATAATTTTTTTTAGTAATATTCATTTCATAGTACTCGATATGAATAACTTTTAATGCATGTATTTTTGTCTCCATGCCTTTATTAAACATGAAAATCTAATAAATCAATGTGAAACTATAATAAATCAACATTTCAGTGTGTTATTTCTATCAACTAATCACATCATTGATTTTTATTTATTTTCATAATATCAAAATATTACTATTTAGTCTTATTTCGTAGATGAATATTTTTGGATGTTAAACTTTCAAGGTTCTGTTAAATATGTTCAAATGACTAATAGTACAAATTAATTCATTTTTAGAGAATTTAATACATTTTGAAATGTATAGTTCTTAATATTGAAAATATAATTTAGTATGTTAACATAGTAAAGTATTCTACAGTTCACAATTACTTGGTAACCCTTTTGCCTAGAATTATCCTTTTATTTTGTTTATTTGTTTTTTGGTCATAAAAAAAATTAGTCATCATGGAAGAAGAACATCCCTTTCCCCATCGTTCGTGTAGAATATCACTTAAACCACCTTTACTGCCGGAAGCCCAATTTGGGCATCATCCCGCATGACCTGGTCAAACTGGACATAATCCCTAGGACTAATGAAATGGGATCTATCATCCCCTTACATTTCAGTTGCTATATGCTCTAAGAGAAGAACAATTCATTCATGGCTTCTATTTTGAGATTTCCAAGATTTGAAGTATATGTTATATCACTTATTGACTCACCAACACGTCCTCTATAGGGACTAACTGCGTTGCAATGCAAGATCCTCCAATCAGGGGTGCACTGCAATGCACTTCCCAACATGCAAGAGTGCGATGGACACCTAGGAGCGAAATTCTCATTGTTCAGGGAATCTCCATATGGCCAGTGCCTTCTAGAAGAGTCCATATGTGTCAAACTTCGAATCCAAGTGTCCATGTATCACTTATTGACTCACCAACACATCCTATAAAGGGACTAAATACGTTGCAATGCAAGATCCTCTAATCAAGGGTGCACTGCAATGCATTTCCCGACATTCAAGAGTGCGTTGGACACCTAGGAGCGAATTCTCATTGTTCCGGGAATCTCCACATGGCCAGTGCCTTCTAGAAGAGTCCATATGTGTCAAACTTCGAATCCAAGTGTCCATCTAACACCTTTGAACTTGGGAACATGTCTTGTCTATTATTAGAAAGTCATTCATTGAGAAAATACCATCAGTTTCCCTATAAATTGAGCACTCATTCTAGTGCTACAGAAGGAATAAATTTGGTAAAGTTATGCTGTTGGTTTCTCATTTGAGAGAGTGAAAGTACTGATATGCTGCTGGTATGATGTTGGATGTGATGAGGCTGGGATGAAGTTGGAGATGGTGGCAAAAAATCGATCATTGGTTGTAACCTCCCCCTTTTACTCTTAAATAAAGATTGTTGTTCATTTTCCCATATATATGTCTCTATTTCTTGTGCAATGGACTCTTGAATGATACATATATTTCATATCTAATCTATTTGACTGAGTAAGATAAATAGATATCTGTATATTGCATGTTGTTTGATGTTCTCTGTTTGTGTTTGTAGGGATCGATCTGGCGATTTAAGTTGGATTGAGAGCGACGACAACAACGACAGAAAGAGAAAGAGAAGCGATTGAATCACAAGTAAACTCTTTCAACATTCTGTATATCTGCTTGTTTTAGAGAAAATGATAATAATTATTTTCTCTTTGGTTCTAAGTAACTAACACCACACTTAAGAAATTTAGTTTATCCATAAATCACAATTCCGCATAACAAATGTGACAAACTTTAATTAAAATTACAAAAACACACTAAATAAATAATACACAATCAACACAACTTATCACAATGTAAATGTCATAGTCCCAACAAAAACATAAACTAATATAATTACAAAGACAAAAACACCTTATCATATGTGAGTCACTCTCAATATTTCTATCTAAATCCAATCGAAATCATCACCAATATAAAAATGCCATAATGGACGTTTGTGGTCGACATTTCCTTGAAAATCCAATCAAAATTATTACCATTTCTAAAAATTGCATAAACGTAAAAAAACATTTCTATATATTGCATAATTTTATCAATGGTCTTTCCTCCGGTTGTGATAAATTAAATTAAATAAATCGTTGAAATCCACGAATGGGACAAATGAAATGGAAAAGATACATAACCCATCAACATAAATAAATTGTAACATTTAATGTGCTATCTTTGATTAAGAATAAATTCAATTTGCAATGTCATGCCAAAGCTGGAATATTATTTAGCTTACAAAAAAAGATATCAGCGGGACCTTAATAATACAAGGGTCAAGAGCAGAGAATATGTGGGAAACATCCATAGTATCATAATTGAGTGGAGACGATATAAAAAATACAAAACGAGTATATCAAACTATAATTGAAACTTACTGTCATCAAAATTAAACCTTTACACCCAATAATTAACCATGTGATGAGTATTTTTAAAATGATTCAATATTTTCACAATTTTAATTTGTAAAAAAAAATTATTGATATAAAAAAATGTCTTTATTGTATACCATGTAATTCTACAAAATAATTAAATTTTACTTCCTAGTGCATGTACGGTATTTTGATATGACATGAGGAGCATTACACAGATCTTTCACGATGTAACGTTCCACGAATTTTACATTTTATATCTTATTCCTACTCTTTTTTTCTATACCATTCAAATTACATGTGACATGTCACGTTGAGTTGTTCATAATTTTTACCTTGTGACACGTCATGTTGAGTTGTTCATAATTTTTAATTTGATAATTTTCCCTTGTGAGACGTCATTTTAAGTTGCCGACTCAGTCATTTTAGGTTGCTAATTTATGTGATATTGGAGTGCCGACTATAACAGCTGTAGGTTGTAAACAAACGCACTCCACATTAATTATTTTACATCGTTACCAAAAATATTCCATCGATATTCTCCATTCCAAGGAGCTAATTGTTTAACAAATAGCATTGGGAGACTTTGCATTCATGGTATACTAGCGTATAAAGAGAATACGGAAGAGAAAGATATTAAATTTTATTAAATTTGATTATGGTTAAATTTTGATTATATGTAAATGTATTGAATGTAAAATTAATAATTTATGTAAAATAAGTGTTGTAGGGTAGTGGGATAGCTTAGTGTCTCTTATTTAAGTTAGAAATTATGTTTTAGGAAAAATTGTATAAATCATTAAACTTACACGAATAACAATGGTTAAGAGGCAAATCAATGTCTAACATAATGGTTTTCTTGCAAAGATAAAGAATAAAAATTAGTACACAAATATTAATTAAAAACCATACATGAATATCACAACAACATTAGAAATTTATGTGATAAAATGTGTTGGGAAGTTATTTACATGGCATTATTGTAACATCTAACCACATCATAGTATATATATATATATATTATATATATATATATATATATTATTATTATTTATACTATGGGAACTTCCATAACTATATAAAATTCTAATTACACATGTATTCAAATGTTTAACCCTTCGAGTTGTAAAACATATAAATCTGACTTGGATGCATAGTCCTAAGTATATATGCATATATATAGACTCGGACTATTACTTTGGCAACTTAACAATCGTAAGATTTTTTCTCTGTTTTCGGTGCCTCCAAAGCTGGTGAGTTTAATCGTGTCAGTAAGAATTTAATTTCATAATCGATTTCTGTTCTTTATCATTAAAAACGTTTGCACGGTGGCACAAAGGTAATTACTGCCAGGATCGCACTGCAGCTATCAATCTTTCTCTCGTACTTTTAAACCTACACTTGGCAATCTTCTCACCGTAGATCTTTCGGATAGCTATCAGACGGCAATGATTGATTAGGATTTGGACTAATGAAATAGTCGTCGTAACCGCTTTCATTGGCATTCTCTCAGTCTCTGAAGAAGAATTCTGTGTTGCTTCTCCGCCTGCACCCTGGGTTTAGCATTTCTCGACCTTGAGTATTTTTGCGAACCTTTTCGCGAACAACTTGGCAATGGCGTATATCCTTGAGGATTCTCCACCGGTTCAATGCTTGCCCCAGCTTATTTCTTTTACGCCGGAGGTAATATATTTATATGATTATGGTTCTATATAATTGTTTTCGTATATGGTTCATAGCCAGGAAAGTTTGCTTTTGTTATAATAATTCTAACTTTGAATTTTATTTCCGGTTTTCTTTCCGAATGGTACACTCGGTAGCACATTTCCTCATGTACCCAGATGAAGAACTTCTATTCCAGCTCTTTCTATAGCTTCAGGACGAAATCATCAGGTAATTTCTCCATCGCCTCTAAGTAAAACAGACTCGAAATTATTTACCCATTTTCTTTTATATCCATCGAGTTCTGTTTACCAGAATCCTATCTTGATTCAAAAGTTTTATTCCGTTAGCCTAGAGGGTTTTCTCATAATTTCGCTTCCATTTTATGGCAGGTAAAATAATTCCATTTATGGGTTTTGTTATTTTTTTTCCTTTTGGAAAATAACAATTACCCAAGTTTCATGAATATCCCTGATCGAATTCTTTCTTCGTCCGCCTTTAACAGGTATCCATATTCCAATTTATTTCGGGTTTAAGTCTCGGCCTGAATGCCTTAAGTCTCAGAATAGCAATATGCTATCAATTTCGTCTCAGCGTTTATCATGCATGTACACTATATAAATGTTTGGTCGCTATTCCTTCTTTTCTTAAAGGAGACTTCAATGTAACATTTTGAAGTTCGAACTCTGGATTCTGGCATTATTAATTGAGGTCACGGCCAAAGGGCCTTATTTTATGTTAAGAATGTCTCTTTTATTGCTATAAATAAAGATATGGTTAAGAAATGTTGGAACATTGTATGCTTGCCTCCACCATTGTTCTTTGTAGTTATACATCTTCGAAGAAATGTATATCAGTTAGTTATCTGGAATTATACTAGTACAGTAGCTGTTATCTTTAAAGAATATTCTTCTCTCCTGTTTGGTTATTCAACAGAATTTATATTTTTCTTTTCCTTCTGTTATTCTACAATTATAGCAAAGAAGGTTCTAAATTTCTTATATCTTGACTTTGTACTTAGCCCTTTTTATAAATGCTATAATACTGTTTATTTCTTACAACTGTATGAATACCAAGAATTTCCATGGTTCTTGTAAGTTGTAGTTTCCACATTTTTCTTATAACAAAGAGTTTTTCTTTCTATTCAGATTTCTAAAAATGAAAATCTATCCTCTTAATGTTCATTACTGTAGATAAATATTTCAGTTCTACTTTTACTCTAATTTGTAGAAGCTTGAATTCTTTCTGTATATTTTTCTAGTAGCTTTGTCTCTGCTATATTTTCTATAACATACAGTAATTTAGAAAATACATATAAGTCTCCATTTCTCTTATTTCATGGTTGTATCTAGTTATGATCACATTTTTTTTTACGTGACCGGACCCCTATTGTCCGTGTATTATCATAGACCTTGAGGACAACCAGCCCAGAATCTTAGTTAAGGAACTGGGTTAACAGTCTTTTGTCTAATATTTAACATTAGGATTAAATAATTCATATAATCTTTTCCTTTCTAATAATTGATATTTAATAAACAGTTTAAAACTCTATTTACTCAACAGGTATTTTTTTATGTCTGTACATTTTCCAAGATTAAACCACATAAGTAAATCAACATTCAATTTATATAACACATTTCAGATTCAACCTCAAATTTAATCACATAATACATGTTTTCAATTTTCATTTGCAAAACTTAAACAGAATACTTATCTGTACTTTTATTTGACTAATAAATGTTTGCCTCCCTTCCACGAGTGAGGAAATTACATTCTCTAACTCTCCCCCGTGCTCCAAGTCTGAGCTTTTGTTGCATACATAATTCTAGAAGAGAACTCGGGACAATTCGGTCCAATCTCCAATTCCAGTAGAAACAGATATCTGGAGTATTCCTCTGGTGAGCTCCAGATCAGGAATTACTAACCAAAATTTTCCTCTTTTACTCAGTTACTCAACAAAACCCCCAAACCTCCCTAGAGTTACCCTTTTATTCCCAGAGGTTTGGGCAACTGTTTGAACTGATTTCTGTTCAACCAACTCCAGATCTTGAATTTACTTTTTACCATCAGTCTTTACCTTATGAAACTAATTCCATAATTTATCTTTTCATTTAATCCCAAAATTAAATTTTTGTTCATAATGTTTTGTTTCCAACATAATAACAATAAATATTTTAAGAACTCTTAACAATAGCCTAAAAATTAGTTAATGATTAAGGCAGTGATTACAACTTCCCCCCTGGAAGTGAACACTGTCCCTAGTGTTCTCAATCTGCTCCAGCAAAAAGTTCAGGATAGGCTTCCCGAACAAAACCTTCGTCCTCCCAGGTAGCCTCTTACGGGCCAAAGTGCTTCCATTACACTTTAACCTGGGCGATGGCTCGCCTCCGGGGCACGATTTCCCTTTGATTGATTATACTGTGAGGCTTGACCAAAAATTCTCCGTCCGGTTCTACCTGCAAACAATGAACTTGAATTAGTTTTCTCATAAATATTAACATCTTTACTCAATCTTATCCTCATACTCTACCTGAATATTCTGCCAGTGGATTATGTGCTTTGAATCATTTGCGTATCTTTTCAATAGTGATACGTGAAATACGTTATGCTCTCGAATATGATTGGGCAAAGCCAAACGGTAAGCCAAAGGTCCTACTCGTTCCAATATTTGGAATGGACCACAAAATCTGGGGGCTAACTTGGCACAAGATGCCCATATCAAGGTGCTTTTCTTTGGCTTGATTCTTACATACACATGGTCCCCCACTTCAAATTTCCGATAGGTCCTTTTTTTGTCTGCATACACTTTTTGTCTGTCCTGTGTTGCCTTCAAATTCTGTTAGATTTTCTTTACTTCACTTTCCATTTCAGCCAACATGTCAGGTCCAAGCATCAACTTGTTTTCTGGGCTGCTCTAATTAATAGGAGTTCTACATTGACGCCCATACAATGCTTCAAATGGACTTATCTTGAGTGACTCTTGATAGCCATTGTTGTATGCGAACTCCACTAGATGTAGGTACTTCTCCCACCTAGTTGGCTGTTGCATTACATACATACGTAGCATATCTTCCAAAATTTGGTTCACTTGCTCTGTCTGACCGTCGGTCTGCAGATGATATGCAGTACTGAAGTTAATTTGATTTCCTAATCCAGTGAACAACGTTTTCCAAAATGCTGATGTAAATTTTACATCCCTGTCAGAAATGACAGTCTTTGGAATACTATGTAATCTAAAGATCTCTCGCATGAATATATCTGCTATCTGCATGGTCTTGTAAGTGGATTGTACCAGTATAAAGTGTGCTGATTTTCTCAACCGATCCACCACTACCATAATTGAATCATTATGTTTCTTAGACCTTGGTAGTCCGGTAATAAAATCTAGCGAGATTACCTCCCACTTCCATTCAGGTATTGGTATAGGCTGCATTAGTCCAGCTGGATGCCGATGCTCTACTTTAACTGCTGGCATTCTATACATCTATTTAGATATTCTGCAATATCTTTCCCCATCCCTGGCTAGAATTAATTTTTCTTCATTGTTGTTAACATCTTTTGATATCCAAGATGTCCGGAGTAGTTACTACGATGGTATTCATCCAAAATCAGTTCCTTCAACTCCATTATGTTAGGAATGAAAATTCTTTTCTAGAAGTTTAGCAGCCCATGCTTACCAATTTCATAATCTGCAGATTTTCCTTGGTCCTTGAATTATTTTGCTTGCTGCCACATAAACTTATATTCAGGATCTTTATCTGCTTCTTCTTTGATTTGCTCTAAAAATATGCACTCAACCTCATTATAATATATTTCATAAAAACCATGCAATCTCCTGCTTAATGCATCAGCTACTCTGTTCTCCTTACCTTTCACATGTTGCATATCAATATCAAATTCGCTTAGGAAAGCATTCCACCTCACTTGGCGAGAATTAAGATCAGCTTGCTTAAAGTAACTGGTTAAATTGTTGTGATCAGTTTTGAGCACAAATATTTTCCCAAGTAGATAGTGCCTCCATACTCAGAGTGCATGCACTACTGCGGTTAACTCCAAGTCATAGGCTGAGTACCGCTGTTCAGGTTCTTTTAATTTATGGGACCCATAAGCAATTACCTTACCGTACGAAAGGCAGTTTTATGTATGTCCTCATCCTTTATCCGGATTTGATGATATCCCGATCTTAGATCTATCTTTGAAAATAATGTGGCTCCTTTTACTTGGTCAAACAGATCATCAATTCGCGGTAAGGGATCCTGTTCTTAATAGTTAGTTTATTTAGCTGATGGTAATCCATGCACATACGCATGGTTCTGTCCTTCTTTTTCACAAATAATATAGGTGCTCCCCAAGGATATACACTTGGTCGTATATACCCCTTGTCTAGTAATTCTTGTAGTTGCATTTTTAACTCAGTTAATTCAGGTACACTCATCCGATAGGGTGCTCTTGAAATTGGTGGCGCTCCCGACATCAATTCAATTGCAAAGTCTATATCCCTTCTAGGTGGAAATCCTGGTATTTCTTCTGGAAATACATCCTTGAATTCCTGTACTATTGATATATTTTCCAGCATCGGAGCCTTTTCTTTAGAATCAGAGAAACCCACTTGAATGGCGTATAGTTGACATCCTTTCCTCATGCATTTACCCATTTGGGATGCTGTGATCGGACACAGTTGTACCGGTTTCTTTATCCCTTGAATTTCCTGGCTAGTGCCATCTTGATTTCTGTAGTAGATAACCTTCTCTTTGCAATCTACTAGAGTCCAATGCTTTTCCAACCAATCCATGCCAAGTAGCACATCATAAGGTCCCAAAGGTAAAATATTCAAATCCATAGTTAGCTGCTGTTCATTAATTTGTAGTGCACAATTTGATATTTTGGCACTAACTTTCCTCTTAGCTCCACTAGCCAACTGTACTAGCCATGATTTCCTAAATTTTTGACTTTGTAATTTACAGTTCACTACTAATTTAGGAGCTTAAACTTGCTCCCGGATCTACCAAAATAGAAACAGGTTGAGATAAAAGTTTACCTTCTAGTTTAATCATTGTTGGCTGATAGTTAGCTTGTCGGTCCTCCAAGGCTACATTAATTCTGGGTATGTTTATGGCGACATCACCCACTGTTGAGGCTTCCTGTAAATTGGTTACTGCTTCACTCCTACCCTGTTATGGACAATTTCGATTGTAGTGTGCCTCCCCACACCCCCAGCATTGTAAAGGTGGCTTCTGGTTCTGAATTTGCTCCGGCTTACTAGAAGCTTCTGCGGTTGTATCTTCTACAAGCCACTTTATTCTTTGATGATTCTTAACAAACTGTTTACTAACCGAACTTCTAGCTGTACTTTTGAAATTACTGGTTTTTATTCTTTTAAAACTAGGGTTGCCTTTATGTTCTTTCTTTACCTGCGAGCCTTTACCTTGCTCCACCTTGACTTTGGCTTGCTGGTAACACATTTTGGCTTTTCTGATAGCCTCATCCATCGTCTCAGGATTTACGAACTCTATATGTTCTTTCATATGAGTTGGCAGACTGCTTAAAAATCTCTGTACTTTAGCTTTCTCATCTCTTAAGTAAGACACGTAACACAGCAAGGAAGTAAATTTAGTGATAAACTTGTCCATGGTCAATTGTCCTAGTTTCAAATCATGAAATTCTCGAGCTTTTTCATCATAGAAGTGCTATGTTAGGTACTTATCTTTAAAATATTGTTGAAATACATCCCAAGTTACGTCTTGGTCCTCTATACTGCGAACGTTCTTCATTTCTTCCCACCATAAGGTGGCTTTCTCTCTTAGCTAGTAAATAGCCAATCTGGCCTTAAGATTACTACTGTAATGATATACTTGAAAATATTTATTCATATTAATCAGCCATGCTTCAACTACTTCCTCATCTACTCCATCAAACATAGGGGGTTTGATTTTCCTGAATTCACCTTGAAGCTCTACCTTCTGCCTTTTTACTTCCTTCGGATCTGATACATTATCAGATTCAGCTTCATTGTAATCTCTATTTCTGTTACTACGCTGTGACTTACTCCTGTCCATTTTGTCTGTATCTTGATCTCTGGTGTGTTGTTCAATTCTTTCCCGAAATTCTCTATCAGTACTTGGCTTTTCATTTTCCTGATTTTGTTTATCGGAGAGACTTTTCAATATCCTCTCTTGTTCTTGCATTATCATCCCGCACCTTTTCCATCTCTTCTTGTATCTTCTGTACAATATTTAAAAGGATACTAGTTTGGTGTTGTTGTTCCTCTAATAAGCGACTTGTTTGCTGGTGCTGTTCTATCCCCAGCTGTACCCACATTTCTGGGTTCATCTCCGGTTGGGGTTGTGGTTCCCCAACATTCCAAGGTGGTTGTTGTAATGGTGTCCTTATCATTATGTCCGGCTAAATTTTCTGTGTGCATCATGAATACACCACTTTAACGTTAGTTGACCCATAGGGTCCCAACGTTACAACGCTGCTCTGATACCACTTGTAACATCTAACCACATCATAGTAAATTTTTTTTTTTTTTTTTTTTAAATTATTATTTATACTATGGGAACTTCCATAACTATATAAAATTATAATTACACATGTAATCAAATGTTTAACCCTTTGAGTTGTAAAACATATAAATCTGACTTGGATGCACAAGAATTATAACATCGATATCCTAAGTATATATGCATATATATATACTCGGACTATTACTTTGGCAACTTAACAATCGTAAGATTTTTTCTCTGTTTTCGATGCCTTCAAAGTTGGTGAGTTTAATCGTGTCAATAAGAATTTAATTTCACAACCGATTTCTGTTCTTTATCATTAAAAACGTTTGCACAGTGGCACAAAGGTAATTACTGCCAGGATCGCACTGCAGCTGTCAATCTTTCTCTCGTACTTTTAAACCTACACTTGCCACTCTTCTCACCGTAGATCTTTCGGATAGCTATCCAACGACAAGGATTGATTAGGGTTTGGAATAATGACATAGTCGCCGTAACCGCTTTCATTGGCACTCTCTCGGTCTCCGAAGAAGAATTCTGGGTTGCTTCTCCGCTTGCACCCCGGGTTTAGCATTTCTCGACCTTAAGTATTTCTGCAAACCTTTTCGTGAACAACCTAGTGATGGCGTATATCCTTGAGGATACTCCATCAAATCAACGCTTGCCCCAACTTATTTATTTTACGCCAAAGGTAATATATTTATATGATTATGGATCTATATAATTGTTTTCGTATCTGGTTCATAGCCAGGAAAGTTTTCTTTTGTTATAATAATTCTAACTTTGAATTTTATTTCCGGTTTGCTTTCTGAATGGTACACTCGGTAGCACAATTCCTCATGTACCTAGATGAAGAAATTCTATTCCAGCTTTGTCTATAGCTTAAGGACGAAATTACCAGGTAATTTCTCCATCGCCTCTAAGTAAAATAGAATCGGAATTATTTACCCATTTTCTTTTATATCCATCGAGTTTTGTTTACCAGAATCCTATCTTGATTCAGAATTTTTATTCCGTTAGCCTAGAGGGTTTTCTCATAATTTCATTTCCATTTTATGGCAGGTAAAATAATTCCATTTATGGGTTTTGGTATTTTTTTTTCCTTTTGGAAAATAACAATTACCCAAGTTTCATGAATATCCCTGATCGAATTCTTTCTTTGTCCGCCTTTAACATGTATCCATATTCCAATTTATTTCGGGTTTAAGTCTTGGCCTGAATGCCTTAAGTCTCAGAATAGAAATATGCTATCAATTTCGTGTCAGCGTTTATCATGCATGTACACTAAATAAATGTTTGGTCACTATTCCTTCTTTTCTTAAAGGAGACTTCAATGTAATGTTTTGAAGTTTGAACTCTAGATTCTGGCATTATTAATTGAGGTCACGGCCAAAGGCCCTTATTTTATGTTAAGACTGTCTCTTTTATTACTATAAATAAAGATATGGTTAAGCAATGTTTGAATAGTGTATGCTTGCCTCCACCATTGTTCTTTGTAGTTATACATCTTCAAAGAAATGTATATCGGTTAGTTATCTGGAATTATACTAGTACAATAGTTGTTATCTTTAAAGAATGTTCTTCTCTCCTGTTTGGTTATTCACCAGAATTTCTATTTTTCGCTTCCTTCTGTTATTCTACAATTATAGCAAAGAAGGTTCTGAATTTCTTATATCTTGACTTTGTACTTAGCCCTTTTTAGAAATGCTATAATACTATTTATTTCTTACAACTGTAGGAATACCAAGAATTTCCATGGTTCTTGTAAGTTGTAGTTTCCGCATTTTTCTTATAACAGAGAGTTTTTCTTTCTATTCAGATTTCTAAAAATGAAAATCTATCCTCTTAATGTTCATTACTGTAGATAAAGATTTCAGTTCTACTTTTACTCTAATTTGTAGAAGCTTGAATTCTTTCTGTATATTTTTCCAGTAGCATTGTCTCTGCTATATTTTCTATAACATACAGTAATTTAGAAAATACATATAAGTCTCCATTTCTCTTATTTCATGGTTGTATCTAGTTATGATCACATTTTTTTTTTACGTGACTGGACCCCTATTGTCCATGTATTATCATAGACCTTGAAGACAACCAACCCAGAATCTTAGTTAAGGAACTTCATCTAATATTTAAGAGTAGGATTAAATAATTCATATAATCTTTTCCTTTCTAATAACTGATATTTAATAAACACTTTAAAACTCTATTTACTCACCAGGTATTTTTTTATGTCTGTACATTTTCCCAGATTAAACCACATAAGTAAATCAGCATTCAATTTATATAACACATTTCAGATTCAACCTCAAATTTAATCAGAGAATACATGTTTTCAGTTTTCATTTGCAGAACTTAAACATAATACTTATCTGTACTTTTATCTGACTGATAAATGTTTGCCTCCCTTCCACGAGCGAGGCAATTACGTCCTCTAACTCTCCCCCGTGCTCCAAGTCTGAGCTTTTGTTGCTTACAGAATTCTGGAAGAGAACTCGGAACAATCCGGTCCAATCTCCAATTCCAGTAGAAACAAATATCTGGAGTATTCCTCTAGTGAGCTCCAGATTAGGAATTACTAACCAGAATTTTCCTCTTTTCCTCAGTTACTCAACAGAACCCCCAAACCTCCCTGAAATTACCCTTTTATTCCCAGAGGTTTGGGCAACTGTTTGACTTGATTTCTGTTCAACCAACTCCAGATCCTGAATTTACTTTTTACCATAAGTCTTTACCTTATGAAACTAATTTCATAATTTATCTTTTAATTTAATCCCAAAATTAAATTTCTGTTCATAATGTTTTGTTTCCAACATAATAACAGTAAATGTTTTAAGAACTCTTAACAATAGCCTAACAATTAGTTAATGATTAAGGCAGTAGTTACAATTATATTGTGCAAAGGCTACAATAATACCTTCAAGTTATGCAATCATGTCATCAAATATGGAATTGGGATATGAGCAAATACCCAGTGTAGATATAACTGGTTGTGTAAACTCTAAATCAAAGTTAAATATAAACTATGTGTAGTCCACTACTGAGGTAATATATTTATAATATATCATATGTATTACAAACTTGTTTACTCTCAAATATATTGCATAGAAATTTGTTTACCATGTTGAACTTCAAATTTCTTTTATTTTGTATTTTACATTTGGTTGTACTTTACACTTCTATGATACTTATAATACTCATATCGATCTAATTATTTCATATTGTTTCATTTAGATTAGAATTTAACAAAAAAAATATTCATAACTATCATATTTTAACTTTTTTAATAAAAATGAGTAAAATTAAATTAATAATACATAAGTATTCCTTAAATTATAAAATTAAATCATTATCACCTTGATAAGTGTGTTTATTTTGGAATGAGATTTTCATAATTTTAATTTTAATTTATCACTTCCAGAATTTTAATTTAATTATCAATAATTATGTTATAAAGCATTTTTTTTTTTTAAACAACTCCCCCAAGTCTCATGTCTCCTCAACTGTTAGTGTGTCTAATCTACACCATTCTATTGAATGTTAGACTATTATAATTTCTTACACCGTCATATTAATAATTAATAATTAAAAAAATAATAATAATTAAATCACATTATGGAGAAAAATTCTGAGAAAAAACACTGAACCCAACGAGAATAGCCCACCATTTCCACTTACTAACTCATCAAACCATACAAATCTCAATTCCACCTAGAGAGAGCTATTCAGTGTCAACAGGCTAGGCTAGCACCATTTGAGAAAGGATCAAGTATTGCGAACAATCCAACAAATTATTTAGGACAATATATAAGACTTGAATGCCAATTCCAACGCAGTAAAGAGCTTTTCCTGTCGGACCATGTCGACTAGCAGAACCCTATACAATTAACGTCAAATGTACTGGCATGCATAGTTTCAAGAACTACACCTGTAACCAAAATGGAGAGAGTCGAGAGCATCCGCTTCGAAGACTATTTCTGCTGCTGGAGGGTTCACTCCCGACAGGGTGGCCGTGTAAGTATTGGTTACATGATTTTTTTTCCACTTCTAGTGACTTTAACAATTATATATTAGGAAAATTTGATACCCAGACACAGTACGAAATTGGATACCGAGTTACAGTGATGACGTTTTCTTCCCTTCCCAGGCGGTTTTTATCCACATTTTAGACCAATGTTTCAAAGTGACTTTACTATTTTCAATTTCTGAGTTTGAGTAGAAAGTGGTAAATCATTGAAGCCCACTTAAATGCACTTTTAGTTTTTAATATTTTGTGAACCATGGACAGATTATTGATGGGATACTTGGGTTTTATGAAGGTTGATAGGTGTGAGTGAGTTTATTGTTTTCAATTTCTGAGTTTGAGTCGAAAGTGCTAAATCATTGAAGCCCACTGATATGCACTTTTAGTTTTTAATATTTTGTGAACTGTGGACATATTGATGGGATACTTGGGTTTTATGAAGGTTGATATGTGTGGACTTTGGTTTTATTAAGGTTGATATTTTTCTAATTTTGGAGATTGAAAACATTTAAATCTTAAATTATAGTTACATTTGTGTGAACATATTAGTTAGTTTTTTACCTAAATTTACTTTGAGTTGCGTGGGTCAAGAAATTTATTTATGAATTGTGATGATAAAGAGTATCGGAGCTAATAAATTATAGGTACTACATCAGTGACTGGAAGAAGTTAAATAAGTTAAATCATCAGGGGACTTCCTGCTATTTGGATTATGCAGCTCTCACCTCTAAAAGCGGGCTTCCTGCTATTTCAATTCTGCAGCTCTCACCTCTAAAAGCGATCCAAGTAAATGGGTTTCCCTTTAATTTTTGTTAAGCAGAAATGATGAGTGCTTCTTGCCAGAAACTCTTGCCTCCCATGCCTGCATTGAGCGTTCAAAAGTTACTGGCTTCCTACCATTTTATTCCATAAACATTAATCCGCATGATATATGGGGAGGGAAACAATAGCATTTTAACCCAGCATTATGAAATTTCTTGTTTTCTGGCAGCTTACTGGAATTTACTCTCTAATTTAGAATGTGTTTGAATTTGCTCTCCCAATTCAAAAGTTACAGTTATGGTGTATAGTGAGTTGTTGTTTTGGATTTGAATGGCTAATAGTGATTATTGTTTAGGATTTTAATGATTAGAACACTGCATTTATAATTTTGTAAAATTATTGTAAAAATATTTTATTAATTGCAATTATAATTTTATAAACTTATTCTTTTGGACTTTAATGAATAAAACACTATAATTATAATTTTGTAATTTTATTGTAAAAATATTTTATTAATTGTAATTATAATTTTATAAATTCACTACATAAATAAATATTTGATATTTTAGAAAGTGAAAATCACTTACTGTATAGTTATATAGTTATTGTTGTATATTTTTCTGAATTTCATTGTAAATGCCAATTAATTAAGAGATAGTTACACCTAATATGGAAATATAGATTCCAATAGTATGATTTTACATTTTTACCCTTCTTCCACATAGAGAATTGCACCCAAGATGGAAATGTGATATTGTTTGTGTTGAAGTTTGCAACAAAAACAGTGAAATTGGCATCTTGAAACAACATTCAGCACCCACGCCTAGTGCATTAAGCACCTACACTAGGTGGGGCCCACAGGGTTATTTCAGTGCATGTCTATTTTGGTTATCCCTAACTCTAGTTGTAAGTGCACTGGTGCATTAGTTAATGTAGGTTGTAATCAGTTTAACTCAGTTAAGTGAGTTAAAATCAGTTGTGCTAGTTGTAACTGTTTGATACACTAGTGAGACATCAAGTGAAATAAATATTAATTAATTCACAATCAGTGATCTGACATGCAACTGAGGATTTACTATTATTAGTTGCATGCACACTAGTTCGAGTGAAGACCTAGTTGAGACAAATGTTAAAGGGGTGTAACTATCAGTTGTGATATTAGCAAGCTACCCGTGTGTAGTTAAAACACCACAGGATGCCCATGATACTCAACACAATGTAGGAAGGTTGGAATTCCTCATCAATAAGGATTTCATTCCTCATGAACTGTGTGAGAAAGGCAGGCTAAAGACAGGCTGAGAATTGGTTGAGTATTGGCCCGATTGTTTCTAGATCGGTGTGAGACAATAGGCAGAGTGCAAGAGACTCTTGTGAGAAGAGTGCATTGTAATTGTTTCATGATTCCTTATGGAATATAAAATAGAATATAGTGGGGTTTTGAGCAGCAAGATTTCCCCGGAAAATTATCTATGTTGTGTGTGATTTGATTCTTCTTTACTTCATGTGATTAGCGATTATGTTTTTAATTCTGCAAAATATTTGTAGAAGCGATTCAGTATTTAACTTTAGTACATTGTTAGATTGGGTGAATCCAAGATATACATGCATGTTGTATAATTTCTACATGGTATTAGAGTTGTGTTAGAGATTTTCTACATGGTATCAGAGGACATGAAATTGCAGAAGTGAAGCAGGAGCTGAGTTTGTGATTGAATAGAATTCGAATTTGCAGAAAGAATTTCTTGGTGCTACATCTGATTCAAGATCGAAATGGCTTTCAATGGTTTGATGTTAGAGTATGCACTCGAGGGAAACTCGAACTGATGCAGCCAAAGGCTGCATAAACCCACATTCTCACCTTTAAGATGCATATAAAAATGCATGGTTCATTTATGCACCCAAAATAATTCTCAAATTTGGGCAAAATCTAATGCGGAAGCTTTTCTTTTAAATATCTGATCAAAACCTTATTATAAAACCCACTTTACAAACTTCATATGTAGAAGTTGTTCTTTGCATTATACTCTATGGTTATAAACCATAGGTGAAAACCCATTTCATGAATTTGAAATCAATCTTTCAACTTTGGAATAAAACCCAAAATATAAATCTTCGGCCACAACATTCCAATTCACCATACATTCAAACCCACGCGAACATTTCATTGATTTCATACCAAAGTTCAACTTTGGTTAAACATAAAACACCAACATATATTATGTTCTTGGCCACAACATTTACCAATCCACTAACCTTTATTCAATTTCCATATGTGCTCACTAATTTGTATATATGTTGATCTTTCATACAAAGGTTAAAAACCCGATTTCAACATGAATATTAGGTTCGGGTCCCACAACGTTAATAACTCAACTTTTGAAAATTTATCAAATCGATGGTTGATAATTAATCGCATACCAACTCAATATTTCCACCGTCGGTCTTCACCATTGTTAACCTCTGCACAAATTCTATATGTGAATGTCATCAGATCTCAACTATTGATGATCGAACGAGTATCGCACTCATTTAACCCCCGCGACTTATAGCTCAAAAGTCACGCGAAATAGGTTGTATTAGAATTCCACCCATTGCTACGTGTCACTCATTTAGGTGTATCGCATTCAATTCCAATAAAACCGCTTACCATCCCAAACTTACGCGAAAACCATTTATTTGTTTTCAAAACCGCTCTTCACGGTTCCATCTTCTGTTGACTCACAGTTCCGCTGCACCATTTAACACGAGATTTGACATGAGTGTCGGTCCAAATTATATGGTTCCAACACAGATTTATTTCCGCCATATTCTGCAACCATTGATATTCTCCATACAACAATGCATGGCTTACTCATCTTAATACTCAACCTCTGTGGTCTAAATCCATCGTTTATGAATGCAATAAAACCCTCAATTGACTTCAAAACCCCGATCGTGCTGCACTGTATTTACACAACAGAGTGTGTAATAGCTTCATAAAATGCTTTTTATGATATTATTTCAATTGAAAAATACATCCAGACAATCTTTATCCCTCAATTAGAAGTTCAAGTACTTCTTTTAATAGCATTGATCCATTCTGTGATCGATGCTAATTTCTCAACATAATCAATCACACAGAATTCAAATAATGAATATTTTCCCTCAAACAATACAATCAACAATCCTGTAATTTTATCTGCACACCATATAACTTCAGAAATGAAACATGAACTCAGAAATGAGTTCTCTGTATTAACACATGGTAATTACATAGGAAATTCTTCCTCTATGGCTTGATATTCAATCAGTGGCCTTTTCCTATTCTGCCCATAGGCTTGCAATTCAAACCCTATTTTCTCAATCCTACCTATCTACTGCTCTACTTATCTACTTCTTTTTATGCCTTTCAGGCTTACATTTTATACAAAAAGGTTCTAAAACTATTTTTGGTTTCATTTCCTCCATCTCCTCAACAAAATTATAAATATCCTCTAAGTCCTCATTTGCCTCAACTAACCCCTAAGGATCCTCTTTCATCACAAAATCATGAAAAAAATTCTAATTTAGGATTTACATTAATTCCTAAATCTCTCAATCTTTATGCACTCTCAACTAGTCTAATTCTCTCATGTTCTCCAACATTCAAGAACATTTACAAAATTCCTCACAATATTTAATTAATTCTCATTAAAATCACTCAAATCATTACATAAGAAATCAATTCCCCTTGAAAAAATAAAACCCATAAGTCTATTAAAATACATGGAATTTTCTTGAGCCTAATGCCCCTGCATCAGACTCCCAAGGTAAAAAATAATCATGATCTTCTGATCATGTGCCTTTAATCTTTGCCTCCTGGATTCCATACTCTATTTTGTTGCTGTCCATAAGCTGCATTATTCTTCTGCTGTACTTCTCCAGGTTTCAATATTTTATTCTGCATCTTGCCACTAGCTATGCTTTCACATTCTGTTCTTGTTTTTCCTTTGCTGTTGTTACTTTGCTTTCTTGCTGTTGTCTTCTTTTGAGACACCTTCATCATCAACCTCCTTATGTTTTCAATTTCTATGTTTAGTTTATCTTTTGTTTGGAAATTACTCTGCCTTTTTTTGTTGCTTTCAATTTCTGTTGCTTTTGTTGCTGCATATGTTGCTCAATTTTTTTTTCTGAAAATTTTTGGGTTACCCTTTTTTGAGAAATTTTTTTCATTTTTTTCAGTTCTTCAACTTTTTGCAAACTATAAAAAATTTTCTGTGTAGAATTTCATTTTGCGATAAAAATAAAAGTTGTGAGAAATTTTGTTAGCTTTCTATTACTTGTTTTTTGAAATTTTTTTATGCAGATTTGATATGTCAACTTAGCGTTTCTTTGAGTGTGTGTTTTTTAACAATCAAAAGATTCATAAGAAGTCATGTTATGACGCAATGTTGTATTCATTGAAAATTTGTGTTTTTGAAAAAACAAAATGTGTTACAACAATCTAGACAGAGTCTAATTTGTTTTTGTCATATTTACAAAGCCAATGGATGCATATCATAATTACTAGAATTTTTTGAACTGGTCCAATACGAAAAACTGCGTATTTTGGATATGTTTCGCGTCGCAAGAAATTTCTTAACATATAATTTATAAACTAAAAATCTAAAAGCTACCCATTAGAGACGACGGACCAATGTAATGCCCCATAATTTTTTCAATTTTTTTTACAATGTATTTTGGGAGATACAAAATTTTGATTTCACTGAATCACCATGACCCTCAGAAATTGTTTGCACCCATTTTATTATAAAAATAATTAAAATTAATAAACGTTTATGAAATTCCATAAAAGTTATATTTCCTGAAAGTAGATTCAATTCTGAAAATGCTTTTCTTGGTTCCGACAGTTAATTAACAATATTTCATGGAGTTTAATAAGTCCAAAGTTGTAGAACCATATTCAGAGCCTGGTTTTTGCGTAATTGGTGACACATTAGTTCGACCGAACTTTTAATCTAAGTTCGGCCGAACTATGTTTTCTGCCGAAGGCTCGTTAAATCTAACGTCTTAATAGTTCGGCCGAACTTTTAATGAAAAGTTCGGCCGAACTATTCTATAACTCTCCGTCGGCCGGAAAGTTTTGCGGAGCCCCTAATAAAACACATTTCGCGGCAATATAAATTGCTGCGAAATGATTCACAATTTTTGTACATTTCACACATTTCATCTCATTTTACAAAGATCTTGGTTTGGGTTCAAAAACCTATCTTCAAAGTTTGGGTTTAAGAACATTTCTTCGAAGAAAATTGATTTTACAAAGAATTTTTTTGGGTTTAAAGAATTTTTTTGGAAGACATTTCTTGGAGGCGGCCTTATTTTGGCAAAAATTGTTTTGAACTTAAAAAAATTTCTTGGACGTACATTCAAAAGACATTTCTTGGAGGTATGTACGTGTTTTGAGTTGAAGTAAATCTTTTGAGCTTCGTTCCATTTTTATAAGATATTTTTCTCTCGAATTTTTTAAAGTAAGTGTTTTGAATTGGAGTATGTATTTTTTGCAAAAAATTGACACTGAATTTTTTTAAATTAAATCTTTTGTGATATTTTTTGCAATTGAGTTATTGTCTAATTTTTTGAAGGAAATTTTTGAACTTCATACCCTATTATCATGGGAAATCAAAGAACTTGTGCAAGAAAATATGATCGAAAAAGAGACCCTGAGGAACGTAGAGAAGAGACGAGACAATCTCGCAAAAGAAAGTTAGAAGCCCTCTCAAATATTGAAGAGGAAAATCAACCTCAAGCAAAAATTGAAGCAGGTATGTAAATGTAAATATTATGATCTATTGATATATTTAAAATTTTCCTAATGTAAAATGTGAAGCTTAATTTTTATTTGATGAACTAATTCAAAAAATATTTTGTTTAATGTAAACAGACAGAGATATTCCTCAAAATATTGAAGAAGAAAATCAACCTCAAGAAGAAATTGAAGCAGGTATGTAAATGTAAATATTATGATCTATTGATATATTTTTAAAGTTTTCCCAATGTAGAATGTGAAGCTTAATTTTTATTTGATAAACTAGTTTGAAAAATATTTTGTTTAATGTAAACAAACAGAGATACTCCTCAAAATATTGAAGAAGAAAATCAACCTCAAGCAGAAATTGAAGCAGGTATGTAAATGTAAATATTATGATCTATTGATATATTTAAAATTTTCCTAATGTAAAATGTGAAGCTTAATTTTTATTTGATGAACTAATTCGAAAAATATTTTGTTTAATGTAAACAGACAGAGATATTCCTCAAAATATTGAAGAAGAAAATCAACCTCAAGCAGAAATTGAAGCAAGTATGTAAATGTAAATATTATGATCTATTGATATATTTAAAATTTTCCTATTGTAAAATGTGAAGCTTAATTTTTATTTGATGAACTAGTTTGAAAAATATTTTGTTTAATGTAAACAGACAGAGATATTCCTCAAAATATTGAGGAAAAAAATCAACCTCAAGCATAAATTGAAGCAGGTATGTAAATGTAAATATTATGATGTATTGATATATTTAAAATTTTCCTAATGTAAAATGTGAAGCTTAATTTTTATTTGATGAACTAGTTTGAAAAATATTTTGTTTAATGTAAACAGACAAAGATATTCCTCAAAATATTGAAGAAGAAAATAAACCTCAAGCAGAAATTGAAGCAGGTATGTAAATGTAAATATTACGATCTATTGATATATTTAAAATTTTCCTAATGTAAAATGTGAAGCTTAATTTTTATTTGATGAACTAATTTGAAAAATATTTGAAATTTTAGATATATTTATTAATTTAGTTATTTATTGAATATGTACTATTTTTTCGAATATGTACAGATGAAATCACTATCGATAATGAGATGTTAGAAAATGTTGACAGTCACACATATGGAGATAAAAAAACCTGACCATGTTATACGATATCGTGTTAACTGCATTTTTGAAAAGTATTTCTTAAATGAACGGGTGACAGTTCAGGCTCAAATGTTGAAAGGTCTCCTATCATTAAGGAAATTAAAAGAACCTACGACACTATTGGGTAGTCGAAAATCAACCAAAGATAAAAAAATGAAGGAAGAGGTGATAAAAAATATGAGTAGTGCTATAAAGTCAATTAAGAGATCTAGAGAGAAAGATGTTTCAATTGTACGTAGAGGAATACAGATGGCAATGGTTTCCTCAAGTACTCAAGAGAATCGTTTGGTAACATCTATGGCACGAGCACTGGGAACCTCGCGAAAAAATTTGCACGAACATCGGAAATTTCGGTTGAAAATAGATGTAAATGATGAACTCGCTTGTTGGAGAGCTATTTGTAGGCAACCATACAAAGATAGGCTTGGAGAAAATGCTAAAAAAATAATATATGAATATTGGAAGAACAATTCGCATGTTTCACCAACTGCAAGGCATGTGATGCGAAGAAGAATAGCACGAAATCAATACAAAGAACATGAAAAACATCTCTTGGAAACCACTCAGATAGAGTTATTCAACAAGTTCAAAGAAGAGAATCGTCAAATTCATGTTTCACTCAGTGCTTTTGTTCAAAAAAAACCATGGTATGTAAAACCTATCATCGTACGTGACACTTGTTGTTGCCGTTATCATGTGGAATTTGAGTTATATTATGACACATTCCTTGATTTCGGTAGAACATTATGGAAGGATTCACCTCCTCCTTCCACTATCTGTGATTTCATATCTCAAATTCTATGTGAAAGAGAAAGCGATGAACTATTTTACAAAAAGAAATGTGTTGGTGGTAAAAAATGCGATGATTTTGGAAATTTGACTAAATTTCAAAACAAATATCGTATTGATATAAATGATCAATCATTGTCCAACATGAAAGTGAAATGGAAGAGATATGAATATATCGATACATCGATTCAAGGTGAAAATAGTGTTAAAAGAATTGAATTACTAGAAGACGAAATTTTTCTGATAGACTTTTTGAGAAAGTTTGAGGCAGAAATTTACAAATACACCAAACATTCCCATAGAGCTCGATGGCAAGACTTGCAATTCAAAAAATATCATGAAGTTTTTCCACCAGGGACCATTTTGTCAATGATTGATTTTGCAGAAAACTACACATTTGTTCCACAAAAAGAAATTCAGAGTGAATACTATCATTCTGACCAAGTCTCCATGCTCGTCCATATTCTATATAGACATGCTGAACAAAATGTTGATCATATAGAAAGCATGAGTGAAAATCGACATATCATTAAAGAATATCACTTTTATATCAGTGATGATCGTACACATGATACATGTTTTGTACAACATTGTTTTGGAAAAATTTATGATTCATTGAAAAATCATGGAATAACATTCAATGAACATTGGATATGGTCAGACGGATGTGCAGGTCAATTCAAATCTACACGATCATTCTTTTGGTTGTGTTTTCTTCATAAGAAAACCTGCATTAAACATTGTTGGAATTTCTTTGAGACTGGCCATGGAAAAGGAGAACGTGACGGTGCGGGAGCATGCATAAAATGAACACTTCAAAGATATCAAATGAACCACTTTGCAAGCCGACTTGTGAACGTTGAAGAAGTTGTTCAATGGTGTATCACTGCTCTAAGCCATGAGAGAAACCCATCAAGAAAAGTGCGAAGGTACATTCAATTTAATTTATATTGGAAATCTAATTTTAAACATTGTACATTTATCATGCAATGATTATCTTTGATTGTATTTTGATATCATATTTACAAATTCTTCTTTTAATTTTCCATATAAAGGTTTTTCTGGCATATTGGAATCGAAGACATAGATAGATCAATTGGAAATGACGTTGAAACAATAAAAGGGACTCGAAAATTGCATTCAATTCAAACAAAGTCATCCAAAAATGTGTTTGCATTGGATAAAATAAAATATTCTTGTTTTTGTGATATTTGCATAGACAACACAAAATCCAATGAAGTTTGTGAAAACAAAATGTATGTGAATGATTGGAAACATACAGAGCTAAATACAAAGGGCAAAATGTTTGTTGTAATGTTTGAAGAAATTCAATCAGAGGAAACTACAATATTATCTGATGGTGATCAAGTTTCTGATCTTGTTAGAGAAGGTAACATTTGAATTACTTTCTAATGATTTAAAGATCTAGAAATAAATTTAAATATGCATAATTTTGTTAAATTTATTTTATTGTGCAGGAGATGTTTTTGCTGTAATTGCACCTATTAACAACGATGAAAAAGTGAAGTATTATTTGATGCGTTGCACTGAACGAAAAATGAAATTATTACAAAACTATAATGATCACAGATTTCAGTATGACAGAGGGTCTATTATACTGAAAGGTTATTTTTTCAGACAAACTCATCAAAGTGGAGACTTTGTTTACTTTGAAGACTATGAATCTGATTCCATAAGTTGTCAATATAGTCACTTGGTGTGTGCAGCACACATAAAGTTGATAAAAGTTCAATCAAAGAAAAAATCGAAAATTAAGAGATGGAAAATGTCAAAATCCGATCATGAACGAATTATTGAGGATGGAATTCCATTAGAATTTTTTTGAGTGAATTGTCCAACAATTTATTATCTTTGGATTAAATATGTTTTAGAACTTCCAGTACTCAACTAAAAATTGAGCTGCTTATGTTATTTGTGCAAGTGTTTGCACATGTACAAATTGTTTGGGTGCAAGCACGTGCTCTAGTATCAACTGAAAGTAGTTTTTCTATACATGTGCATTGATGAAAAATGTTATATATATATATATATATATATATATGTGTGTGTGTGTGTGTGTGTGTTCTAGAATGCAATTAACTGGAACCAGTTTTTCTATGTGCATTGATGAAAAACTAGTTGGATTTTCTGGCAAAAAGTATGGACACAATGTAAATAAATCATCTGCAGTATATTTTTGTACGAAAATTCCTTTCAGACAAGAGACTCGGAGCACTTCTTCGATTTTTGGTGGGATTTGACCCACATCTCTAATCCTGATTGAAAATCTAGTACAAAATCTGCTTGTCCAATGGTCGGATATGTTCAATGTGCATTGATGAAAAATGTTACTTTTCTTGGATAGATATGTTCTAGAATGCACAATTAATTGTTCCAAGTAGTTTTTCTATGTGCATTGATGAAAAACTAGTTGGATTTTTTGGTAAAAGTTTCAACAATGTAAATAAATTGACAAGGCTACCTATTTGAGTGCATTAACGACATTGACCCAAATTCAAAAAACATATATATGTACTAGAGACTTATATTTCCAATCAAAATTAAAGGGATAATTTGTACATATATCTACTTCTTTAAACTCTTTTTTCAATTAGAGCTCAATTGATACATGGTTAGTTGCATTGAAAAGCTATGTTCTTCCTATTGGAAAATTTTTCATTCAAACAAAACTACATGGAGAGATCAAAAGCAATCTTAAAATTCCAAATGTACTTCAACCATCCAAATGTGCCAAATGTTGACTGAAATCATCCAAAACTTTAAAATTTTAAAAACTTTTGATAATATATCGTGCAACATTAAAACATTAAACATCACATGCGAAATGTAGATTGAAACCGCTCAAAACTTGAGTTTAAAAAACTTTAAATTATATATAGAGCATTACTTCACATGCCATGCCAATTATAGTTCAACTAGATCCAATAGAAACATTTAACATTATATACCACATGTGCAAATGTAGATTGAAACCATCCAAAATTTTAAGTTGTAGATTGAAACCATCCAAAACTTTAAGTTTTAAAAACCTTTTGATTATATATTGTGCAACATTAAAACATTAAACATTTAAAGTTCATTAAATATCACATGCAAAATGTAGATTGAAACCATCCAAAACTTGAGTTTTACAAACTTCACATGCCATGCCAATTATAATTCAACTATCCAACAAAAACATTTAACATTAAATATCACATGCCAAATGTAGATTGAAACCATCCAAAACTTTTAACTTTTAATTTAACAAAAATATATAGATCACAACATTACTTCACATGCCAAATGTACTCCAAGCATCCAAAACTTAAATTTTAAAAACAAAACAAATTATAGCACATGTCATTACATAACATGCCAAATGTAGTTCAGATGACAACATTAATTTATAGATGACAACATTACTTCACATTCACATGCCAAAAGTACTAAAACCATCCAAAAATTAAATAAAACAAATTATATAATAACAATGTAATAAAATATGTCCAAAAGTTGTAAATCTCACAAGTATCAAACTGTATTAAGTTTAACAAATTTTAAAACCATCTAAATTTTGAAATCAAATCTACTGTAAATCATGTCCATCAAATGGAGACGAATCTAGCGTCTTCCCTACTAGGGTCTCAGTCCGCGCCCTATCCTGTGAATGGGAAACCTACATACACAATGCACATGTACTTGGACATTAAAATTTGATGTTTTAAAAATGAATGAGAATATATATATCTAGAACTTCATGTAAAAAACAAAATATAACAAAAAATCATGCAATACCTCATAAGGTTCCCTCTCCATTTGATGAACAAGTTCTCCCATAGGAACATCTGCAGCGGTAAACTGTACAATATACATGTACAGTTAAATATATATATATATATATATTAAAAACTTTCAAATGAAAATGCATGTGTACATATATAAACTTATTTTCAATTTAATATTAAAAAAAGGAACTAAAGACAACTTGTTCAAATGTTGTGGATGTTCCTATCTCCGTCGCTAGAGTCCGTGGATTAAAGAAATCTTCTATAGGAACCTAAATTCAAAAATTTTTAAATAACTCAAAATATATATATATATATATCTCAATTTTTAATGGAACTTTTTGAGGTAGAATATATATATATATATAACTTTTAAACATAAATTTTAAACTTGTGAAAAATTGTCCATACTTGTGGCTCATCTCCCAAGGAAGTAGAAGGTACATCTCCCAAGGAAGAAGAAGGTACCACCATCCCAAAAACATCAGATGGAATCGGTACCTATTAAAACATTTTATCAAATTATATATATACATACATGTACATGTGTGGCAACAATTATTTATTTTAGAGTCACTTAAAAAACACTAACATTTGCCAACATATCATGATGGTCAGACCCATCTGCATCGTTTGAACCAGAGGTCCCGAACGTGATATTAACATTTTCGCCACGCATCATGCCTGAGATCTGCAAATGGTGTTTTAACATATAATCATACATTTTTGTTAGATTAATGTACACATACAAATAAATGTATAAATGTACATACACATGTATTTATTACAAATTGTACACATGTATATGTAAAAATAATTTCAAACCCTAAGGTCACTAACACATACCGTTCCGATGCCCTCTTTCTCATGAAAAATTAGGTCTTGCAAACCATTGTGACAATTTATTGCATATGTTCTGAGATCTTCAACATTCATGTTGTAAATCTCCTCATTTGTACAATAAACAAAATTGGCACGTGCATTTTCACGTGCTCTTTGTCGATTTAAACAGAGATCGACTCCCTCCAATCAGCTATGAAAATTGTCGACATAACATCCCTTGCTTCCTCGCAATCCTCGACTTATTTGAGAAGAGAGAAGTGGCATACATACGAAGAGCTTTTTCGACTCGAAACGGTCGACTCATTGATGGCGGCTAGGGCGAGGCAACTCCATCTCTCGCTTACTTTCCATTCTGATCATATAGTCAGTACTCGGGCAAAAATTAGGGGAAGGAAGGTCATTGTAGTTGGGTTTCATACCCAAAAAAAATTCTGCATAAAAAATTTGTGCAAAATAAATAGGAACCTCATTGTTCCATGGAAACCTTCCAAAGGCTGCAAGATGTCGATCATACAAATAACGAGCTATGTCTGGGTGCTTGAAATATTGCACCTTCAACATTTTTCTTTTTGGCCCTTCCTTATAATGAAACATTGACTTGGCCACTTCTCTTGTAACTTTTTGTTTAATGTCCTCCCATTTATCAGGACCCATCACTGTTTCTTTTCTCTTTCTCATCAGTTATACAAATGAATCAGTCGTTTGCCCAAGATTTCTGTACACATTTACCATTTCACCCAATGAATGTGTAACTATTTCAAGGCTTTGTCTACTCTCAACAGGTAGAGACAAAGCCACGAGATCTCTTTTCAATTTTGCATGAAGGCTTTTACACCTTTGTAAGGTGCATTCCACCATGTTGGTTTCCCATGGTATATCAGTAATCTCGGCCGGATAAGTTGTGCTGGGTAGACAACCTTCTTCTTGAATGTAGCGGGCTGCCCTGCGTCTATTTTGACCACTAGTTGGAACATTTTCGGCCTCTGCATCAATATATATAAAATTTCGTATATTAGAAAAAACACATGTAAAAAAAATTGTACAAATTTAATGAAAAACACATTGAAATTGATGGCAACCTTGACATTGTTGGTTAGCACCTTCTCCAACATGACCCTGCGGAAAAGGAACAGGACCTAGAACAATTGTTCTGCCCGAGCAGACCTAGCCTTTGTTGAGAACCGAGCGGCCAGATTTGATTAAACATGAGGGAATAAATATCACCCCCTTCACGCAACCTGCTACCACTCATACCTCGAAGTTGAACCTTGGCCACCTCCATGGATGGAGTGAAACCTTATACTCTTACCTCCTGAAATTCAAATATAGAACTGTGCCCAACTAATTTAACTCACAAGATTAATAAAAAATCAATTCCATATGTACACACATGTATGGAGATTTAAGATTACTGTTGACTCTTAAGTGAACATCGATCTACTGAACCTCCATATGGGATTCGACTAATCTTGACAGTTCATCCTCCAAGATATATATCTATTGGTCGACATTTACACAAAATAGATTTCAAAAAATCAATTTGTAGTTTAGTGTACACAAATTATGTAGAACACAACTTTCAAAGCAATAATTGATCATGTGTGAAACTAAATTTAATCGAAAAAGATATTATAAAAATTATAAGTTCACGAAATTGCACTTTACATGGTGGGAGCACACTTGGTATAAAATTTACTACTTATACACTTTAGTTTGTGGAAGAAATGACACATGTACATAGTTTACCTTAAATTTGTTGTGTTTTATGAATATTAAAATGAATAACTTCTATTTAGATCCATTCTAGAGATTGACTGTAGGGGCATTTACTAGATATGTCACCTTTCATTAAAGATGAGATCCAGAGGCTACCTGGCCCTTTACAGACTCTTCCTATAGAACATGTAGAAGTAAACACTAGAGGCATTAACAATATCAAATAATTTTTTCATGCTTAGACATGGGAATGTGTCTCTTTCCCTACGCAAAAAAATAGTTCAAGGTAGTTAATCTTCATAGAAATGTCATCAAGCAAGTCAATGTGATCATCCCCAACTTAATTTTTATGAAATTAGGCTTGGAATCCTCTACAACCTGGTGGATGGAGTTGAATGGGAACTAGGTCAAGGCCTTTACAAAATACATGCTAGTGAATAACACTTACTGGGTTATGCCAAAAAATAAAGTGGGAGAAATGTTTTCTCCTCGAGGTTATCCAATTGGGTGTGTAATACCAACTTCACCCATTTCCTAACAGGTTTCTCTCTTAGGTTACAAAGTGTCTTCAAATTATTAGTTATATATTTTTCAATTTCCCATGGATTCCTTGAATTTTTTCTCCTACCATATCCCTCTCTCACTCCCCAAATCATTGTCATCAAACATGCCCCATTGAGGATCTGGAGCAATGTTTGCACCATACTTAGAACTGTCATTGCTGCTAATTGAAATTGGAGTCATGTATTCTAAATTGCTTGCTTAAGTGGCTCTTACTTGGACAATATCCTGAGATAGTTTGACATGATGGTCATATCAGGTTGGAAGCTACTTGGTGTAATTTTCCTTAAATATTCAAAAAAACAGAGCAAAAATGTCATTTTGGATCATTTTTTATTAGCTTCTGCATACAGGAGATGTTATCACAATTGCAACACAATCAAGTTCCATGAGCATGAATTATGAATGTCGCAAGCCAAATTGGAAGGAAAATTACATTCATTTTAGGCAAAAAAAGGCTATGACATTAAGGTCCATGCTAGAAAAAATTATGAAAATAAGGTTGCTAAGTCTTGATACTTACCATGTGTTTCAAAGCCATCACGAAGGTTGGCTTTGAGAGTGTCCTCTCAAAGCCCTGTCTTGAGATGAAATTTAATTCAATGTCTCTTAGAGTTGCAAGGTGGAATTAAAACAGAGACTATTTTGATTCTTTACCATAGATGGATATCTCCTTTCATCTATACCTTTCTATACCATATTATTTCCAAGTGAAATGGGAATTTTCACATTTTGAATGTCATTACCATGTAATTTGGTAGCCTACTAGCTAGACCTATCACAAGTAAGGTTGTCATAGCAAACTATTTCTCTTGCTCAACTCAATGACCATGACTCTCTTCTCACACTGCTTACCATATAAGATCTTCAATTGTACTTGTAACACAAAGTTGGGGGTTCTAGGTCTACACCTATTAGGTAAAGTTACATATTTTATGCCGTTGTGGTCCTTAAATTTGGAGGTGTTCCACCTGAGAAAGTAGGCATTAAATATGGATGAAAAGGATTTTTTTTAACTTTGATAGAATTTTCTCGTGGAATTACTGAATTTATCGACGACATCATGCTAGCTTTGCTTAGAGAAGAAGGTTTTGGAGAAATTGAATTCTTTCGACTTATTTTTGGCATTGAGGTTTGAGATAGTAGTTTTGATGACTCCATTGATGACGTTGCTGAGGAATTTGATGCACACAATATCGACTTTGAAGATGGTTTAGAAGATGTTGAAGAAGTTGTATATTTTGGTGTTGTCACTGAATGTTTCTTTGTTGTTGGACTTGATCCAAAGACATGTAATTTAACTTTACGAGCAGATTGAAGACGAACCGATTTTAGATTTTGTTGTTCTTACTAAAGGTTTTTGTCTAGTTTTGTTTCTTAAACCATCATTTCCATAGGAAATTTTTGGTGAATAGACTCTTGACCTTGATGAGAGGATATGATACCTTGAAGAGGCTACATCTTTTGGTGTCGTCACTAATTGTTTCTCTATTATTATGTTTGTTAAACATCTCACTTAGGGCGAGGCAACTCGACATATATTGTACATTTTATGGGACAGAAATCAATATGTAGAAATATTCACTGGGTTTTTATAATTGGATAGAAGAATGAATTAAAATGGCCTTGTCTGTATTCTCGTTTTAGAGCTCAAATTTTTAGGAAGGATTTAAGTATCCACATTTCAAGAATCACTAGAAGAGGTTGATAAAGAATATAGGAAGACAAAAAACTAACCAGTGGTGTAATAAATGGATTTATTGGGAGGTATATTGGCATATGGACTTTTGGTAGCTAGAAATTTTCCAAATAAGTGAATGTATTTGAAAACCGAACCTCTAGTTTATTTTGGTTTAGACAAGGTCTAGAATTTCGAAAGTGAATTCCCTCTTTCTTCCTCTTACATTTCCAATGATCGGAATCTAGATTGAGGGAAAAACATTTCCAAAATAAAAAATTTTCATTTTATTTGTTGTACACATGAGTTTTTAAAAGCTAATTAACTCTGTTATACAAAATACACTTAAACTGACACAAAACCCCTTCCCAATTGGCTAACTTTAGAGGCAGTCTAACCACATTTTTATTTAACTAATGAGGGAGATAGCCCAATAAAACTAGTTTGTCCATATTCAAATCAAGTTCGTATCAAAGTAAAATTTAGCTCATTTTAGTCAAGGTTAGTTAGAAGAATTAGCTATTGGTTTCTGTCTTCAATTTCCTCTCAAAATGAATGTGTACGTGCTTTTGAGAGACACTCTAGAGGAATAAGGTCCAAATTTTTTATGAAAATGTGCTATGAATGTAAAGGGTTAAAGGCAAACTTGTACAAGGCATAGTTGAGTACAAGGCATAGTTGAGCTAAATGCTGTTAAGGAAGGGCCTAATTATTTGGGTCTTGGTTATGGAAAACATGATGGAGAATGCTCCAAAGCCAAGGAGGCACATGAAGCTGTTCCAAGAAGGAATTTTATTTCATGTTCATTACCTCAAGCTTGTGAAGTTTGTGTTCATGATGAATGGAAAAGTTTGACACCCACTTTGCAAGAAGATGTTAATAAACATGCATCTAATGAGAATGTAAAAGAAGAGGATGTTGAAAGCTCTATCTAGTCATTGAATTCATTTCTAGTATTCAGAGGAGAGCCACTACCTCATCAAATTCACCTCCTCAAGAAGGCGACAATGGTGAATGTTCAAGGTATACATTTTCCTTTAATCAAATTGCTTTTGATTATGATAAACATGGTAAATATTCACATAAGATATATAAAATAACTTTCACATGTTCCTTTTGTGGTTTGAATAATCATAATGTTTATAGATGTTGGAAGAAGATATCCATGCACATTGAAACTTTCTAAATAAATGAGGCAAAAAGTCAAAGGCCCATTGGACAAGGAAAATGATGTTGAAAATAACATGCAATTGTTTATTACTCATTGCCATAAGAAAGGTCACCTTGTGGACAAGTGTTGGACTTTGTATCCAACAAGTCATCCACAACATTTGAAGAAGGTGGAAATAGATAACGACAAGAATGGAAAAGAGGATTCCATAATCGATGAGGGTCAAGATGATTCACATTGAGGGAAAATATTTTCCTAGAAATAAAAATTTTTCATTTTATAAATGTTGTAAACATGAGTTTTTAAAATCTAATTAACTCATAAATTTCTCACAAAATACACTTAAATATTGACACATAAACCCCTTCCCAATTGGCTAAATTTAGACGATCCTAAACACATTTTTATTTAACTAATGAGGGAGATAGCCCAACAAAACTAGTTTGTCCATATTCAAATCAAGTTTGTATCAAAGTACAATTTAGCTCATTTTAGTCAAGGTTAGTTAGAAGAATTAGCTATTGGTTTCTGTCTTCAATTTCCTCTAAAAATGAAAGTGTACGTGCTTTTGAGAGACATTACAGGAATAAGGTACAAATTTTTGATGAAAATGTGCTATGAAAGTAAGGGTTTTAAAGGCAAGCATGTACAAGGCATAGTTGAGTACAAGGCATAGTTGAGCCAAATGTTCTTCAAGAAGGGCCTAATTATTTGGGTCTTGGTTATGCAAGACATGGAAAATTCTCCAAAGTCAAGGAGGCACATGAAGTTGTTCCAAGAAGGAATTTTATTTCGTGCTCATTACCTCAAGATTGTGAAGTTTGTCTTCATGATGAATGGAAAATTTTGACACCCACTTTGCAAGAAGATGTTAATAATCATGCAGCTATTGAGAATGTAAAAGAAGAAGATGTTGAAAGCTCTAGAGTCATTGAATTCATTGCTAGTATTCAAAGGAGAGCCACTACCTCATGTCAAATTCACCTCCTCAAGAAGGAAACAACAATGAATGTTCAAGGTATAAATTTGCCTCTAATCAAATTGCTTTTGATTATGATAAACATGGTAAATATTCAAATAAGATATAGAAAAGAACTTGCATGTTCCTTTTGTGGTTTGAATAATCTGTTTATAGATGTTGGAAAAGAAGATATCCATGCATGAAACTTTCTAAATAAATGAGGCAAAAAGTCAAAGGCCCATTGGACAAGGAAAATGATGTTGAAAATAAGTTGAAATTGTTGTTCTCATTGCCATAGAAAAGGTCACCTTGTATAGAATATTTTGCCCATACAACACTTGAACATTTTTAAAACATAAACTAACTTCTAGCAAACAATAATATTAAATTAGATTTAATTGTTTGTGCAGTTGAATTGACGTGGATAGAAAAACTGGGAATAGAAATCATTGATACATACAACACACAAATGCAAAATCTTAAAAGATAAATCAATATTGCAAACAGATCAATATTTAACTAGACGAGAAATATCCATATAGATTCGATTATGCAGGACCTAGTCAGAAAACTCACATGAATGACGATTTATTTTAACTCTACATCAACGTTGAAAAATGAACTATTGTATGATGTGTTACAAATCCTTTACATGGAAAAGTGTTGGTCGGCCTAAAAGGAAGTAATTCTACTCATATTTATATACCTTTTCTATGGCTCTTTAATATAGAATAACTAGGCAATCTGCGAAAACGAGTTTACAGTTACTGGAATTGATAGAATATGTTGATGGGCTTTCGGTGTGAAGTTTAAAGAGTTTGAAAATCTTGTGGATCTATTGTTCGGTCATCTTTAGACGGTGCATATAGTGTGAAGCAGATTGCGGATAGTCTAAGGAAGATTACAAATGCCTGAAACAAATTTGTGGATATATGTGGCAAGAGGCAGCACCAACTAATGTTGTTAATAAGACTATTAAAATAGATACGAAGAATGAACCCAAGGGTTTATCTGACCTTGTTGTGTCAAAGGTTAATGTTATGGATAAGAATGTTAAAATAGAGATGGAGAACAAACCCAAGGGTTTATTTGACCCTGATGTGTCAAAGGTTGATCAAAATAAGAAGAAAAAACAAGGCGGCAAGGAAGAAAACAATGAAGATGGCAGTGGCAAAGATAAGTTTGCCGGCTTGATTTTTATGTGTAATTCTCAAACAAAGCAGGAGTGTTTTCGATACAAAGTGTTTGGGTTGCCACCAACCAAAAAGGAGCTTGTAGAAAAGGTGAAGCTCGAAATGAAGCTCTTCTTGTATGATTTTAACCTTAAACAGATGTATGGTATCTACAAGGCAGCTTCTTCCGGAGGAATGAATGTGGAACCAGATGCTTTCTGGAGTTGTAAAATCCCACTCCCAGCACAGGTAATCTTTTTATACATGAAAGGGGTGCATCAATCTTGTAGGTTGTATTCATGTTGGAATGGAAAAGTTTGACACCCACTTTGCAAGAAGATGTTAACAATCATACGTATGAGAATGTAAAAGAAGAGGATGTTGAAAGCTCTAAGTCATTGAATTCATTGCTAGTATTCAGAGGAGAGCCACTACCTCATCAAATTCACCTCCTCAAGAAGGCGACAACGATGAATGTTCAAGGTATTGCCTCTAATCAAATTGCTTTTGATTATGATAAATATGGTAAATATTCACATAAGATTTGGAAAAGAACTTGCATGTTCCTTTTGTGATATGAATAATCATAATGTTTATAGATGTTGGAAGAAGATATCCATGCATGTATGAAACTTTCTAAATAAATGAGGCAAAAGGTCCAAGGCCCATTGGACCAGGAAAATGATGTTGAAAATGTTGCAATTGTTTATTACTCATTGCCATAAGAAAAGTCACCTTGTAGACAAGTGTTGGACTTTGTATCTCTCTAATTAAAAAGAAAAGGCATCTTCACTGATCATTAATTATTACCGGAGAAAACTCCTCATGTATATCAATATGGTTGACAATATGTAAATTTTGTTTGTGGATGATCGTTTAGAGTTACATTGATTTATTTTTTAATACACTTATTGGAAGATTTGGGTCCCAAGTGCAGATATGTGATGAAGTTATAGTCAATAAAATTAAAGCAATGGGTTGGACTAGAATTTCCTAGAGAGTTCCTTTATGACAAGGGTAACCTAAACAAGAACTTTTATAGGAGAAGTTGGTAAAGATTTGTTAGGTGAGGTGAATTATGGTTACTATTTCTTGAAATACTTTCTCATTTAGTTACAATCGACCTATGAAGAGAGAAATTATTAATGGCTATATAGAGTACCTTTTAAATTGTGATGAACTTCTAAATTATCACTTTGGGTCCCTACATAGATGAAATAAATGCATAAAGTATCTCTTAAGAATGGATTTTTTGAATTTTCCTTATTTAACATTTGTGGCATCACCATCATCATCATGAAACTTGGGTACTAATGTAGAGAACTATGTCTAAATCTTTAGCATTTAGGAAATTTGAATATTTAGATATTTTACTATTGGATACATTTAATTATGCAATCCTTATGTTATGAACTAAAGTTTTTGGCCTTTGATTCTCACAAAAGTGTAACCCAGCTTCACGTTTCCGCCCTAGTGTTAATCTTCTTCATCGACACGAGGACAGAACTGACTACTCATGCCAAGGCAAAAACAAGGGTTTTTGAATCTCTGCTCAGAGAATTGTCAACAGAAGGAATATTTCTCTCATGTAAAGGGATGCAATGATGGTATTTGAAAGGCATGCCACTACTTATTGATCATAGAAATGACTCTCCAATGGGCGAGGTGGGGATTGCAGGGACAGTGAAAAAATGTTGTGTAATAGTGGTTCATAGTGGAATGACATATCTTAAATTTGGCTGGGCATTTAATTTTTTTATCATGACTTTCTAACCATAGACTAATATTTTTTTCCAAAATAAATCCGTACAACTTAGCTAAAATGTGGCTAATCATAATGTTCACACAATTAGAAGGAATTTTTTTATCCCCACTTTTAAATATAGGTGTAATGAAGCTTTATGTCTAGGGTTTAGGGAAGCCTTGCTTCACTACCAAATTGAAGAGTTTATGTATGTGAGAGATGAAAATAGATCCTCTTTAATAAAATTCAAGTTGACAGCATTCAATGTATTTATCTTTCCCATTTAAAAATCACTTAATCCAAAACCTAACGTCTTCAGATAAAAGCTTTTGACTTCTATTGGAGCATTCTAAACAAAGTGTCCATGGTGTTTGGATATTCATACAATTTTTTAAGTTAGGAATTTAAATGCTTCAAGGAAATCAAATTATTTTCTTTCGTATTACAAATTAGAACTTTCCTCCAAAGTTCCTCGGGATTTGGTTTAGATAGGTGCAACAATTTCTCTTTATTTTTATTTATATAGCACATTTTCTTCTTTTTAATACGAGCTTTGTATGTATTTATTTTATCAATATTTAAATTTTTGTTAATGGCATCCCTTATTTCTTTTCTAGCAATTTTAAAATCATTATCATAGCAAGGTTTGTTGCTTCATTTTTCATTTACAGGAGACTTCAATAGAGAACTTGCTCATGAAAGTATATATGGTTGTAGTAAATTTATGATAAAGTTTTTTTATATTATCCTTGTTGGTTAGGAGATGTAAATATCTATTTAAATCCTTTTAGAAAATATCAATTTGAATTTTATCGAAAAGTAGGTGGCTTCTGTTCACACAATTCTCTTGCATGGGTTTTTTTTGCATAACAAAGTTTAGAGTTAAGGTTGATGGTATATGATCAAAGTTAGGCCATGGCCATTTAAGAGGTAAAAAGTTACTATTTGGTTAGAAATAGGGTTTTCGGATATGACATAATCCACAAAACTTCTAGGCCCATGGCACAAGTTGTTTGGCAAAGAAAATGAAATTATACCTAATTATGGGAGGCGAGATAATAAAAAAATGGCATTATAGTGAGCATTAGTTTCAAAAAACTATAGTATGTAATTAAATGCTATGTCCATTACCATATTTCCAAGAAGTAACAATACACATAACACATGAATTCATGAGAAATTTACAAAAACAAGATATCTAAACTTTGAGAAGTTTCAATCAAATATCGCATAAAATAACATGTGAATTCCATGAATGAGCATGATGACAATAATTAGTATGGTTCTCTTTAGGAATCTAACATTGTTTTTAAATGTGGGGATATTGGCGGCTAGAAATAAGCAATAAAATTTGAATAAATTGGAAACATTAAGGACAAGTATAAGTTCCAAGGAACTGGAGCAATGTTGAATACAAATAAAATTAACATGCAATCAAGATCAAGAAAGAGGAGATTAAGAGTTGAAGTGTTTGGACAACAAAGGTGAAGATGAAACTTCACTAACAAATGAACAAGCATGGACCCTTTAGCAAGAAGAAAAAAATGAAAGCTTAGTTATCAAGTTATTTTATATACCATTATAAGCTTAGCTGAGACTAGGACCAACAGAGGTATCTTATTCATGTTGTGCTTTGATTCATTTCTCCAATAGGGGTATCTTATTCATGTTGTGCTTTGATTCATTCCTCCTTTAAGAGAGGAACTTGAACTTGGAATTAATGAAGAAATATAGAGTATTGTAGAATGTATTATTAGATGCTGTGCTTTAGAATTATGGTGTCTCACTCAAGTTGTGAGATTTATTTAAGATGCAAATCTTATTTATGAGGAAGCTGTTCCAACTCCTCAATAGATTTGTAATACCTTAAATGTATGCGATTTCTTGCTAATAAATGTTCATTTTCTCCATTTTCTGTCTCTCCTAAATTTTAGTTTTTTCATTTTCTCCATTTTTTGTCTCCTAAATTTTAGTTTTTTTCTCCATTTTGTGTCTCTCCTAAATTTTATTTTTTTCTCCATTTTCTGTCTGTCCTAAATTTTAGTTTTTTTCTCCATTTTGTGTCTGTCCTAAATTTTTAGTTTTTTCTCCATTTTGTGTCTGTTCTAAATTTTGGTTTTTTTCTCCATTTTGTGTCTCTCCTAAATCTTAGTTTTTTCATTTTCTCCATTTTCTCTCTCCTAAATTTTGTTTTTTTTAATGATTTAAATGAATTTTCAAATAAATAAATAGATCTAGAAAACCTTTTAAATACTTAAACTTTACAAATTAAACTACTTAAACTTTAATTTATGATTATTATAAATCTCTACTAAATTTTGATAGAATCGACTAAATTTTAAACTTTAAACAGAATTCACCAATTTTAAACTTTAAACAAAATTCACCAAAGAAAAGTCCTTTTCCTTTTTTCTGATTTTAAACTTTAAACAAAATTCAACAAGGAAATTTTTTTTTTCCTTTCCTTTTCCTTTTGCTGCTAGAGATATTGAACAAACTCCACTTAGGAAAAAAAACATTTTTATTTTTTTCTTTTCCTTTTTGCTGTGAGAGATATTGAATAAATCCACTGAGGAAAAAATCATTTTCTTTTCCCTTTTTATGTGAAAGATATTCAACAAACTCCAGTTAAGAAAAAATCATTTTGTTTTCCTTTTTGCTGTGAGAGATAATAAACAAAATCCACTGAGGAAAAATTCATTTTCTTTTCCTCTTTGCTGTGAGAGACATTTCATTGAAATTCACCTCACACTGTCCATGCAATGTCGAAGTTACCTGCTACTAAAAGCAGAAAAAAGCTTTGCAAAGAGAATTGTCGGTGACAGATGTTAATGAAAAACTCAAAAACACCTAACAAGGTCAGCAATGCTGTTGTAATACGCGTGAATGATGACAGTGATATCTATAGAAACAATAGACATTATGGAACACTCAACTGTATGGAAATTTTGATAAACAAATATGGAAGCAAAAAAATATCTTGTAATAGGATTCGTATTATGCTCGTTTGCGGATGCAATTCAATCTCTGCTTATTACTTATAAAATCCTAACTCCAACGAAACCGGGAAACAAAAGGGCGGGCCATTTTCTTTTCCTCTTTGTTGTGAAGACATTTCATTGAAATTCACCTCTGCCCAGCTCCATGCAATGTTGAAGTTACACCTTTCTTAAAAGCGAGAAAAAAAGCTTTATGACGAATTGTCGGTGTGATGTTAATGATCTACTCAAAAACACCTAACAATTCGGCCAATGCTACGTAATACGCGTGAATAATGACGGTGATATATATATAAACAATAAACATTATGGAACACTCAACTATATGGAAATTTTACTAAACAAATATGTAAGTTAAAAAATATCCTGTAATAGGATTCGTATTATGCTCGTTTGCAGATGCAATTCAATATCACATTGTGGCCATAAAATCCTAACTCCAACAGAAACAAGGAAACAAAAAGGAAGGGCCATTTTCTTTTCCTCTTTGTTGTGAGAGACATTTCATTGAAATTCACCTCACACTGTGGGAACAAAAAGGGCAGGCCATTTTCTTTTCCTCTTTGCTATGAGAGACAATTCATTGAAATTCACCTCACACTGTCCATGCAATGTTGAAGTTACTTGCTACTAAAAGCATAAAAAAGCTTTGCAAAGCGAATTGTCGGTAACAGATGTTAATGAAAAACTCAAAAACACCTAACAAGGTCAGCAATGCTGCTGTAATATGCGTGAATAATGACAGTGATATATATAGAAACAATAGACATTATGGAACACTCAATTGTATGGAAATTTTGATAAACAAATATGTAAGTTAAAAAATATCCTGTAATAGGATTCGTATTATGCTCGTTTGTAGATGCAATTCAATCTCACACTGTGGCCATAAAATCCTAACTCCAACAGAAACCAGGAAACAAAAAGGAAGGGCCATTTTCTTTTCCTCTTTGTTGTGAGAGACATTTCATTGAAATTCACCTCACACTGTCCATGCAATGTCGAAGTTACCTGCTACTAAAAGCAGAAAAAAGCTTTACAAAGCGAATTTTTGGTGACAGATGTTAATGAAAAACTCAAAAACACCTAACAAGGTCAACAATGCTGTTGTAATACACGTGAATAATGACAGTGATATCTATAGAAACAATAGACATTATGGAACACTCAACTGTATGGAAATTTTGATAAACAAATATGGAAGTAAAAAAATATCCTGTAATAGGATTCGTATTATGCTCGTTTGCAGATGCAATTCAATCTCACACTGTGGCCATAAAATCCTAACCCCAACAGAAACCAGGAAACAAAAAGGAAGGGCCATTCTTTACCATCTTGAAAGCACTGCTTTACATATACATAAGTCAAGATTACAAAACAAAATCCTAAATTAAAACTAACTTTTGGCTGCTAAATTTATGAAAACATATATACTCTATACATATCCTTGTTATTCATTATGCAATCATAGTGATTTTCGTGGTTGTCGTAGAACATACCCGATGAATTAGTTCGGCCAACGAGAGGAGCAACAGCGCTGAAGGGAGCAGCCGGAACGCGCAAACAACAGCAGCACTGAAGGGAGCAGCCGGAAACACAAATTCGCAGGAATAATGAAACAGGTAAAAGAACAGTCTTCGCAGGCAATTTATTTATAGGAATTAGTCGGCCGAACTTTTGTTGCCTGTTTTCCAATCTCTGGCAAAAATTTTGTTTGTCCACATCGTCTGTGTGTCGTCAATCTTAACGGAATCAACAGTTCAACCGAACTTTCTAAGAAATTTCGGCTGAACTATTGTCGAAAAAAAATTTCGGCCCCGGATTCTCACAAAAGTGTAACCCAGCTTCACGTTTCCGCCCTTTAAACTGTGGAATTTGTCTTTCAGGAGTCTCTAACTGAGAAATTGGTTTAGAAATGATATTTTCCATAAATGGAAATTTCTGGAAAAAATGGCGAGGGTTTGCCCTGTTTTTCCAAGGTTTAGGTAAAGAATTGATGGGCACTTTTACTCTTGGTATATTTAATTGGTTCACTTGAGGTTCGAAACTGTGAACTTGCAGGCCAAATTCAGGAAAATACCTGATTTGTAGGTATCTAGTTGCTTTGAGAAGGATTTCTGATGATTTGATGGTCCCTGCAATGCTGATGCGAAGGAATGGCTTCAAATTGTCTTCAAACCAGGAAACAGTAGTTGAAATAAGGTCTAAAATGGGAATTCAGGGCTTCAAAACGCAATGGGAGCTTCTGATAATAATGAGAATGTCTGTAACAGTTGGGTGCGATAGAATATACATATAACACAAATAAAAACATATAACATTGGTTTTATCGTTTGTTATAAATCTTTAAAATATGTCATAAATGCGAGCCAAATTGTGAGTGGGAGCGGTTTTTTTATTTTTTGAACGCAGAAAACCATCAATAGTTTTCATGCTAGGTTGGGGTGGTAACTGGTTTCACTCCAAACGAACGCGACCGTATCAGGAAATGACACGTCGCAGGAGGCGGTAAGGAGAAAACCACCCATTTCGCGCTCGTTTGGGATTTTGGCGATCATTTACTTTGGGAGCGTGAAACTGAACGTCCACCATCAGATCTGGAAAGAGCAAGTGAACGGTCAGGATATGATTTGAAAATTGCGGTGTAAACAGATGTGGGGTCAGGTGGGTTCATATGCGCGATTAGTTAATATATAATTAAACCTTTTAAAATATATCAGATGGGTAAGGTTAAAATCATATATGGGTGGGATTAATATGTTTGCAAAGGGAAATATGGGCGGCAATTTATATGAAACTTTTGTACAATGATATATATATATATATATATATATATATGCGGGGAATATGGTTTCCAAAGGTTTAATTTATGTACAAAACATGAGGTTTTATACATCGGGGAAGGTAAAAGGCTTAGGATAAATAATCTTAGGATTTTAACCTTAGGTTTAAGCAATGCGAGAAAAGGTATTTAAGTATTATAAAGGCGCAGAATATCAACCTTTATAAAAATTAGGGTAGAATGAGATTAGCAGGATAATAATGCTTTTTTTTGTTTTTACAAAGGCGTGAAGTATTTACAATAAGATGTAATGGGGTAATGGGTAGAGCAATGTTTTCACGTTACATAGAATGTAAATAAAATGCGCTTTTGTATATTTTTAGTTTTATTATATATTTTTTTGACTTTTTGGAAGGTCTAAAACTATAGGGGGGCAGGATATTTGAATATTGATAGTTTTATGCCAAAGGGATATTTTTGGGATTTATTTCAACATGTGGGTAATTACTTTGGCATAAAAAGCTTATAGTAGTGGGTTTTAGGGATAATAAATTAAAAGGATTTATAATAATAGGACAAGGACTTTTATAAGGAGTTAATAAATAAGTTAGAAGTTAATATGACACAGGATAATGTAGCACCAAAATATATTCATATGATTAAGTAAAGTGATGATGTAAAAAGGCAAATCTTTATCATTTGTAATTTGACCACTATTACTCAGGATATACTATTTTTGGAGGGATTTTATGCTTTTATGAATGAAGGGAATTAATCAAATGGGATTTTATTTTTCATTAAGTAAAAAGGTCTTTACTTATGAACTTAAAGTGCACATGGATGAATGTAGCATTAATGATGACAATTAGGTATTAACATAGAAATTCAACACTTTTAACTTAACAGTCATTGAGCCTTGGGTCCGGTCGCAACAGAAGTCAGAGAAATGCTTTGAGCCTCTTTGATTGAAAAGTCTAGAATGCAGAATAACTATAGGGGAGGGGAAATTAGTGATTTTTTCCCGATGAAAAGTATTTACATGATTCTCCCACTTCTTTCTACCTACCCAACTTTTAATCTAACATTTTTTCTTCCATTTTACAAGTGCATTTGAGCTAGCAACCTTGAACATTTTATTCTTTTGAAAGCAATAAAAACTATCTAAATCTACCTTATATCATCCAGGGGCTCAAATTAAACTGATGAAATCCTCTTTATTCTCTACCTAACTAGTAACTAGTTAGGATTAAATTGTCTGACTAATCTTTATTCACTATTCTACAACAATAAAATTGAAACATGACAAGTCAAGATTAAGCAGTTCAACTCATCATGGATTATGGAATTTATTGACACTCTGCCATAATCATCAGTAACAAAGTAAAAAGTAGTGGCATTTGGAATTTCACACTTTCATGTTTTATTGATTTTTTCTTTGGGGTATATTATTTTTTCTAAGTGCTTTGATTTTTCTTTTAGGATTTTACCCTCTTTTTGCTTTTCTATTTTTTTATTTTTTACAAATATGGGAAAACAACTTCTAGAAAGAAAATTATGTACATATTTACAAGACTATCATAATTCAATTCCAAATTATGAATCCTATACTTATATGACACTGATGCCTGGATGCTAAGCCTATTAGACAGAGATTACGTCCAAAAATCCGCGAAAAGCTGCTGCAAGTTGAGAAATTACTGCGTGCAGGATTTATTTATCCTATTCCTTTGACGGATTGGATATCCAACATAGTTCCCGTAACCAAGAAACAAGGGACTATCGTAGTAGGGATATTAACAAGGCCTGTCTTAAAGAAAATTATCCTACCCCTTACATTGATCAAATTATTGATGATTTTGATGGAAACAAAATATTCTTGTTTATGGATGGATTTTCTGGCTACAATCAAATCAACATACTTCTTGTTGATCAATCTAAAAAAACATTTATATGTCTATGGGGCACGTTTCATATTGTAAATTACCATTTGGACTAAAAAATACTTGCGCAACTTTTCAATGAGCTATGTCTTACGAATTTCACGATATCAAGCATATTATACAACCCTACTTGGATGACTTACCTGCTCATTCTTTACATAGACAAGGTCATCCTACACATTTACGTGCCATTTTTATGAGATGTAGGCATTACAACATTCATTTGAATCTGCACAAATGTGTATTTTTGTGTACAATCGATACATTTACTTGGATTTGTTGTTTCAAAAGAATGCATTCGTGTCAACCCATTGAAGGTTGAGGCTATTGTTAATCTACCTCCTCCTTCCACTCTTCGCCAACTCCAAAGTTTGTAGGGGAAAGAAAACTTTCTGCATCTTTTTATCTCGAACTCTGTGGAGTTAACTAAGGGTTTCATCCGATTGTTAAAACAAGATGTTCCATTCATCTGGAATGAGATTTCCAATAAATCTTTTGATGCGCTTAAACACGCGTTGACCCATGCATCGTTGTTGCATCCACATGATTATCGTCGAGATTAATTTTTGTATTTAGTTGTGTCTGATTCCATGATTGGAATGGTTTTAGTTCAAGAGGATGATTCTAACAATGAACGTGTGATTTATTACCTAAGTCAAAATCTCAGTCCGACGGAAATCAAGTATTCACATGTGGAGAAATTGGCCTTGGTAGCTGTTCAAGTTGTCCAACGATTCCGTCATTACATATTGTTACGCAAAACCTTAGTGATATCTTATTACAACCCGATGATGTATATTTTGATGAAAAAATTTATCGGAGGAAAACACTCTAAATGAATCATCATTCTGCAAGAGTTTGATTTGGAGTTCGAGAAATCCAAGTCTAATAAATCACTGGTGTTCGCTGAATTATGTGTGATTTTCCCAATACTTAATCTAAAACGATGGCATAAAACCATCTTGTTGATGAATCTCTATTTCTAATCAGTACATTAGATCCTTGGTATGGGGATATCATTATATATCTCCAGGCTCAAACCTTTCGGACAGATATTTCATGATCAAATCGACAGAGAATTCAATACCAATATCAACAATATAATATTGTTGGCGACACTCTTTATCATCGTGGTGTCGATTATGTTTTTCGACATTGTGTAACTCATGAAGATGTAGAAAGGGTTTTGAATGAATGCCACTCTGGAGAATGTGGTGGTGATATTTTTTGGTTTGCCACAACCCAAAATATATTGCGCGTTGGCTATTTATGGTTGTCACTATTCAAATATTGTATTCTCGCAATTATAAAATGCCACAATTGCCAAATTTTTTATCGAAATATGCATGCAACTCCATCTCCTCTTCACCCGATCATTGTTGTCGGTCCTTTCGCTAAATGGGGCATCTATTTCATCACATGTAACCCTCACTCGACCAGGGGGCAGGGGTATATTATTCTCGCTATATATTACTTTACCAAATGGGCCGAGGTGATGCCAAAATCTGCGGCTAATGGAAAAACTGCAGCAATTTTCATATTCAATCATATGATTTTTTGGTTCGGTGTCCCTCAAGCTATCATTATGGACCATGCAGGGAGTCATTTTCGAAACATTATGATGACCAAATTTTCTGCTCAAATTGGCATACACCGCGATATTTCTACACCATATTACCCACAAGATAATGGTCAAGTTGAGGCCATCAACAAGGTTTTAACTAACATGATTAAATGGATTGTCGGAACTCATAAAATAAATTGGAATACCATGATTTTTTCGGCATTATGGGCATATCGTACCTCTGCATAAACATCTACAAGGTTCACTCCTTTTCAGCTTGTTCACAGTTTGGAAGTTGTGTTACCCATTGAATGTGAAATTCCGTCACTCAAATTAGCCATTTAATTATTACCAGCTACCTCTGAAGAGGAGAACACTTCCTATACTTAGTACAATTAGATGATACTCGTCACACTGCTGCATTAGCTCCCAAAGCTCATAAAAAATGTGTTAAGGCTCAGTATGATCAAAGTGTTAACCCTCGCATATATTCGGAAGGTGACCTAGTTCTAGTATATGATCAAGCTCACGACAAAATAGGTGCTGGTAAATTCGAACCAATGTGGCATGGTCCTTATATTGTTAAGCATGTGCTTGCAAAAGAATCCTATGAGTTAATCGATTATGACAACGTATCTTTAGATAAACCTAGAAATGGCCTTTATCTCATGAGATATTATGCATGATTCTTCATGTGAAGATCCTCTTTGTACATTAGTTACATTTTAGAAAATTGTGCCTTACGATTAATTATTTTTGCTTGAAGAGTTTTTGCTACTTATGTTGTTTATCTTGATTACTCTTGATACTGCAGATGTCGACATTCCTTTAGAATTACATTGGTTTTTCTGATGGCGCCTGTCATAGTACACAGAACATCTCTTTCGCTGCTTGGGTCATCTATTCGCCCACCGATGAGTTAGTCTCTATTCATGGGATATGCCTCGGTCAAACAACGAACAATATTGCATAATATAGCGTAGTCATTAATATATTATATAATTCCATCACATTTGGTTTCGACGTTTGATTGTTAGGTTAGATTTTCAACTCATTGTACTACATTTAAACAATGTTTATACTATCAGAAATCTAGCTTCGTTAAGAATTTTTTAAGGGTTCGTCCCTTGGAAAGACAGTTTGATTACATTGAATATCAACACATTTCAAGAAATTTAAACACATTGGTTGATGCATTAGCTAAGAAGGTTTTAAATAGACATCTGCAACATTAAAAGTAAAACAAAACAATATTTGATCCATATTGAACAAGATACTCAGAGATCAGAAGTGGTAATATCATTAGGCTAAAATAGTTGTGTGTCAAAAAATATTACACCATCTATGATCACGGGTTTCAAACACCTTATGATCTAAAGATATTGATACAAAAAACAAAATGCCAATCTAGATCAACCATCAACTATCCATGATGATGATCATGGTAGCAGACTATGGCACGTGCCACCCTGCATAGATATCTTCTGAATGGGCCTGGAACCCTAGTCACATGTCTTTGGAGCTTGATATGTATATCATCTTTCCCTGTCTCTGGGATTTCAATAGTCAACCTCTCTAGGTTTTGATATAGCTCTATAAGACCCTCTACCGCATTGGTATGTGGTGGGCCTGCTATAGGCTACACATCTCGCCTATCAAAGCAGTGCTAGTCGTGATGGGCCAACATCTACATTTTAATTTTTATCAGTATTGGATGATATAAAATCAAATAAATATTAGATAGAATAAAATATTCAAAATTATTTTCCTTACCTAATGCATCCCACTATGTCCCCAGTGGGAGTGATGTGTCAGGGTCACCCCTGAAATCTACCCCTGTGTAAGGAAAATATTCATTCATGAAGATTTGGCTTCTGAGCCATATAAATAACTGAGGAGTATAGCGAACCACTGGACCACCATTGCAATCATTGCGAGCCATCAATGATACCCATCGTAACATACATTTTTCCTAGATTTATACAAAAATCTTCAATAAAAAATAACTAAACCTAAGGCGCACTTTTCTAAAATGTAACTAATGCACATATTGCTGAAACAATCAACCATGACATACATGTAATCATGCCCCCTCTTGGAAATATGAAATCCCCCAACAAAATCCATGGAAATGTTGTCCCATGGTAACAAAGGAACTAGAAGTGGCATATACAAACCAATCTTTCGATTACTCGACTTTCTTGTCGAACACATAACACATCCTTTAATGTACTTCACAATTATTTCATACATGCAAGGCCAGAAGCAATACCTTTGAATTTTCACCATAGGCTTGCAAATAATCAGTTCTACTTCAGTATTAGATGAGATCTATTTCAGATCATATACATTGGAGACTTCTGAGGTGGGAGGATTGGAATCCTCTCCAAAGAAAATGTCACAAGAATGGCTCCATAGTCGAAGTTTTTCAACCTCCAATTCTTCACTCTCATAATTTGACCTTTCATGTTAACCAACACTCCTTCTCACTAGTTGAAAATTTCTCCCTCGGAACATTCAACTGCAGTCTGCATTTGTGCTTTGGTAGCCACATGCGGAGCTGCACTTCCACACAACCTGGTAAATGTAAATGCAAGGATAACACACAATGGTTTTGATATCAATGCAACCATCCTTCAACTCTAAATCTTGGCTACAATATTGAGCCATATAAGATGCAGTGGGAATACCACCTGGTCTTGACCCAAACAAGGAAATGTCTCTCTCTGTGTGGGGTAATCTAGTGAGGAAATAGATATCCTCTAGCTTGATCACATGCCTATAGTCTCCAATGATGAAGCATTTCTCTCAAACATCCCAAGAATTGACTAACCAGGTCATAAGCTCTACATGTGCCTTCATTCCTTGAATCACCCAAAATTTATACAATCCACAAGTTTTTAATGTGCGTAGTGTTGTCAAGTCATCCATCTCTTTTTTTATCCTAAAGCTCATGCTCCCTTTCTCACCTTTCCAACATGATTTCTAATCTACAAACCATCAATAGGGATCATTAGAAATCAGTTGGGAGGAATTGAGCCATTTTTTATGGATAGAAACATGATTTTTCAAACCCCACAGTGCTTGCACGGGTTTTATGTATAAACAATGTGTTTTTGCACACGAGCTATGCATAAAAGCTACGGCGACCCGATGGTTTTTCTATTAAAAATTCATTGGGGTGCGCGGGTTTTGCCACGAAAACCTGCGCACCCCCGAGGGAAGATTTCAAAACCTTGTTTCCCCCTAAAAAATTACCTAAAAACTAAAATGAAAAAATAAATGGATGAAAAGAAAGATAATAATGATGTGGAATACGACGGTTCTCAAAATGGATGATTGGTTCTCCTAATATCTTCTTCAGAAGGTTTAGGGCAAAAATTCTTCTTCTCTGCTCTGAAAAATAAAAGGTAAAAATTATTTGTTTTGACTTCTTTTTATAGTTTTAAATGAATAAAATAATATTATTTTGTTTATTTTGACTTCTTCTTTTTTTATCTTTTTCATATTTTGAGAGTAGATATTTGTATTTTTTTGATTTTTTGTGCAGGAAACTGGTTATATTTGAAAAAAAAAACATTTTGACAATGAGTATACTTTTATCACTTTTTTAGGCTCTATAAAAAATATGAAAAATTGAAACCTTGGATTCCTCTTTTAAGCCCTTTCAGACTCTCTAAAAATGAAAATATCACCGAGCACATGACTATTTGAACTCGTTAAAGTAAATGAATAATCGTCTATTCAATATAAGATTACGCCTTTTCCGGACTGAATTAGACTATTTACGAAAAATGTATACATTGACTAAGCACAGTCAATAGAGTTCTCTCCTACATTATTGTATCCTTTTTCGGTTTGAGAGACTAAATTTATGAAAAATAACACTACGGAGTTTACTTATGTTTTTGTTATGACTCCCTAAAACTGAAAAACACTGAGTTAATCCTATGTTGAACTCGTTAAAATTAAATAGTATAGGACCCGTCGATCACAACGGGACTGAACCACTCCTCAGGGTTCATTTAAAAAATACTAAGATGGAATCGTCTGAAGGATGAGCTTACACGACAAGAAAATTTTATCCTCCTCAAGCTTGAAAAAAATAAAGAGGTACTTGCGAGTAATGGTGGGGGAAAAAGTGAGAAAAGGAATACATTCATTATCTTTGTTTTAGAAAGCAACATGTCGCTCTTGAACATGAAACTTTGTCGCACTTGTACTTGGGTTGGGTAATCCGTTGTCTTACAGTTAATAAAACCAGATTGAAAGTCTTCAACCAGTTTTTTAGGTGTTATCTTTGAGTCAAATGCTTCCAAGCCATTTACAGTGTCGTTATGTGTTCAAGAGAAAGTTCAATTTTAAATTTACCATTCATTGCAAACATTTGTCTCTATTTGTGTTGACCATCCCTAATTTAGTCCTTGCAAAACATTTCTTCAAAAAATTGATCTAATGGTTTCGTGTCATATGCTTTCCTGCAACGGATCACATTCTATCGACATCAACTCAGTATCTAGAAAGTTGATTTAGAATCCTATCAGTACCTTGGAATATGCATGCCCTAATGGCAATTTTCTCACCTTCGATGATAGGTTCTCATCATTGACCTTCGATCGAATGATTCTATTAGTGTTCGACTGTAATCATTCATTCACACTTAATAATAGATTGTGCTGAAGTACTTTGAGATCCATTTTCGTTATTGGTGGTTTCTCTCACACTTGTTAACGGTTCTCATCATCGACTGATAATCAAGTGGTTTCTACCATGTTCGACTTTGACACAATCAATCACATAGATAGATTCATACTTGTTTTAGAAGCAGAAATCAAGACCTTGATCTGGTTTCCACCGTCCAGGTTGCAAGGAGTTATGTATTTATGATACAGCGTACTTTTTATGACAGATGGCAGACCCCATATTATGTCTACTCTTGATGTAATGATAAAATCATATCTGTACTAGAACATTTAGTTAGTTTTTCTCTGAGTATGGGAATGCCTATCTCAGTGATCATATATATTTGCATTAAATGTTTTTACATTTTTTCGACTGATGTCTCCAATCCAATCCTTGGAATGATAAAGCGCTTCACTCTTTACAAAAACTTTCTCATACCGCGCACTTTAGGGGGAAATCCGTTACATGTCATTTTGTCACCATGATATATTGTTGTCATTATGAGTCTATCACCATCCATATCATGTTCCCTTAGAGGTAAAAAATACTCATGTTCTTGAACCAAGTCTTGGAAACTGGAGAAAATCTCTTTAAAACCTTTAAAATATTACCTGCACACATTTTGTGACCATTACTTGTGCATGCGCTGATACTTCTTCTATTAGCCACATCGATCGCTGCTCTGTTCACCACTAAAACCTATGCACCCCCTTAAAAATGAACTAAATATAAAAAGTAACTTCTAAAAGCCTATTTGGTCAAATATTCTCCCAACTGGAAGCCTCTAGAGTCGCACCAATTCGAGCTTTATCCCTATACTCAGGGAGCTTATCCCTTGGCCAAAGAAACCCAAATCCCTTCATGGGAGGAAATCATCCCTCTCTTAATGGATCTGAAACTACCTCAATCTCTCTATAAATTGAGCTGAAGTTTCAGGTTGAAGGGTAGATACTGACTTGTATAAATTCTAAGCTCGAGAGAGTTCATAGATTTCATAGATTCTGAACTAGTAAGTTTTTTTTTGCACATTGAATATTACACATTTGTGTACATGAATTCATGTTGGTCATTATAGAGAGGAAGGCTTATCAAACTAAAGGAAACGATTGCACAGACACATGGGAGAAATCTGTACAATATCAAGGCTCAGGTTGTAAGATTTCTCTTTTTAATTTTTGATAATACATATGGATCTCTTTTTCTCATTGTCTTGTTTTTGAATTCATGGAGATGATGTCAATACTTAGAGTCCTTGATCACTAAGTTAAACTACTATTTATGATTATTATATATTGAAGGTGCTTTGATATTTTGCATTTTTTGTAATTGCATATTCTTCTCAGCATTGAGGAATTACTTTGGAGCGAAAGGAGAAAGGCTACATCGAACATCTCAGTTGAAAGGTAGGAGGATAACCTCCTTATTTCAAGGTTTTAATAATCTAAAATACAAATATTTTAGAGAAAGAGGCATTCAATGGATCTTTGTTTCTAGTTACTTGTTGGAGTACTGGAGAGATTGCTCTTGTCCGCAAGAGGGATTAATCCACAAAACAACAACTCACTCTCTCTCTACCTGAATGATTAACTTCCAGGTTATTTTTTTTCACTGCTTCAGCTAATCTATGATCTCTTGATGCAGCTTGTGTAATCTATAAAGTGGAACTATTGTGATGTTCATCTTCACGTGCCTCCACTCTTTGTCTTGTTTCTGTACCTCAGTGGAGTCAAACTGCAGGGCTTCGATAGGTATCAAACTATCTGCGCCCCAAGTGTAGGCTCTATTTTTCTTTTGCCTCCAAGCTTATCCTCTGCCTACACTGGTTGTCTGACCGTCTACACCAATATCTTCAATTTTTTAATGCACTTTGTGACACTTGTTAGAAGTGAAGCATTGCGATCCTATAAATTATTCCGTGATTCTGTTGTTTCTTACTGAATTTTGTCTCCAATATAGTCTAAGTCCTCATCAGTGAGGACCAATAGTGTTATTTCCCTTGTCTTTTCTACCTTCTACTTATTTTTGCTTCTTGTGGTAGCTTCGGCATATTCCTTCTTCTTCTTTGCGACAGATGGATCTATATCTATCTTTTCAGACTCTGTTCTATTCATCACCTCCAAGAGGATCCTGGAGATCCTCGTCATATTTATCCTATTGTTCTGCCTATTTATCATCCTTATCCTTCCCACTCACTTCCTCGAGTTGCGTGAAATCCTTTGGATTATCCTTCGTCTGTGTCTCCAACACAGTGATCCACTCTGTAGGCCACTGTTGTATCTGTGCTAGGAGATCATCTTTTTTCACTTAATATGGTAGGGGATGCCATGTTTTCCTTGTGTCCCTATGATCTTGTATGTAAATTTTGTGGGAGTCAACCTTAAACTTCACGACAAAGCTATATTGATCACATAGGCTTAGTCAAATGCGAGGGTAATGGTTCACCAACATGTGTAATTCCATATGGTATAAAAAAAAAATATTATGTTATTTTGTGCTTGCGTCAGATCAGTGGTATACCACAGCGATGCATATCACACAACATCACAAATTTTCAGGGCTGGTGGAGGGAACTGACAACCTTGAGGCTCTCTCCATGCAAGCATCGCAATTATATAAATTAACCATGCATAGTGAAACAGAGTACCTTTTTCCTGAGCCTTGCAGTAGTCTTCTAGAAACCCTTGGCATAGTTATGTGGACTAGTTGTACTGAACCCCATTAGTGCATTGTGCAACTAATAAAACTGTCGACATAGGGAATTCATTAGCTCGACACTTCCTCATGAATTTTCCAACCAATATATGGGTTGCAAAGCAAACTCCTTGGTCATTTACCGAATTGATATCATAACCTTTCTTCCCTTTCATCAATCCAAAATTATTCTTCATGTTGTCTACTATGGATTTTTCCTAATATTTCACAACAAAATCCTCTATAGGGTTTGACCCTTGATAAGTCACTCTTTTGATTCTCCATATTAACATTGGGTCGATGGCGATCCTCATCCCCATCGATAGGCATCCATTGTGCAGCAGCACGAGCAGTTTTTTCACAAAAGTTGTGCTGCCTAGAATTTTGTTGAAGTGCGTAACATTCAACATATTCAAAAATCTCGACTGTGCCAATCCATCCACCCACTGCTACAATTATAACCTTGTCACACAAATATCAGGGTAGTGCGCTTGTTTTAAATATCTATCTGGTGCAAACTGTGGATATTTCTCTCTATCATTGTCTGCGAACTTTAGCTGTGGAATATTTCCAAGTTTTTCTCCAATAAATTGCATTGAATCCAACAATAAAGGTGTGGAGGTTCCATACTTTGCATCCTTCAACTCTTTTATTGGTTTTACATCTGGTTTTATTTGTGGAATATATAGTGGGAGAGGCGATGGAAATTTTGCGCCATTTGTTTCCATTTGAACTTGCTCTACTTCTTCTTCACTATTTCTCACATGTTTGGCCTCTTTCTAAGGCTCAACATGTCTCTTTTCTTATTTCCTCTTCGTTCTCTTCTCTCTGGTCATTTTATTTCCCGGTGATCTCTGTTGCGTGTGTCCAGGTTGTGGTGATGTTTTTGCGGGAATATCAAGTGATGCTTCCATAACTTCGACTAATCCCTTCTCACCAAATCGACAAATAACTTATTTAAAGGCCTCCTCAGGTGACACATGGTAGCAAAAATTTCTGCAACTTCTCTGCAATTGGAACTCTCAAGACAACAAGGTGCCAAATTTAGGAGGGACGCGACTTTTATAACAAATCTGAATTCCCATCCCATCATTAGCTCAGATTTTGTTCATTAATTGCATATATATCACTAGATATTATCAATATGTCCTCATAAATGCATATTTTTGTGTGTTTCAAAGAAAACTTTCCTTTTTAATGGTCATATTTTCCCGAAGAACTTCGACGCATCCCATATTGTAGTGAATTAACTTCCTACGTTGAATCTCTCTTTGCACCGTAGTTTATAGTCCAGTGTCCACTTTCAACTACAAGTGTCACTAATACTTTTTTCCTTTCTTTAGAGTGATGTTTTAGGGGCAGGGTTGTACATGTACAACTTCAACCCGCTGTCATTTACTCTTTCTTGAACCAATTCTCCATTTAACTTTGTTAATTGAACTATGCCTCCATCAGTAATATGCTTGATAATGTATGGGCCCAACCAATGCATCTTTAATTTTCCTGGAAAGTTTAAAAACTTACTTTTATAAAGGATAACAAGGTCTCCTACTTGGAACTTCTTTTTATTAATATGTTTGTCATTCCAGGCCTTTTCTCTTGATTTTTGTACTTGCTGATGGAATCCGGATATAAATTTACTTTCCTCCAAAGCAAGCAACTTCGACATTATTTCCTCTATTATATCAAGGTTTACCATATCTGTAAAAGTTCACATCCTCAAGCTAGGCATGATGTACTCTATGGGAATCACAAATTATTTCCCCTAAACTAACCTGAAGGGTGTCTGACCTATCAACTTCTTACATGTGGTCCTATAAGCTCATAACACTGCTGGAATTATAAGATATGAGTCATCTCTATTCACATCGCATATTTTAGTAAGTGAATTTTCCAAAATCTTATTAAATGATTCTATTTTTCCATTGACCTGAGGGTGATAAGGGGTAATCTTCTTATGGGAGATTTGGAACTCCCCAGTCAATGCTTCAATAGTATTTTTAGGAAGTGTGAACCTTGGTCACTCATCAAAATATTTGGACATCCAAATCTAGACAATATGTACTCAAAAATAAACTGTGTATCAGTTTATGTGTTGCAATCCCTTACTAGTTGTGCTTCAGCCCATATTTTCAAGTAATCAGTTGTTGCAATTATATACCTTGCACCAATCCTCTTTCTAGGTGGGTTGATGGGTCCAACAAAATCAATGGCCCACTTATCAAAGGCTTGTAATGTAACTTGTGGTACTAACGACATCTCATCTCTTCTGGAAGGGTTCCCTGTTCTTTAACACACATCACATGCTCATAATTACTCCTCTGCATCTTTATGTAGTGTAGGCCACCACAATCCTACTCTCAAAATATTATGTGCAGTAGCTTTTGCTACATAGTGTCCACCAGTTGCGCCCCCATGAACTTCTGCTAGAATCATGTGTCTTTCATGTTCAGGAACATATATGTGTAGTATCTCATACTATCCCATATTATATAACTGTCTTGATGTTAATGAAAATTCAGCTGCCTTAACCACTAATTCTTTCTTTTGTTGTGTACTATTCTATGGAGTCATTCATGTGGTAAAAAACTGAATGATATCTGCGAAATGGTCATTTTCCACTCTGATTGCAAATAAATGTGAATCAATGAAGATTACCCTCTATGTCGGTTGGTTCTTCCCTTATTTCCAGTCTTAATAGATGGTCAAGTCCTGCATTTAGTCTACTTGGTTTAATAATCATCTCAAAGTCATATTCCCAGAATAATAGTAACCATATGTTAATATTACCTCCTAATACATGCTTATTAACAAAATACTTTAGTGAAAAATGATCTGTAAATATTTTAAAGCATGACCCCAACAAATAGTGTCTAAAATTCTGCAAGGCATACACCATGGCCAATCCTTCCCTTTCTATAGTGGTGTAATCATTTTATTCTTTAGATAAATTTGTACTTGCAAAAGATATAGGATGATCAATCAATCATACCCTAGGTTGTGCCAGTACCACTCCCAAAGCTATACAAGAGGCATCCACATGGACATGGAATTACTTATTCCAATTAGGGAACACTAGTATAGGTGTAACTACCATTTTTTCTTTCAATATGTCGAGTCTCTTATGACATTCTTCATTCCACTGAAAAGTTACATCCTTTTTCAAAACTTTCTCCATAAGCGCAGTGATATGTGCATACCCCTTGATGAATTTACTGTAATACCCAATTTTTTCTGACTTAGTGCGAAGCTATCTTATTGTCTGAGGTGGAGGCAAGTTCACAATGATATCAATATTAGCAGGGTTCACCCTTAGTCCTTTCTTACAGACAACATGTCCCAAAAATATGCCAAAAGGTACACAAAATATGAAATTATTTAGGTTCAAAGAGATTTGATATTGGCTACATGTGTCGATCATAAGTCTTAAACTTACAACATGTTTTCTCAACAATCCAAATACTAGCCAATCATCAAAATATACCTCTAAAAATTTGTGGATGTATTCCTTAAAGCTGTGACCACCACCCTAGAAAATATAGCATGGGAATTTTTAATCCAAAAGGCATTACTGTATATTGATATGAGCCCCATTCTATAGAAAATTTTGTCTTATGTCGATCTTCAGGTGCAATCCTAATCTGATGATAACCTTAGAATCCATCTATAAATGAGTAAGCTTCTTGACCTCCTACATTGTCTAGCACTTCATCTATGAGAGGGGTAGGTATGGGATCATGTAAACATGCATCATTCAACTTTTTCAGATAAACACAGATCCTAATTTATCCTTGAGTCTTCTTCTCCTGCACCACCTTAGGACTCACCCATTCTGATTCTTCTACAAGTTCAATAAATTTTTTTGCTACCATCTTATCAAGCTCTATTTTCACTTTCTCCTTATACTTTGGGTTCAGCCCGTGAGGTATTTGTTTGACCAGCTTCGCATCAGGCTTTAGGGGAATATTCATGACTCCTAGCTCTCCTATAATACCCTTATTCTCTAAAAACTTGGTAGGAAACAGTTCTTGATATTCATGAAGTAAGTATGTGACTTTACGGACTATATCCTCATCCCATTAGTCCCCTATGTTTTCAAACTTGGGTTCCTTTTCTAATCCTACGTTTACCTTCTTGGTCTTTAGTGGCTTCGTTATGTCTGGTATCTCTAGCTCAGGTCCAATTACTTCGCGGTATCCTTCTAACTCTTCTATGTTGATTTTGCGAGGATCTTATTCCTCATCTGCAGTAAGGTTGTAGCACTCTAGTGCATTTTCTATCTGCGTATCCCAATCATGTTGTTGCCATGCCAGTGGGGTGACATTCTCAAAGACCCTCTTCTTGACTGACTGAAGGACCAAATCTATGCATGGGTAATCATCCTCAAAGATAAATGTTAATATGAATCCATAACCATGTATTCCAAGTTCTTAGTACCATGTTGAAGCTCGGCTTCTAGGTAACAATTCTTAGGGATTGTCTCTAATGTATGAATGAATCCATGTACCCATTCTTGTTGTGAAATATCCTTCCATGTTGTAGTGCATAGTTGGATATTCTTCATAGGATTAGTTTCACCATCATATTTTATCTCCATCTCTGTATCTATCTGTCCAAACCTTATCCACATCAGTCTTCGACATTCCTGCCAACCTACTATATTTGTCTTGTGTGCATTCCACCATCTAGCAGGGGTAGCTTTCAAGGCTATATCCAAGGCTGAAAACCTTTGATTTTTTGGAACTTGTTCTTCATAATCATTAATAAAAGTATTTACATCACCTATTGATCTAAAATAGGTGGCTGACTTGTTTTGATGTGCAAGGACCTTCGATTCCATTTAAAAAACTTAAGGATCGTTCTCATACATCCAATTGTGAAACATAATTCTTGTGTCAAGATTATGTGTTTTTCAAGTGCTTTATGTGTGAGAAATTTAACAATTATTTAAGTTGATTAAAGGCATGAATAGAAAACATAATTTGCAGAAAAATAACCAGCAAATCACAACATCAAAATAATAAAGGAGTTCACCCTCAACACTTGGGTTACGTCTCCTTGAGCCTTCATCAATGGACTAGGCTCTCTAGGATTAAAATGGTAAAATTATTTTACAAGTCGATGCTCAACTCCATAGGTTTTTCAGAATGTACCAATTTACTGTTCAATCATTGGAAATGGACCATGGCTCCCTTGGGCATGATCTCTTCTGCTGGTGGCCTTGAGCTTCCCTAAGCTATCATGTGGAAAAAACACCTGTATAAGTATTCATCTACTCCTAAAACCTGTCTCATTGTTTCTAGAACATGTCAATCATAAAAAATGCACTATTCATTCTCTCAGGATGGCCTTTGGCTCCCCTTGAAATGCCTCCAACACCTGGTGGCCCTAGGCTCCATGAAACTTCCCTGTAGCATTTTCACACCTAGAAGTCTCCAAATTCCTCTGAAAGCTAATCCATTGGCTTCAAAAGGTCTAACACAGTCAAAATTGACTATTCCTTTTCGAAATTTAGCTGAAAAATGCTCTAGATATAGCACATTTAATTTGTGCCGAATATCCTCCACTAATTCTGGGGAAACTCCAGTTAGTATGGCTAAACATAGCTTGGCAGCCAAAATTGGCGTGATCCACCATAAACTCTGCCAGATTAAACACGGGTTAATTATAGGTTAAGCACAATTAAATGATAATATATGTGTGTTTTTGTTGTTAAGCGCTCTTAGCGCTAATGGGAAATTAATTGTGGCTTAACCACATCTTATCATTAATTAACCTTGTTTTAAATTTCTGCCATTTAATTTGTTGTATCGCCTAATCCTTAGCACCTGGCCGCATGGGAGGGGGTTGGCATGTAGGGCTGGTCCCCCCAGACCCCCAACCTCCGGATGAACCATATTTAAATTCTGGCGCGTCGCTATGATTTTCAAGGCACATAAGAGGGGCGTATTGGTAGACGGGCGCGGTGATGAGGGAGAGGTCGAGGGTCAAACCCTGCCCTATGCCCTCTGTGCATACCTTTTGTGCAACCCTTGAACAACGAAAAACTTATACATACATCCCCGTGAATTTTGATATTAAACCTTGAATACGAACTACGCAACTTGGTTATAAAATTAATGTATAATATCACCAACGGACTTTGGAACCTTTGAATACGAATTTGGATTTATACTTTGGATATGCGGATTTAAATTAACCCATTTTAAACTTTGGACTATGGTATATAACATTTAAAATATAATATATGTTAATAAAATACCATATATAATAAATTAAATAAAAATAAATAATAATAAATATATATATATATATATATATATATATATATATATATATATATATATATATATATATATATATATATATATATATATATATATAACCATTTCAAAATTTAACCATAATCCAGATAATTTCATCCTTGGAGGTCATTGGCAGCTTCACCTTCTCACAACCAAACTAGCGAATTAGGACATGCCACTTGTCACAGCCTCATTGAAAGAAACTTGAGGAATATTCCTGAAAGATTCATTTTTGCTGACTGGGCTGCCACATCATCCCTATACCTATTTTGACCATTTTTTCCCTATTTTGGAAAGTGAACAACAACCCATAACTCACTCATACGAACTCGGAATTTGATGAAACAATTTGTGCCGAAATCCTGGCAACGAAATATATCCAATCGTTTAGGTATGAAACAATTTTGAGCACTTTGATTTTTTAGCTAATTTTAGGCCCTGATCCAAATTATGATCACTCCTTCCCACTGACAAGCTTTTGGACCCGCAAAATCTAATAATTATCTGCTTGAGATTCAACACTCTTATGCTTTCAGGCTATATCAACTGATTTTACTTGACAAGTCTTCTTTGACAATCACATTGACATGCCTTGCATCGCAACTGGCCATGTCTCTCAACCATTTCTCTCTGGTTGTTGCTAATCCACTTCAACATTGTTGACTGTTGTTGACCGATACATACCCTGCTGTACCAAATTGATCTCCGTGTGCTTGGAAAACTATTAGCCTTCCCACTAAGAATCAAGTCCCTCTTGCAACAAATGCATACAAGCTTCTTCTTGGAAATCCTCTTATCCAAATTAAGCTTGTAGTATGAGTGAACTCTTGGCTTCAACACAAAAGACCAAGTTTTTCTGCAATGGTTGCAAAACACTTTGCATCTCGTCCACTTCTCACTGAATGGACCTAAAACTTCCCGCGACATCTTGTCACAAGAATACACCATCAATCTTGAAAAAGAAAACATTATGCAAGAATTGAAATGACGACCACCTCTTTTTTTCTTTTTTTTTGCTCCTTCAAAGAAATGATTGTCACCTCCTGTAACATGATGTACATGGAAATATTCTTTCACCTTGGTGTACCCAACATCGACTCACAATCAATAAACACCATCTCTAAAACATAATTCGATCAACATAATCAACAAACATAGTTGACTAACAACATGTGACATCAAACGACACAAGTGACATGAAATGTACAATACAATCAACATAAATTGATATGAAATGTGTGCAAAAAAATCGACACCAGTTGACAAACATGATACACATCGAAAGCACTCATGCATGTATCTATTTGCAATGAACCTATCACAAGTTATCTATTTATACATAAAAAATCTCATGCATATGTACACTTTTCAACTCTCTCTTTCAAGTACAAATAAGTACATAAACCCAAAACATATGGGTGATCACAAGAGCTGAACTGAATGATAAATTTCTACAACATAAATGAGTGACATACCCATATTTTACACCATCTTGGCGAAATTTTGCAACAAATATAAATGCCTTCAACCGAACAACATTCACATGTAATCTTGCATCATACAAGTTGTGATAATCTGTTGCAACTTGTCATACTTTCAACAGAAATTCATGCATACATAAGGCTGAAATTTGCATCTATGTACAAAGGAAATACATGCCTTACTTGGTCAAGAAATCGAGCCATTTCTTACCAATCCACTTCAATGGAAACTTTTCCTTCTTAACATCCTCTTTTTGTGAATAATCTTGACTCACATCGATGATGGAATCTTCTGTTCCATTCTCGTCAATATTTTTCTCCACTTGCTTAAATTGATTTGGATGGGTGGTTGGATGCAGTGTCAAAATTGGTCAATGAGATGTCCCTTCTTCTGAAAATGAGTGCAAATCTTTTGCATCTTCTGTTCAAGTCGCCTTTGCTTTGACTGTTTCCTATATGCTATCATTCTCTTCCATCATCTTGAAACTTGATGGTTATACAAACCACAATATGAACAACTTTTTCTCCCATTCATGCATGCAGATTTTTCATGCTTAACATAATCATAAACAACATGATTATAGGAATAATTATACCTTGAATGATTCTTTTAATGTTCATATTTATCACCTTCTTGAAGAGATGACTTGAATAGGTTCCATCTCTCTTTTGAAGACCAACAACAATGTTCATGTCCTTAGAGCTGTCACAACTCTCTTGTTCACCATAAGTTGCATGTCTAAAAGCATATTGCTGCAACATGGGTTTCAAACAATTGCATTCATCTTGATTACAAACTTTACATGTTTTAGGGTTTGAACCTGCAAAAAAATTCCTTCTTGGAACTATTTCAAGTGCCTTCATGGCTTTAGATCTTTCTCCGTAAAGTTGTCCATAGCCAAGACCCAAATACTTAGGCCTTTCCTCAACCATAATTGGCTCAACTATGCCTTGTGCATGTTTTCCTAATCCTTTACCTTCATAGCTCGTTTTCATAATCAATTTGGACCCTATTCCTCTAGTGTGTTTTTCAAAATAAACTACACATTTATCTTGAGAGGAAATTGAAGACAAACTTGAATTATTTACCTCTTCTTCAAGAACATGCTTGACTAAGTCTTCTTTGGCATCATGGAGCTGAATCTCCATCTCATGCATCTTTGGAAGAATTTCTTGCTTCTCTTTCTTCATTGCAATCAACTTCTCTTGAAGTTTAGTGTTCTCCCTTACATCTTTATACAACTTTTTCACCATATCTTTCATGATGTTTAAGTCCTGCTTAATATTTTTTTTAATCAAAGAGTCTTGCAAAGGAGCAAGGTTTAGAATCACCACTTAATGAAGTTTCCATCACAATTGTAATGAATAAAAGCTTCAAAACAATTCACAAAGATTCACAAACTTCTTTATTTTGTTTTGAGAACCAAGCTCTCAATCTAACTTCTCCTTCACACATAAGCTTTCAAACTGTTAAATTCTCCTTAGACAATTCAACACCCAATAGCTAACCCTAGCTATCCTTGGCTAGAATGAGCCAATATAAGCTCTGATACCAACTTGATCTGAAATAGGTGGTTGAATTTTTGTTGTTGTGCAAGAACGTTCTATTCCATATAAACAACTTAAGGATCATGCTCATACATTCAATTGTGCAACAGAATTATTGTGTCACGTTTATGTGTTTTTCAAGTGCTTTATGTGTGAGAAATTTAACAATTATTTAAGTTGATTACAGGCATGAATAGAAAAAATAATTTGCAGAAAAATAAACAGCAAATCACAACATCAAAATAATAAAGGATTTCACCCTCAACACTTGGGTTATGTCTCCTTGAGCCTCCATTAATGGACTAGGCTCTCTAGGATTAAAATGGTAAAAATATTTTACAAGATGATGCTCAATTCCACTGGTTCTTTAGAATGTACCAATGGGCTCAGAATACCAAAATACCCCTAGATTTACTGTTCAATCACTGGAAATGGACAATGGCTCCCTTGGGCATGATCTCTTCTGCTGGTGGCCTTGAGATTCCCTGAGCTATCATGTGGCAAAAACACCTGTAGAAGTATTCATATACTCTTGAAACATGTCTCATTGTTTCCAGAACATGTCAATCATCCAAAATTCACTATTTATTCTCTCATAGTGGCCTCTGTCTCCCCTAGCAATGCCTCCAGCACTTGGTGGCCCTAGGCTCCATGAAACTTCCCTGTAGAATTTTCGCACCTAGAAGTCTCCAAATGCCTCTGAAAGCTGCTCCATTGGCTTCAAAAGTCCAATACAGTCAAAATTGACTATTCCTTTTCGAAATTTGGCTGAAAAATGCTCCAGATAAAGCACATTTAATTTTTTCCCAATATCCTCCACTAATTCTGAGGAAACTCTAATTAGCATGGCTAAAAATAGCCTGGCTGCCAAAATTGGCGCACTCCGTCATAAACTCTGCCAGATTAAAGGCGGGTTAATTAAAGGTTAAGTGGACTTAAAGGATAATATAAGCGTGTTTTTTTTGTTAAGCTCTCTTAGTGCTAATTAGTAATTAATCATGGCTTAACCACGTCTTATCATTAATTAACCTTGTTTTAAATTTTCGACGTTTAATTTGTTGAAGTGCCTGGTCCTCAGCACTTGGCCGCATGGGAGGGGGTTGGCCTGCAGGGGTGGCCCCCTCTAGACCCCAAACCATCAGATGAAAAATCTTTAAATTCTGCCACGTCGCTATGATTTGCAAGGCACATAAGAGGGGTGTATTGGTAGATGGACACAGTGATGAGGGAGAGGTCGCGGGGTCAAACCCTAGCCTCTGCCCTCCTTGCATACCTTTTGTGAAACCCTTGAACAATTAAAACCTTGTACATACATCCCCATGAACTTTGATATTAAACCTTGAATGTGGATTATGCAACTTGGTTATAAAATCAACGTATAATATCACAAATAGACTTTGCAACCTTTGAATGTAAATTTGGATTTATACTTTGGATATGCGGATTTAAATTATTTAATATAGATAAAACATTTAAAATATAATATATCATAATAAAATACCATATATAATAAATTGAATATATATATATATAATATATATATATATATATATATATATATATATATAACCATTTCATTTTTATACCATAGTCCACATCATTTCATCCTTGGCGTTCATTGGTAGTTTCACCTTCTCACAACCAAAATGGCGAATTAAAACATGCCACTCGTCATTGCCTCATTGGAAAAAACCTGAGGAATATTTTTGAATGATTCATTTATTCTGACGTGGCTGCCACATCATCCATGTACCTGTTTTGCCCATTTTTTCCATGTTTCGGAAAGTGAACAACGAGCCATAACTCACTCATACAAACTTGGAATTTGATGAAACGAGTTGTGACAGAATCCTGGAAACGAACTCTATGTGATTGTTCAGGTCTGAAAAAATTTTGATAAATTTTAAATTTTAGCTAATTTTAGGCCCTGATCCAAATTATGATTGCCTAAGCCATCATAAGAAGGTAGGTTACATACCTCAGCTATCATACAATGAACCGATTTGGTAATTCTTGCACAGTACCTTATGGATACCTCAAGTAGCCTATTCTTCATGTTCTCCAACTCTTCTTTTTAGTCTAAGGTACAAGAACTATCATGCTCCCAACTCAACTCGCTTTCTATTGTAGGGTTAACACAATCATATTCCTTCGTTGCCATTTGATAGATATTGTCTATGTCAGTTGCACAATATTCCTCTTTGACTGGTTCTTTGTATCTTATTCCTTCTGATGGATCCAAGGGAAAAATTACTCTCATATTTTTTCCTTCAAATATCATATGTCTCTTCTTCAGATTAATTATGGCCATATTTTCAAATTCCAAGTCAAGTCCAAGCAATGCAGGATAAGGGTTATTGTCATCGGTGATCTCTATACTTCAAAATCAGAATTAGTGTGAACTCCTTCAATATCCACTATGACACCTAGTAGTCTTCCCATAGGGAAAACATTTTGTTGGTTTTCCATCCTTAACTAAATAGGTTACCACTATAGCTTCAACTTATCCATTAATTCCCATGGCTGCTTCATCAAGACATTAGCATCAGATCCCATATCCAAAATAATTAGATCCATTTCATACTCTCCTACCTGTGCATTAAGCCTCATCTCTCTTCTGGTTCTCTTCTGTCGATGCAAATTATTGACTGCGCGCCTCTCACTTCGTGGTGTTTCTTTAGATGCACATGAATCGATCAACTCTTGAAGCCCTTCTACAACATTTTTATCTCTTAACAATTTCATACAAGTCTATAGAAAATACTTTAAAATAACTACTTGATTTTTTGAAACATGGTCTTGTGTCAGAGCTCAATCCTGTGTCACAACTCGGTTCTGTCTCAAAGACGATGACACGTCGCAGTTACTTTTCTGATCGAGATTTGGCTGTGCAATAGGGGTTTAAGCTCCAACATCCATAAAGCTTTTATTTTCTTCCATGAATACTTATTTTTATTTATGAATATGAAAAACAAGAGTTATCTCAACAGTATTTCTAACCCATACACTTTCATATTCTTTCTTTCCATATGCTTTATCACTACCAGTCGTAGCTCCACTTCTAGTGAAAATACTAACCTGAGGTTCATTGGTCCTCCTTTCAGCAGTCATAATTTGAATATTCAGTGTTGGCTATCGATTATTATTTTCTTGAATCTTCTCCATAAGTACAGGACATTATTCAATTACATGGGCAAAGGATTTACAATACTTACATGTCATTGTGGGGTTATGATAGTCTCTCACAAAATGACTTGGCTGGCTGCAGTTAAAAAAATTGATTTTTCCATGTCCTCCATGAGCTCCACCACCTCAAACTCTCCCTTTGTAACATCCTCGACCACAACGTTGTCCAATTCCTCATTTCCGTGCTCTTCTGATTGCATTCTATAAGCATCAACATTGTGCTCCATCATTAGGTTGTAAGCCTGAAAATTATTCTCATCCTGTCCTGCTGATTTACAGAATTATATAGATTCCTTAGAGTCTGTACATATTTATGTAACAAGTAATAGTCTTCTGAACGATGTTGGCCTCTAGTATTACTTATTTCACACCACGGGTTGGATCCTGCATTCAAGGGATTTGGTGCTCCACCAGCCATGTAATCCCTGAAGATAGGGTGTTTCTCTTTAGAATGGCCCTATGATATACACTTCGTACACCATACTTATTCTCTAACTTCTTCACTCTTCTTGATGTCTTGTATCTGTAGGGTTAGGTTCACCAACTAATACTGAATTTGTGGCATGCCTACATTTGTATCTCCTGTAGGTGAAGCTTCCAATTTCCGATCACAATCTCTAGAGCTTCAACTTGACTTTCTATCTTTTTTTGCATCAATGGAAATATAATATGCGGTAGCAATGCAATTATAAACCATTCTTGATGTTGTTGCGGAGCTATGTCAAAACTTACTTGATCTAATAACACCTTAAATATTTTATTAAACTCCTAAACAGACTAAGTAGGTTTCCATTTGATCTCTTTCAACTCAGTTATGCACTACGACTCACACTTCTTCTTAAAATCTCTTATCAATGTTGTTTTAATATCTGCAAACATTATGTTCTGATTATTTGAATACTTCATAGACCATGTCAATTCTCTATCTCGCAGCATTGTAATGAGTTGTGATTTATTCATATTATCATCGTTGATCTTCCTTTCTGTCCATACAGCTTCATGTAGAAACCAAAATTTTTACGGATCCTCCAATCTAGTTCCTTTGAAAACGGGTAGCTTAATATCATCAACCATACTTCTTCTTGGAGGGTGAGGGCAATGAGTAGAGGGATGGGGATGGGGGGTAGGAAGGGTAGGGGGAGGGGGAAAGCAGAAAACACCCTAGCTATTACTGGATTCTAGCTTTTGTGAACTCTCAGGCTGGGAGGGAGAATACTGCAAAGTTACCTAAGAGTTATCAGGGTGGCTTTCTTCTCTTTCACTTTAAAATCCACTCAAAAGAGGGATATAATTAGTCTCTACAAAGGTCTTCGGGTCTTGTCCACAATATCTCCTTCTGGTATCTATTTTATATCTCTTTCCACTTCGCATTACTCTAATATCTTAATCAAATTTATTCTCTCTTCTTCCAAACATAAGTAAACTAGCAATCTGATTTCATCTGTAAAACACCATTTTCACTTAGAAGCATCTTAATCCAAATTTTAAAAGATTTTAAATACTTACCATGTGGTCCTTTGAAGAATCATTGTTCCAATTCGTTGTAGGACATGGTTGAGTCTACAACGAACTCAGTAATGAATCCTCCAAAGATGTTATCAATCCAGAATTTGACAGCCCTTGAAATCCTATTGTCAGTGCTCTTGAGCCGTTGTATTAATTCAGGAGTCCACACCATAGGTTCTCCACACTTAAAATAGTTCTTCCTTTCGGTCAACCTCAATATCCACTTGTACAACTCAACAGGAAAGGAACCGAATAAAATATAGTATTGATATGTAAAAATATACTGTTGGGTGCAGGAATTACACTTAAGAAAACTCCTCAACACTTAATTTTTCAACCCGGGGGATTTGTAAACTTAGAGACGAAGCACAGGCAATGCCAGAGATGGTATGAATCTTCCTAATATAAATCCCTGCTTTCTTTAAAGGGAATATTGCAAAATCAAATCAAAAGAGAAAAAGGTCAACTTGAATTCATCAGCTTAAAGACAGAAAAAAAATTTCTGAAATAGGAGGCGGAGCTCCCTTTTTATTAATTCATTGAGGCAAATACATGCGTGAATACATTGTCTAGCCCAGATTCGGGTGATAACAAAATAACTTGTTACCGCCTCTCTGTTCTCTTTCTGCTATCAAAATTTACTCAAAAACTTCTTCTCCCTAGTCCTACTTACATTTTACATTATATAGATCTCTGGCCAAAGGAAAAAATAGATCGTTCAACTGATTCATAACAAAATGTAGAATTTAGTTTCGACCTTCAAAATAAGATGGTTTTGCAAAACTGGCTGTAGCTAACCAGCTTTCACCCTTCACGGATTGGTCTCGACTACCTTTGAATCATTCTGCTGTCGTGGCTGAAGTGGCTCAAGAAGAGGCGGTGATCGAGGAGGTTCAGATCTACTACAAAGATTCATTGTGCTGGCAGTGGTGCAAGATCCGATCCTGCACTAGGATCAGCGGTCACGGTAGGTGATCTGACTAAAAAAAAACATAGGAGATATCCGTAAGTTACAAATAGTGATTAAAAGTAAGAAACCATGTAATAAATGATTAATAAATGCTAAGTTGAGTTAAAAATATGAAAAATGAAGTTTATACGAAATATGTCACCATGCTTGGACTGGTGCAAGATGAGGGTGCATAAAAGGGGTAAAACAAAGGTAAATGGTTATGATTTAGGAAGGGGAAAATGGTAAAAAGAGAGAAAATTAGAGCATTACCTTTAAAAAACCTTGTCCCCACACAACTCTTTACCTTTGCAAAAAACCTTCAAAACTTTGAGCATTCCAGCTCAATCCTGCTTTGGCATACTATCATCAGTCTGCAATGTTTCAAACTTCTTATTTCTGATGTTCTTCAATTTATTCATCACCTTTTTAAGTCGTCTGAAACATTGTGCAACACGGTACTTCCACACCCTGAATTATCCTTTCTTTTTCAGAATCTCTACCATTAATTCTTCTTTACTCTGTTCCTTTTCCTATTGCGCTTTAACTACGAGCTGCTCTAATTTCTGTACTTGAAGCTCCAGTTCAACTACCCAAGCAGTAGGAGTTACCAAATATTCTTCATCTTTTGTCTCAACAGGGGTTGTGTCTTCCTCACAGACCTCAATATCCCTCGTGGTTTCAGCAAACTCTTCTTCTTCTTCTTCTTCTTACTCTTCCGATTCTTCTTCTTCTTCTTCTTCTCCTCTTCTTGCACTGGTGCAGGAGGGGATTTAATGTCCTATGGGGACTGTGGCTCTTCACCTACACTAGATTCCTCATTCTTTTTCTGAGCCTTTTTAATAAAATTGGCCAACAGGGTGTCATCTTCAACTTCTACAGATTTTTCTGCGTCCGCAAGGACTGACAACAAGTCATATTCTTCAGGGGTCTGTTCATGTACTGGTGTTGAAGAGGGAGTCTCTTCAACTGGTGCACCCGCTATCTTATTTTTCTTTGGAGACGGGCCCTTTTCTTCTGTTGACTTCCCAGGTCATTTCCTTTTTGCATTAGTGCAAGAAGGACTTCCCTTTACACTCGGACCCTTGCTTGTGCTAGCAGGGGTCTTTGTCTTCTTTCCGGTAGCTATCTTCTTATGTAACTGATTTAACAGCGCCTCCCAGGTCATGCCTTTAATTTGCAATTGCTTCTGAACCAAAATATTTATCAGGCTGTGGTGATATAGCTTCTTATCGGCCTGGTCTGCCCATGTGCCCTATACACTCTTGGCCATCTTTTCCAAGCTCTTCAGCAAAAAATAAGGGAAATCCATTCTCCACAGGACATGTCAACTGGCGTCGAAATTTTGCAACATCCTGAAATGATACACAAAAGTGAGGGAATATCTCCCTTCGCAAGTTACGAATTTATGTAGGATGAAAAGGAGGTCCTGCCACTGTCCCAGCAGGGAACTGCACAGAATTCCTTTCTTCCAATCTACCTTCATGTCCTTGTCAACGACAAAATGCTACCATCACTTCCTTTCTAGCTTCTGATTTTTAAAGTACTGCTCACCAGTATTTTTCAACCCCGCCGTTGCTGCTATAAACTCTTCTGTAACCTTGAATTTTAGAGGCTCAATTTGCACTCGGCCATTTTTTAAACTTTTAGCGAACTGTAGGGCCACTTCACTGCTGTGCCTGTCAATTTTTTGCAAAAATTGAAGAAAGGATGAGTCTCGCAATAGTGCAAGACTATTGCGAAACTCAGCAGTATGTTCTACCTCACTGAGAGACGAGGGTTCACTTCGAACAGGTGGCATCGCGGCTTAAAGGTTATGAACAATAAAAAAAAAATTACATGCAATCACCTCGAAAACTAGTTCTTATAAATATGGATCCAACCATCCACCATCCCTTCCATCTTATCACCCACTTACTCCACTGAAATAGCCATGGATGCACGACATCTTGAGATCGTACCGGATTGGGGCTTGCGGCAGAATTTTAACGGCTATATGAGGTAATAATTATGAGTGAAGGACATCTAAGATCATGATGGAAAGGGGGTAATTATGTTCAAGAAACGGTTAAACATTTCCGCACTACTTCATAATTCAAAAAAAAGAGAACTTTAGTATTTATCAAAAAATGATCATGATTCTTAACTTAAAAACACCTTTTACTTTAAATAATTTTCTCCTAGTTAATATGATAGCACAAGTACTCATCAAATAAGTGAAAAAGGTTTCTTGTAAACTTTTATGATGACCGCTTCCTACGAAATATGATTATGAAAATAACAAACTGTACTATGTCTCTGACAAGGTGCATGCTTGCACCGATCTGTTTACACCCCTTAAACTATGTTGTTCTGTTGGTACCATTTTTCTTGCATTATTATATAGGACAATATGCTTGCACTGGTGCAATAACATTTTCTGAAAAAAGAAAAAATGGAATTTAAGTAAAATGTAGGCTGGAACTTCTAACATGGCTCCCTCAACTGGTACTGGAAATTTTCTTCGCCCTTTCTTGATGCTTCAGAGCATATCCTTTTGCTCTTTGTGTGCGAGATCCTGTAATGAATTTATGAGGAAGAAAAAAGTGGGAAAAGGGAAAATTTCAGAATGGGAAGGAATTCTATTACAGGGATTCCAGGAATAGTACCACAAGAGGGGATAAATAAAAGTGGGATAGGGAAAAAAAATTCAAAGGAAAGTGGAGTTTTTACGAAGCGGATAGGATAAATTCAGAAGAATGTGGGAAGGTTAATCATTCTAGGATTGAAGAAGAAATTGAGGGAATATTACGAAATGGGATATGAAGAAAGGCAGAAAATTTTCTGGAAGGTCTGCCTACACTGGTGCAAGAAAAATAACTGCAGCGAGAATTAAGTGTTACTTGAAATAAAAATATCCATGCTAATTACCCCAATTGTATAAAGGTTGGTTCTGTTGAACCTGCTTTTACTTGGTGGTCGCTAGCATATCTAAAGATCAAGCAACATTCTCTTTTTATTAGAAATTTTTGATCTTCCTTCCAGCAAGCTGGTTTTCAGATTGATCCTTCTGCAATCATGTCAGCGAACTGATTTTCATAACCACGGGAAAATATATATTTTTTTCCTTTACTTTTTATTTATTTATTTTTTCTTTGAGAAGAAGAAGAATTCATGTTTTCAAAAGGTTGGTAGTACCATTCACCATTACCATCCCGAATTGTTGTTGGACTTACTGTGTAAAATCTTTCCTGGAAAGTGGCTGAAAATAATTCTTTAATCTGTGTCCATTTACCAAGAATACTAAATTTTTTCCATCAATGGTTTTAACTTCTACTGCTCCATTCTCAAATACTCGGATCACTTCATAAGGTCCCATCCAACGTGTATGGAACTTCCCTTTAAAATTTTTAAATCTAGAATCATAAAGGAGTACGCAGTCACCTGGTTGGAATTGTTTTTTTTAATAGACTTATCATGCCACCTTTTGCGTTGTTGTTGAATTAGTATGTTCTGCTGGAAAACATCCCTACGAAATTCATATAACTCATTTAATTGGATAAGACGCTGTTGTTGTGCCTCGGAGAGGTCTATTCCTAACTGAACTTCAGTTCTGAAAGTTTTGATCTGCAACTCAATTGGTAACAAAACCTGTTTGCCATACACCAGCTCGTATGGTGTATGTCCCGTGCTATTTCTCCAAGTGGTTCTGTATGCCCACAAAGCTTCTGGTAATCTTTAAGCCCAATATTTCTGATGCATATTCATTGTCTTTGTAAGAATGGACTCGATCACTTTGTTTGTGGATTCCACCTGGCCATTTTCTTGCAGGTGATACAACGTGGATTTCCTGTGCCCGATCTTATATTGTTCCATCACACCCTGTACCAGATTAGAAATAAACTGCGGACCATTGTCAGAAACAATTTCTCTAGGCACACCAACTCTAGTAAATATTTCAGTAAAAATAAAATCAACAACAACTTTTTTTGTAGCAAAAGAAACAGCTTTAGCTTCTACCCATTTCGTAACAAAATCTGTACAAACCAAAATATGCTTTTTACTTAATGATGTTGGATTTATTGGCCCTATAAATCAATAGCCTATTTTTCAAATGGCTCAATCATTACTTGGGAACATAAAGGCATTTCATTGGTTTGATTAGGCTGGCCCATTCGTTGACAGTTATCACATCACCTGACATACTGTTTGGCATCCTTAAACAAGGAAGGCCAAAAGTAACCAGCACACAATACTTTATATGTAGTCCGCTTATCAGCGAAATGGCCTCCACAAGGAACATCATGAGAAAATTTCAATATGTCAAACACTTCCTCCTCTCTCACACATCTACGGATAATCAGATCTGGACCAGTGTAAAAGAGATCTCCTTGAATCCAGGAATATGCAGCACTTTTTTGAATAATATTCCACTTTACGCGAGTGGACAAGTGGGGTGGTGTTTTCCCAGTAACCAAGTAATTAGCAATGTCAGAAAACCACGGAGAATCTATTGACATAGAAAAAATATGTTCATCTGGAAAATCATCATTAACAGGAGTTACTTCACCAGGATTATCTAATCTAGAAAGAAAACCTGCTACAACATTAGATTTCCTTGGTCTATCAACAATAGTAACATTAAAATCCTGCAACAATAGCAACCACCTAGTCATTCTACTGCTTGTCAATGGTTTGTTCATCAAATATTTAATCACGGAATGATCAGTATGTACAAATACTTCATATCCTGTAATATAGTGCCTGAACTTATTAATTGCAAAAAATACAGCTAAAAACTCTTTCTCTGTAACTGTATAATTCAATTCAGTGGAAGAAAAATTCTTACTAATATAGTAAATAACATAGGATTTCTTATTTTCCTCTTGTCCGAAAGTTGCGCTAATAGCCAAATTTGAAGCATCAGAGGAAATGTGAAAAGGTAGGGATCAGTTAGGACCTCGCAAAACTGGTGCCTGTACCAACTTTTCCTTCAATGTTTCAAAAGACTGTTGGCAAGCTGTGGACCAAGAAAATTCACTATCCTTAGCTAGAATTCAGAAAAGAGGGGCAACTATCTTAGAAAAATTTTCAATGAATCTTCTATAATAACCAGCATGTCCTAAAAAACCTCTTCCCTTTGAGTTTTGGGTTCAGGAAGATGCAGAATGATTTCAATCTTTGCTGGATCAACCTGGAGACCTTTATCAGAAATCAAATGGCCAAGTACCACTCCCGCTTTGCACATTAATCTACACTTCTTGTCACTTAAAGCGAGATGGGCTTCTTGAAAACGAATAATTACTTTCTTCAGATTTTTGAGAGCTTCCTAAAAAGAATCACCAAACACAGAAAAGTCATCCATATAAATTTCTACAAATTCCAGATCAGAAAAAATGGCCAGGACTTCCCTTTGAAAGGTAGTCAGGGCATTACATAAACCAAAGGGGAGCACTTTATAAGCAAAGGTACCCCATGGAAATGTAAAATTAGTTTTATCCTGATCTTCGAGTGCAATTTGTATCTAGTTATAACCACTGAAGCCATCCAAAAAGGAAAAATATTTCTTTCCTGCAAGGGTATCAAGCACCTGATCAATAAAAGGGAGAGGGAAGTAATCTTTAAGAGTGGCTTTATTAAATTCTCGATAATCAATACAAATATGCCATCTTCCATCTTCCTTAGGTACAAGAACTAATGGAGAGACCCATTGACTGTCGGAAATAGAATAGATAAAACCAGCATCCAAGAGTTTATGCACTTCTTCCTTCACAATATCTCTTAGAGATGGATTCATTCACCTTTGGGGTTTTTGGATAGGTTAGGTTCCTTCCTGAATATAAATATGATGTGTATAATTTTCAGGAGGGATACCCTTCATATCTTCATAGCCCCAAGCAAATGCACTAAGATGGTTTTGCAACAAATTCACAAACTGCTCCTGTTGAGATGAGTCCAAATCTGAACTAATATGCAAGGATTTACCAGGGCTAATCTCAAAAAGAGTGGTGTCAGGCTCTGGATTACTCAAGGGAGTGGTCAAATGCAGCAGTACAGAAGAATGAGAATCATGATTATCTTGAAAATATAGGCTGAAAATATGGCTCAATGGCTCATAATTAGGCATAGTGTCTAGATTATTCAAGAAATCTTGAATCTCATCTTTTGGTGAAGACCCAGTATAATGATGGATAAGGGAAATAGACTGAGTCTCCTCATCACTGCTTTTATCCAACCATAAATTATCTCGAAGATCCTGATTGGATCTAGCAGGGGGGTATAAGGTAACTTTCTTCCTAGAATATGCATGTGAAATATACATATCACCAGAACGATATCCAATATATGCATCGGCCATAGCAAGCCATCGTCGACCCAAGATCAAGGGATGTCCTTCTACTGGGTTCTTTGGCTGAAGCATAATGAAATCAGCAGGATATTCTCAAGAATCTAATGAGACGATCACATCGTCCAATACTCCTTCTGGCTTAATTTTAGATCTATCTACTAATTCAAGCACAGTGGGAGTAGGGCGAATATGAGATAACCGAAGTTGATCCATGGTTTGCTTAGTCATGACATTAATGACTACCCCCAGATCTATAAGAAAATTAGAGAAAATGACATTACCAATCTAAACTGAGACAACAGGGTTTTCAGGATCAGTATATTTTTCCATAGACACACATCCCGTCATCAACTCTGCTTCCCTACCAACAAATTGAATGGTTTGGGGTTATAATCTCTTCCTCCTGGGTTTCTTGAGACATATTTCCTTAATAATATTGGTACAAATGGGGGTCTCTTTAATGGCTTGAAGAAAATGTATCTTAATGAAAATATTCTGAAGCTTGGATGCCAAACTAGTCTCAGAAATAGGCTCATTTATTTCCATTACTAGCCTCTCTGGGAAGGGAGGTTGGTATGAAGAAGATGGCAAGGATTCATAGGGTAAGGGCTGCTTAGTGACAACTTTTGGAGAGTGGTTAAGAGTTTCCTCTTCTCTTTTCTCTTCAATGATCACCATAGGTTACTTCTGTTTTTCTGATGTTACAGTCCTTCTCGATCTTAATTGAATATCATGAACCCCAACTAGAATAGACTGGTACTCGAATGATAAAGGTGGGTTTGTTACATGGATTATTTGCACTGCTTTATTATTAATGGGATTAGGCATAGATTGAGTAGGCAACTAAGGAGGTTGAAAGGGTGGAGGTAAAGGCAATGGTTGAGTGGACTGACTCAGAAGTTGAGGCATTGAATAAGGTGTATGCGTAGATGGATATGACTGCATAGGTGGCTGGTAGGAATATGAAGAATGAGTTGGCCCTCTCCAACCTTGTTGCCATGGTTGAGAAGGTTGCCCATGTTGATATTGATTCCCATACTTCCACTGCTGATGAGAGTTAGGATAAGAATATGCATGTGAACTATAACCAAAATAGTGTGGAGAGAATTTAGGAGCCATACCTGTACCTACCTGAGGCCAGTTTCTTCTTGCTCCCATAGCATACAAGTATTCAGCTTCAGGCTGTCCCCCTGTAAATACAGCTTTAAGTCCTAGTATAGAGGGACATTTTTCTGTGATATGGTCTTCTGCACAAATATCACACTTATTAGTTTCTTTCAAATTAAGAGGACACTATTTAGGAGGATGCTTGTCTCTACATTTAGGACAAAAAATACATAATTACTGTTGCTCCTTCATAAGTTTCTGCTAAAATTTTAAAGAGTCTAACTGTTTGGTAACAATGTTCATTATATCAATTTTCATGTTTTCCATTTTATTTTCTAGTCCAATAATCATAGCATCAGTAGATTCAATTTTTATATTTCTATTTCGAGTTCCTCTATCGGATCTATACTGGTTTCTTGAAAATTTCCTACATAGTTCAAAAATTTGATCAAAATTTTGCTAAGAAATATCACCTTGTCCTAACATATTCAAATTATTTCTAGCATTATTAGTAAGTCCTCTTAAGTTCTAATAGTGTTCGGATCAAGATTAAGTTTTGACCTTTGTAAAATATACATAAATCTTTCTAGATAATCTTCAATAATTTCATCATCATCTTGTATGAATGTAAAAATTTCATCCTGCATGTCCTGAGTTTTGCAATATTTTTGATATTTAGATAAAAACACTCTCTTCATATGATCCCAAGAGGTTATAGTGTTTCCTCCTAACCCCATAAACCAGCGTAGAGTTGAGTCCTTGAGAGTAATAGGAAATAGTCTTAACTTCTGAGCATCAGTTGCATAATCATAACTTCTACACAGAATATCAAACTTGAATAGAAAAGAGCCAGGATCTTCATGAAATTTACCATGGAAATGAGGGAGAGATGATGGTGGAATATTCTTCATTTGCACCACAGTATCAAGATCCACAATTGGAAACACAAAAGTGGATAGTTATTCACTTACCTGGTTGTCACTAGTCCCTTCCAAATGATCTTCTTGGTCCACCATTGCTCCCCTTTTACTTGTACCACTCTCAACAGGTTGATCACTTTTTGAGTTGTTATCATGATTAGTTGAGCTTCTGTGAAGAGACAATATGAAAATTGTTTTCAGAATTCTTTCGGCCCTTAGTGGGCTTCGAACCCTTACCTTTTCTAGGCATTCATTTCAAAGGAAAAAAAGGAAAGAAAAAATAACAAACAACTTCTAAAAAATGTTGTCAGAAATCAATTAACACCAGTAAAATTCCTTCAAAGAAGATCTTCCAAAAAATATTGCAAAAAATAAAGGAAAAATTACCTCTATTTGTATAATCAGGAAATTCTTACCAAATCAAATAGCCTCCCTGGCAACGGCACCAAAATGTTGGGTGCAGGAATTACACTTAAGCAAAATCCTCAACACTTAATTTGTCAACCCATGGGATTCGTAAACTTAGAGACGAAGCACAGACAATGCCAGAGATGGTATGAATCTTCCTAATATAAATCCCTACTTTCTTAAAAGGAAAGATTGCAAAATCAAATCAAAAGAGAAAAAGGTCAACTTGAACCATCAAAATAATCTAAGACTTGGAACAAGAAGCAATGCATTTCCAAGAGGGAATTAAAAATAAAAGGAAATCACTCCAAATAATGGTTGTTTAATCTACTGAGTGTGTATGTTTTCTTTAGCAGAGACACTTTAGCAGTCTTATCAGATGGGCCCTTAAACCTGCTTCTTTAGAGATTTCCTTCTTGCACTAATCTATCCTGCACTAGTGCAGGAACCGAGATTTACGTAGAAGGTATAAATGGTGTCTTTACTAAAGGTTTTTCTTACTTTATGCAAGGGCTCAAACTTTTAAAGGTTCACAAAACTCAGATCTCGTGGAAAGAAACTAGTTCTTGCACCAGATCAGAGCTTCCTGCACTTAGTATTTAATTCTTAAACGAGTGTTTAATTATTGCAAGTGTTGTTGTACCGTTAAATTGAATTGCACACATAAAAAGTGAATGTTTTTGATCTTAACGGAGTGCAGGAATAAAGAAAAAATCAATATACATTCATCTTGTCATAAGAATTAAATGAAAGAAAGAAGGTTGTGAAAAAAGTAGACTACGAAAGCTTGTTGCATCACACCAATGTGCACTGGTGTAGGTTCATTTCTCCTACTTGGACCAGGCGGGAATACCGTTCAACAGAATTGCAGAAAAAGAAAATATCCCACCAAGGTGCACCGGTGCAGGTTTTTTTCTCCTGCTTGTACCAAGCGGAGGAAAACCAAACTAAAATCAAGTGCAAGAAAGTAAATTGCAGGGAAAGAAAATGTATCTAATTCACACAACGGATCTGCTTGCACTCAAACATGAATACATGTGCTTGAAGTTAAATCACACTTGACAATATAAACACAAGTTACATGAAAAAAAGGAAATGGGGTAAACGTGCTGGGTTGGCTGGGCCCTAGCCAACCAACACATTTCCCTTTTAAATAAAAACGTTGCTCAGTAACTTGATCAATTCATCAGCTTAAAGACAGAAACACAATTTCTGACACATGAGGCGAAGCTCCCTTTTTATTAATTCATTGAGGCAAATACATGCGTGAATACATTGTCCAGCCTAGATTCGGGCGATAACAAAATAACCTGTTACTGCCTCTCTGTTCTCTTTCTGCTATCAAATTTTACTCAAAAAATTCTACTCCCTAGTCCTATTTAAATTTTACATTATATAGATCTCTGGCCAAAGGAAAAAATAGATCGTTCAACCGATTCATAACACAATGCAGAATTTAGTTTTGGCCTTCAAAATAAGACGGTTTTGTAAAACTAACCATAGCTAACTAGATTTTTCCCTTCACGGATTGGTCTCAGCTGCCTTTGAATCATTTTTTTGTCATGGCTGAAGTGGCTCAAGATGAGGCAGTGATCGAGGAGGTTTGGATCTGATGGAAATATTTGTTGTGCTGGCAGTGGTGCAAGATCTAATCCTGCACTAGGATTGGCGGTCACAGTAGGTGCTCTAACTACCAAACAAACATAGGAGATATCCGTAAGTTACAAATAGTTATTAAAAGTAAGAAACCATGTAATAAATGATTAATAAATGCTAATTTGAATTAAAAATATGAAAAATTAAGTTTATACGAAATATGTCACCGTGCTTAGATTGGTGCAAGATGAGGGTGCATAAAAGGGGTAAAATAGAGGTAAATGGTTATGATTTAGGAAGGGGAAAATGGTAAAAAGAGAGAAAATTAGAGGGCTAACATATACTTCTGTAAACAAGCTTCAGATGTAAAATGAGGGTTTCTTTCTTATTTATCCACAAATTCTCGCAACTTCAAGTCTATCTAGTATTGAATCTCCTTCTTTGATGGGTACCAAATCCACATATCCCTAAAAAATATCTTGGTGCTGGCAAAGAGATCATTTTTTGGCTTGATTTTGGCTAACCCAGGTTTGATCTATAATGCGCACCAAAAAAACCCTTGATCACTAGCCCTTTCGGAAACGACCTGCAAGTAAATCGCAGTCTCACTCGAAGTGACTCTGGGAGGATTCAGAACTAGATTTATGCAGCCTTGAAGGACTAGGAGATGTGGTATTATTATGTTATCTTATTCTTATCGATTATAAATCACTTTTCCTCATTAGATTAATCACTTAAACATGCCATATAAAACCATAAATCATCATTGTGTTGAAGTAAAATCAAACTGTGATAACTGCTACTCTACAACATATAATAAGAAAATATACACATAAATCACATAAGAACACCAAATTACTTTGGTTCACTCCATTGTAGGGCTATGTCTACAAGAACTCTTGCTTAATATAATGAATCTTTGAAAAACAACCAGTGCTTGGCCTACGCATTAAGCTACAGTTTGTCTACGCAATCAGCTGCAGACACTTCTCTGGGACCCTGCGCACTTAGCTGTAGAGCCTCCTCTTTGCTACCAAATTACAGATCACAATAATAATTCACCCATAACTCTGATAGGGATCAAAACTAATTGATTCTGATGATTTTATTCTTATTATTTTACCCTATATATACTATTACATTGTAGGGTTACATCATCAAAATACCATGGTCCAAATACCGTGGACTCCTCAAACAAGCAACTATGGTCCTAAAACCATTTATACCTTACAAAATTTCATGCTTTTACAAAAATAAGGGTCTTTGATCCATCTCGAATCCCTTACGAAAACGTGCGGTATGTTTAATTCCTCAAAATGTGATTTGTTGCATGCTCCACCCCACAAAATGTGGAGTCTTTGCCAAAATATAGTCCAAGTTGGGCTGCGCCCAACAACACTTTCCTTCTCTTCCTTTGCCTTCTTGATCCAAATCCCAAATATGACACACCCCTCCAAGAGTGCTCCAAGAAAAATCTAATTTTCCAAGAGTATGAGAGAGAGAAAGAATAGAATGAGATCTCCAAAACTAAACCGACAAAAAGCTACAAATTGATCCTCATAAGAATTTTTATCATTGAGGCCTCTATTTTCTTCAATTTCCATTATTTTTCCTTCGTTCTCCTTCTCACATACAACGTGTGACCTTTCACCTCCATTTTCTCCTATTTTCCATCATTTTTATGAATACAATTCCAACAAATGTCTCATGCCTTTCCAAAGCCTTTGTCATTGCCTTTGCAAATTTCCATAACCATTAGTTAATCACAAGTGATCCCCATCACTATGTTGTTTCCCAACATTAAGCTTGGAATATGTGTCTCATGACCTTGGTTATTATTTTTCCTTTATTAACTTTATTACATGGAATTTTTACCAGGGATGTTACAGAACCCTCCCCCTTGGAGGAACACCATCCTCGATGTTCAATGACACCTACAACCAACAATATTGTTGAAAATCAAAACACACTTCCCATGGAGCTTTATAACTTAGTTTATTGTAGTATTTACAATGAAAAACCTAGTGAAAAAAAAACCAACATGAGAAACATAACAACATGACAGCCATAATGACATGACATTGATACTGCTTATTGGAGCTTTATAACATAGCTCATGGTGATATTTACATCCATATACATATACCAAAACATCACACCAAAACATATGCCAAAAACATTGGCTTAATCAATGAATAGAGAAGGATACATAATCCACATATGATCAACCATCTCCCATGTAGCTTCATAGGGCCCAAAGTTCTTCCACTGCACTTTAACCTACTCGATTACTCGGTTTTGGAGCATGAGCATCTTTCTTTGCAAAAAGCACTAAGGTTTTGGTGGGAATTATCCTTCTATATCCACCTGTAATACAGACCAATCAATCACATGATCAACACCTTTAACATATTTTTTAAGTAATGACACATGGAAAACATCATAGACTTTCATTGTTGGAGGTAGTGTAAGTTGACAGGCTACTCATCCAATCCTTTCAAGAATATTGAAAGGTCCACAATAACGAGGTACCAACTTGGCTCATGATCCAATCCTCAAGGATCTATTCTTGGGATTTATGGGCAAGTACAATTGTTCACCAAATTGAAACTCCTTAAACATCCTGATTTGATCTCCATAACTCTTATGTCTATCTTGTTTTGCCTTCATATTCTTCTTGACTACCTACATTTCCTGTTCCATCTTTGCCAACATGTCTAGTCCAATCAATAGCCTATTAATTGGATCACTCCAATTGATGAGAGTGTTACAACTCTGACCATAGAGTGCCTCAAACAGACTCATCCTCAGAGACTCTCGATGCCCATTGTTGTAAGCAAACTTACCAAGTGGAAGATACTCTTCCCACCTCCGTTGTTGATGCATCACATACATCCTTAACATGTATGCCAAGATCTTGTTGACCCTCTTTGTCTTTCCATTTTTCTGCGGATGATAAGTTGTACTCAAGGTCAAATCTACACCCAAACCTACAAATAACTCTTTCCAGAATCTAGAAGTGAACTTACCATCCCTGTCTGACACAATCTTATTCTGAACACCATGAAACCTCACTATATCCCTGATGAATACTTGTGTTACATCATTAGCTGAATATGTAGACTTCACTGGAATGAATTTTTTTACCTTTTTCAACCCGTCAACCACAACCATGATGGAATCATGCTATCTACATGTCCTTCGTAAACCCGTGATGAAGTCCATGGAAATGACCTCCCATTTCCACTATGGAATCATAATCGGTTGTATTGGACCATCGGGATGCTTATAATATTCCTTTACTTGTTGAAAATTCAATCATATAGCCTCAAACTCTACCACTTCTTTCTTCAAGTTTGGCCAATAGTAGAACTTATTCATCGTTGTCAATGTCTTATGATATCTTGCCTGACCTGAATACGGTTTAACACGAAATTCCCTCAAGATAAGCTTCTTGAGCTCATTTTTGTCTGACACATATATCCTATCCATAAATCTTACTAAACCATATTCCATGAGCTGATAGTTCACATTCTGATCACCTACACCCTGTTGTAACTTGTGCATAAGCTACACATACCTATCATTTTTATGTTCTTCCTACAAGATCCGATCCTGTAAATATATCCCATAGGAACTCATAATTTTTATATGATTCGCCTATATATTCATGCTAAGAGCATCTGCAACCCTGTTCTCTTAACCTTTAATATACATGATCTCAAAGTCAAACTCTCTAATCGTGCCCAACCATCTAGCTTGTCTTGAATTCAGATTCAGTTGGTCAAATAGATACCTTAATCCATTGTGATCACTCATAAGAATGAACCTCCTACCAATAAGATAATGCCTCCACATCTGTAATGCATGTATGATCACTACCAACTCAAGATCATGTGACAGATAATTATGCTCATGCTCATTCAGTTTCCTTGATTCATAGCATACCACCTGCCCTTCATGCATAAGGAATCCACCAAGTCCTCTCTTGTAATAATTTTTACACACCACAAACTCTTTGTATGGATCTACAATCTTTATTACTGGAAAATTTGTCAACAACTTCTTTAACTACTCAAAATTGGGTGCACATTCATCTTTTCATTCAAAATTCTTACCTTTCCTTTGAAACGACATAATTCCATAATAAATATGTGAGAAGTTCTTGATGAATTGCTAACCCCATGAATTATATTACCCCATACACATTCCTAGGAGTTTCCCACTCCATGATAGGCCTTATCGTTTCTTGATCCACGGTTATTCCTTCCTTGAAAACTAAACGCCCCAAGTAGTTTAACTCTGTCTAAAATAAAATGCATTTACTGAGTTTAGCATACAACTCATGCTCTCTCAGGAATCTCAATAATGATGCTAAATTTTCGACATGTTGTTCTTCAGTTTTATAATATACTGATATATCATCAATGAATACAATAACAAACTTGTCCAGATAAGGACACAACATACTATTCATCAAGCACTTAAAATTAGTTGGAGCATTAGTCAAACCAAAATAAACTACACAAAATCATGAGGCTCATACATGGTCTGGAAAGAAGTCTTGTATATCTAATCTTCTTTAAAGTGTACCTGATGATATCTTGATCTCAAGTCAATCTTTGAGAACATTGTTTCTCCCTTCAACTGGTAAAAAAAGTTATCAATCCTCGACAATGGATACTTGTTCTTGTTGGTTACCTTGTTCAACTTCCTGTAATAAATGCATAACTTGAGAGTACCATCCTTCTTCTTCACAAGCAACATTGGTGCATCCCAAGGTGACACACTTGGCCTAATGTATCCCTTTTCAAGCATTTCCTTCAAATACAACTTCAATTCCACTAACTCTGGTGTGCTCATATTGTATGGTGCCTTTGATGTTGGTGTTTCCCCTGGTACCAACTCAATAGAAAAGTCCACTTCCCTGTTAGGAAAAAATTCTGAAATCTCTGCCACAAACATATTCTGAAACTATTATAGAACCAACTACCTACTCAAGACATTTGCATCCACAACTTCCTCACCTATGTCACCATAAATATGCACTGTGAATAACACACACCCTTCCCTACAATTGTATTTTTCCTTCATATTTGTAACCATTCTAACCATTGTTTCCTTCTTCTTAGATTGCAAGAATATTTTTTCCCCATTGTCATCTAGGCACTCAATATCCTTGTCATAAAATACACCTTGGTTTTATGAAGATACAACCAAGCCATACCCAAGAGCATAATGTATGATCCCAACGGAAGTACATTCAAATGATCTGATGTAGACATACCATTCAATTCAAATGCACAAGATCTTACTTAGTGAGGAACTCTCTTCTTTTTACCTATAGTCAATTTCACTAACCAATGTTCTGCATGCACTTATCCATAGGGGCAGGATTAACAAAAATATAATTGGATTCAGGTTCAATCAGAATAGAAAAAACTTGATCACAAAGCTTATCGTCCATCGTAATAATAAACACTTGGTGATCTTCTTTCCTATTATCTAGCATTGCATAGATCCCAGGAATACTCTGTCCAACATCCCCCACTATCTGTGCCTCCTAAGAACTGTAGATTTGCAGTCTACCACCTTGATGTTGTGGACAATCTTGCCTGCGATAATCCTTGCCAAAATTCCAACACTATAAAGGCTTCCAACCTACACTCTTGCTCTGCTCCTCAGAATTAAATCCCTTTCCTCTACCAAATGCATTGAAATTATTAGATGGTGCTTCATTCTCTTTGTTACCTATGTCCTAAAGCCTTGCTCTCTTCTTATCCTATTTTCCCTTATTCTTCTCATTACCTTTCCAATCCTACCTAGTCTCAAATCTACGCTTTGATTGCTCATAAAAATGCTTTAGTTTTTGAATGGCCTCCTCCAATGGCCAGGGCTCATTAAACTCAGTCATGTCCTTGAATTCCATTGGAAATCAAATTGTGAATCTCTGAAGCTTGGCCTCTTCCTCCTTGAGGTAAGGCACATATCTTAATAAATCCAAAAAATTGCTAGTGTACTCATCATTAGTCATAGATCCCATCTTCGACTCATAGAATTATTTTTCCCTGTCATCATAGTATCTCTCTAATAGACACTTATTTTGGAATAGTCTCTCGAACTCACTCCATGTAAACTCCTCTTCATGAACATCTTTGAAATTATTTAAATCTTCCCACTAGATATTTTCTTTACCTTTAAGACTGAATGTATCTATTCTAGCCTTCATGTTCGCCGAGTAATCATGCATCCTGAAGAACTTATTCATCCCAATTAACATTAAGGGAATTTTGAGATCTAAAATGGGTCTCCTATGGAAATAATAAAATAATAGCTAAACCAATAAAATAATATTTATGAATTTGAAATTCACTTTTTGCACCAAAATTCATGTAACCATAGTTAAATTCAATTCAAAAGTTGTATCAAAATAAAATTATTAAAAAAATTGTATTGATATGACTATAAATTAGAATGAGTTTTTCAAGAAAAAGTTATTATCATTGAACAACTAATGCATTTGTCCTTTGTACTTAAATAATTTAAAATAAAATATTAATATAAATTTATAAATTCTTAATTATGTGATATGTTATTAATTAAAATTTATATCATTTAAATTGTACAATAACATGTAATTAATATACTATATAAATATAATATAATATAATAAATGTATAGGGATATGCATTGTTTCTTTCAAGAAATATGAAATGACAATAATATTTTTTTATTCAAAAAGTGTGAAATGACATTTATTATGAGTACTTTAATTTGACTTTAAAATTACTTAGAGCACTACCATGGTTAACGATGATTTTTTATCCACCATTGAGAATGTGACAAGTACCTTTAACTCAAACAATGCCACCTCAAAAATTAGCGACGATGTCATCCTCTAAAATGTGATTGGTTCTCATAAAGTGAATTTTGATTGTACATTTTTCTTAGGAGGCCCATTTTAGACCTCAAAATTCCCCTAATGCCACACCTATTCATCCCATGACTTCTTCATTTCTCCATCGAATGTAGGCAACTTTAATTTCTTAAACTTATCTTGCAAAATTCCCCTGTCACTCCTCCTGTAAGGATGTTAGTGATGATGACCATCACACCTGTCTGAACCAGAACTAGAGTAAAACCCATGTCCATTTCCTTGTCTATTAGGTGTATCAGGGAATTTTCCATCTTTGACCGTGTCATCTCTATCGAACCTACGCCCACCATGTGACCTGCATCCATATGCCCCATTAGTCCCATCCTACTGTCCTTGACTGATTCTAAGTTATCCTTGTCTCAACAAGTATGACGAGATCTGAAGAATCACCGCATTGACCTCTACATGTTTCTCCTATTCCCTTGAAAGTTTCTCTTATGATCAAATGATTCAATCATTATATTCTTTGCAACTCCTTATTTTTTCCTTCAAACTTTTCAAAGTATCTTCTATGTGAGGGGAGTACTCATCACCATGTTTCTCATCTGATCTATAGGGAGAATATCGTGAAATGTAGTCCACCATTCTTCTAGTCATTTTTTTCTTCTCTTCCTGCAAGGTATATCATGTCAGCTAAAACGAATCATAAACAAAACAACGTACCTGAATTTAGTTTAAGGGAGGATATCTCATCTACAAGATCAATCAGTTTAGCACAATACATATATAAACATAATTGTGTCAGCATATAATCATCATTTCAACCATTATCTAGTCATCAATGCATGACCATACCAACCAAGTATGATGACCTCATGCACGAAAAATATCACCATGTCAATGTATACATAAAAACATATAAACACTAACATGCATGACCAATGCATAACTGACATGCACTCATGACTACCACATCCAACAAAAACACCAACAAATCTCACATAGAGACACTGCTGCAACTATGGCCAACGTCATGCATATGAAACAAGCACATAGACCACAAGCAAAAGGAAATCATATGTAATCGACATGTATGCACGACCCCACAAGCATAAGAAACACATATGTAATTGACATGTATGCATGACCAACACACACCACCCATCCAGTCCAAGGGGTGAACCATGATTTTCTACCACTATGTAACCACCTCCTCCCACATTTACCCAAGCTAACCGGTCCACTGAGGTAAACATGTGACTAGAAGGAATTATGATGTGATTCAACTCCCTATGTATAGTTAAGGAAGTAGAAGTGACAAAAAAAAACCAAACTAACCTTCCACACATGCAACAAAACCTCTGGGATCCAACCAACCCTTTCAGGTGGCCAACCCCTAAGACAACTTGACATTTTACTTATCTAGACCCTCAATTTCTCCCATGATAATCCATGCATTTGACTAAGGCCTTACAATCACTCCCAAAACAAGGCATGTCAGTGACTGTGGAATTTTTCAAGCAGTTATGTGCCAGCTGTTAGATTATTGTTAGCCTCAGCTGGTTGTAGACACTCTCTATTGAATGAATGAATGAGTATGATGTTTTCTAGATTCTTGTGTTATCCTCTGTGGTGAAGTATTTTCCCATGTAATTTTTTATTATCCTGTTTTCTCATATTGTTCTATTTTATTTACTGCGGATATAAATTTTTTTGTAGGATTTACCATGGGGTACCCTGCTCAGCCTTGAAATAGTACATTGTGTTTTCCTTTGAGACCAGAATGTAGAATTCAGAGATGGTATCCTCTACATTCTCGTTGAACCTTAAGCTCCTTCTCTTTTGCATTTCATAAGATGTTAAGATCAATTAACATGGCTAGCTTGCATGGTTGCACCTGACCTCAGTTATTCATCCATTTGAATCTGATTGCACCTGTTTGAATCTATAGCCCAATGGCCCTTTTATGTTGCCTCAACCAAACATCTTCAAACAAACCTCATTTCTATAACTAGCCTAATATAAACACTTATAGTTATCAAACTATATCTAATAGAGAGAGCCCTCTCTGAGTCTAGGAAGGTTAGGTCCTGGATTCCAAAGTTGGTTTGATGTTTCCCTCTGTAGTTTTGTCTTTAGCCTTCAGAAATTACAGGGTGATAACATAACAATGACCATACTGTGGAACACTTGTTGAAAAATCTTAGTGTCCCTTCAGAACTTAGAAAGCACATCAAAGTTCAGATATGATTACTGATGGTGGAAAATGACCAGACACAAGAAGGCTGTATTATTCACCTAGCGACTCCATGATTCAAAGAACCCAAATTTTGAGCATTCATGGTGACTCCACAACATGTTGACCAAATTTCTTGTTGAATAATATGACAAGGTTTGTGGTAGACCTTCTATCTAGTGAAGTTTTAAATGCATTCAGGAATAAATTATCAGAATTTCAGCTTGATGAAGATTTTATAGGGGTTGTCTTACTCATTTTGAAATCAAGAAAATATAGGCCTGAAGCTAAAACATATTTTCTAGAGATAGTTCTTGAAAGATATGAAACTGGTATTGAACTGTTGAATTCTCAAATTCAGCCATATAATTTTCGAGACCCTAAAGAATTGCTAGAAATTCTTCCTTCCCCTAAGTATGAGGAAATCATACTACCTCTTAGCTTACATATTTAGGATGATTTTTCTTTCAAAGACCAAACTGAAGATGATGTTTCAAGGTTTAATATTGGGGATACAACTGATCAACTAGTCATTGAAGGCCTAGAAGCAGGTATTATACATCATGCTTTAATTGATCCTGTCGCAGAGTATATGGAGGCTTTTTTTAGCCCAGGTTTTCAAACATGTATTCTCTATAAGGATGAAATACATCAACAGTTTCCATTACATAATATAACTTTGGTTATGAGGATGCATAATCAAGTTATATTGCTAATTTTCCTAATAAACAGTCAAGTTGTCCATCTGTTTCTGCTGCTACTTAACTGGTTGCACTGGCATTATTGTATCATTTAGAACAACAACAATTTCAATAGAGTAGGGTAGGTAGGTGTGCAAATAAGCTCAGTACTTTGAGCATATTTACAGTTTTAGTTTCAACTTGCTTTCCACTACAAGTATTTTCCAGACTTTAGTTTGCAAAGAGTGCTATTTTTTAACTAAGCCTTCTCAGCCACAGAAGTCTTTGTAGAAGATTAAGTTGTAGATTTGGGATCAACCCAATGGATCAGGCCACTAGTCTACGATGTTCTTGACACCTCCTAAAGGAGCTGTCATCCCCAGTTGGAGCCACTGTTAGACTCTTGTATTTCAAAGTATCACAAGGTGACTGATTATTGATTAGATTTTTCATTACTGAAAATAATATTCTATGGCTATCATTTATTTTCAAAGAAAGAAAGGGAACTCCTAACTATAAAGAGTTTCAAAGGAATCAGTCTGCCTCTCTGTCCAGTAGAAGGAAGGAAGTGTTGTTGACAAGGCGTGATGGGGATCAAACTTCATTTTTGCCCTCGTTCCATTTCATTTCATTCACCCTCTTTGCCCCCCTCATTTCCTCCATATTCTCCCATGCTATGAATCCCATTCAAACCCCCCAAAAACCCACATATATAACCTTTTGGGGCTTATTATTTTATAAACCCACTTATATAAAAGGCCGAAAGTGTTAAATGTTATAAGCTTCGCCACCCATCGAACAACCGTATGATATGAACCGTAAACCTTACCGTTATATATATCACATATCATATAGCTACTTAAACCAGTGGTGGGACCCCTTGTGCCTCATTGCATATCGCCATCACAAAGTTTTGTTACAACAATCCAATGCCAAACTTATAAATCATCGATGCGATGTGAAATGGGACCCAATCCCTACCACGCTTTCTTTTCTGTTTTGTTTTCCTTTAAAAAACATCAAACTTTACCTTTTCATCGCTTTTCCCTTGCTCCGCTTCCCATTTCCCGATCGCGATTGAAGTGGGGCCCCTCATCGCATTTCGCAGAGTTTACATGTTTCGCATTGGAAACTAAACTCTAAATAATGCGATCACTGATTTTTCAATATCGCATCACATATGACTTACCTTTGTGAGTGCCCACAATCTGTCATATTTATTTAGCGATGCAGTAAGTTGGCCCCACCTCCGCAGCTCCGCCCCCGCTTCATAACCATCGCAAAGCATTGCTATACCACATAAACTTCATAAAACACTTACCGCTTAAACCTTCATCGATTTAAAAAACTCTTCCATATATCCAGTGGGTCCCTCTTCCTCGCATTTCAAAAATTTCAAAAGTTAGCCCTCGCAGCATATAACTAAAAGTTAAAAGCTGCGATCTACGTTGCGATCCGGTCCCACTTCTTCCCTATCACGTCACTCATCTCCTCCCCCGCACATAGCACTTTGCAGTTTCTATATTTTACATATTCCATGCTTATAACTAAATGCTACAAATTGTGATGTTTGTTGCAGTCCGGTCCCACTTACCCTCCACGTCACCTCCCCATCGCATCGCATCGCCAATTGTATTCTTGACAACTCAAACTTTGAATATTGTGAAGTGTGCGGATGTGATGCCACTTCATAACCGCAATCTACAAAATGTCAGGTCCGGGTGAACGATTTTTCACTATGTGTTCTATGTATAACAGGTCAAGTCGAGCCTACGAGGTTTATAACTCATTTCATGAATAAATAGGCCAAAAGACCTAGCAAGGAGCAAAGGATTTCCACCTCATCGAACCACCATCATCTTTAAATCTGATGGCCTACGTTTCATTCTGGCCCCCCTTTACCATCCTAACTTTATCCTTGTAAGGGGGGTCCAGAACTAGTGGTTTTCAAGAAAGGGACCCCCTTACGTGTCATTCTCTCATAAATTCCACACCCCCTGCTCCTAACACCACTTACCACTTCGGGGGGGGTTCAAAATACCATTTGCCTCTTCAAAAACCACTTTCTCCAAATAAACTGGTATCAGTTTATAACAGAGAAAGGGGATTAATATTAGAGAAGTGGCAATGCCAGCACCACATTGGAATTTGTCATCCAGCAATGGCAGTCTGAATAAAAAAGCCAGATGTCAGAACCTCCGTTGGTTGCCTCTTAGAAATCATCACATATTCCTCCAAAGCTTACTATTTGATCTTCCAAGGAGCCATTGAATCATTTGAATCTACTAATATTTTCCCAAAATTAATCCCAGAGGCGGTGTTGTTGTCAGAGATGTCTTATCACTGCCTGCATGTCTCCACTTGTCCATTTTCTGCTTAAATGTAATCACTACAACAGGTATATTAATCGACTTAAGATTTCTATAAATATTGTATGCATTAGTAGTGTAAAAAGAAGGCCCGAAAGGGGAAAAAACCATTATAACAGACTCAGCTGGCTGCAGACACTATATTGAATGAATGAATGAGTATGTTGTTTTCCAGATTCTTGTGTTATGCTCTGTGGTGAAGTATTTTCCCATGTAATTTTTTATTCTCCTATTTTCTCATATTGTTCTCTTTTCTTTACTGCAGATAGAAAGTTTTGTGTAGGATTTACCATGGGGTACCCTGCTTAGTCTTGAAATAGTACATTCCTCTAAGACCAGAATGTAGAATTCAGAGACGGTATGCTCTGCATTCTCGTTGAACCTTAAGCTCCTCCTCTTTTCCATGTAATAAGTTGTTAAGGTCCATTGACATGGCTATCTTGCCTGGTTACACCTGACCTCATTTATTCATCCATTTGAATCTGTTTGCACCTATTTGACTCCATAGCCCAATGGCCCTTTTTCGCTGCCTCAACCAAACATCTTCAAACAAACCTCATTTCTATAACTAGCATAATATCATCACTTATAGTTATCAAGATATATCTAACAGAGAGATCCCTCTCTGAGTCCAAGAAGGCTAGGTCCTGGATTCCAAAGTTGGTTTGATGTTTTCCTCTGTAGTTCTGTCTTCAACCTTCAGAAATTACAAGGTGATAACACCAATGACCCTAGATTCTGAGCCACTTTTTCAAGGCTAGGTCTCAGGCCATTGCCCAGAAATTCATGAAACTTTATGGAATCTAATACAATAATGGAATAAGGCTACTAGTGCAAGAATTTTTACAATTACTTAACTAGACCCCTACTAGCCATGAAAAGCATTTCATCAAACATGTCACAAATATGTAATCTATAGGTCATAACAAAATATCTAAGCATAGGGGTATCATAATTATCTGAGATTCATAAGGAAGCATTGATGCCTTATCAAAATAGCTGCATCGCCATATATATTAGGTCATATAATCATTCATATTTCATATAATAATCAAATCATGATGATATTCATACATCATAATTGTCATAAAACATGTTCATAACCAACAAATAACTAGAGATATATCAATTATGAAACCACCATTAAATCCACATAACAAGAGGCATATTTAATCATGAAACACCAAAGGAAAAAGAGCTCCTATTAACATATGCAAATCCAACCAAATCAGGGACTTCCACATACCACCTGACCATAGATTGAGCTGAACCAAATCTATCTTTCAGCCAATCACCCACGTGCCATGTTCCAAGCATGAATGTGGGAGATCTCATGAAACAAATCAAACAAAACCAAACCATGGCTTCCAGGGGCCAAACCACCTCAACCTTCAACAAGTGATTCAACCTCATGGTCAAACATCACTAACCATCACTATATCATGTTAGTATGAATCTTTCATCGGAAAAATACCACTTTAGATACGCATAAAAAATAGCCCTAACATCAATTATGGTTGTCAATATCTTTAAATCTGTAGTTAGTTGATCCAAATAAAGCTGCACAAATCCAGATCTAAGCATAAAAGACATTAAGCAATGAAAATGAAAGGTTGCTCCATGCATCCAATAGACAAGACAAGAACAATGTATTTGAAAGAATTTTTATATTAAAGGGGCACCTGAGAGGAAAACAAGAAAGGTGTTTCCAATTCTCCTCAATGGGATGGGTTCTTGAAAGTTCTTAGCGCTTCAGATCTAGAATTTCTCTCTCTTGTTGGTGTAGAAAACCCAGACAAACATAGAACTCAAAGGGAGCTCACAAAGTAAAAGGTAGAGAATGTGACAATGATAATGGCTCAAAGTCAGACCAAGAGCATAGATCCAGAGTGATCTCATGAGAAACAAAAGGTGACCAATGAATGGGAAAACCCTTCTATTTATAACAAAATATTAGGGCGGTCTAGAACTTGGCGCATGAATAAAATATTATTAATGAAATTCTAGAACCACCTTTTAGGAATATTTTATTATATTTCTTGGAGGGGAAAGGATTTTTGACTTGGGTCAATTCCTTTATTTATAAATAATAAATAAATAAATGATTTATTTATTATTTTAAGGAAATGGTGGAAATATAATTAAATAAATAATGATTTATTTAATTATTTATACATGATTTAGTCAAATTTAACTAGGAATATTATTTAAATAAGGATTAAATAACTTATTCCTAGGAAATAATCAAATAAATAAGGATTTATTTAATTGATTTCCTTGTTTTGGGTTAAATATGACCAGGAATAATAATTAAATTGATGTTTAACTAATTATTCCTTGAGGAAATATAAACAAATATAGATTTTTTTATTATTTCCTTTTGGGGTTTCCTGTTTAGACCATAAACAACTTAATAAAGGTGTCTTACTAAGTTATTTCACATAGTGAAAGCAATTTTACTTAGGGTAAAATTGGTCTTACATGGTGTACTTGGGTCCATCTAATGATAATAGGTTAGATGACCAAAAAATGGTGTAACAGATTTCCCCCCAGCGTACGAGTGTTAGGAGCAAATCGTATGACCAAAGTACGTTGTAAGAACTCAATCACTAGACATCAAGAGGGAAGTTAGAGAGAGAAATGTAAGGTAGTATAATGTGCTAAAGGACTAGACCCTGAGGAGATGAGACTTACAGGTGCAACAAGTCTCTAGTTTAGGAGATGGTACCTATGCTAAAGGAGGCAGGTGAGGCATACCTATGCCTGCCGAGACAAAGTACAAAAGAATAGTGTGTCCAGTAAACAAGGAACCGAACTATAAATTACATGCTGAAATAAACATGAGCCAGAAAAATAGAATGATGAATCTCATGTACATGTTGTGCCTGGGATAATAGCCAGGACTTATACAATAAAATCTGAGTACATGAGATACAAATACAACCCAAATGACCCCTATAAACGGGAAAGGGCTCGAAAAATCCGACTGATACATGCAAATAAAAAAGGCGCTACAAGTGGCTAAGGCCGACATCATCAGATATAAGGCGCTACATCAAAGGCTGAAATGAAGAGGTCATCTGGGCATGTGGGGGGCTACCTGCAGGGCCACCCCCTCATGAGGGTTGAGACATCTCACACACACCCTGGAATCACCAATAGCTGCTACTGCATCACTAGACCATCAAGTATACGGATCTCGATCATGCTGAAAGGAGCTAGAGATGAGAAAAAATCAAGTCAAAGGGTAAAGAGAAATCCCTTTGCCTGATATGAGGCACCAAACAAGTGTGGAAGCTGGAACCAAGGTACACCGCTCTCTAGACCTTTCTTCTGGAATGAATGAGCTGATGTCAAAAAAAGGAAGTCTGCCATAGGTGAGGCAATAAGGAATCCTCAACTAAGGCACGAGAGAAAATAGGAGAGTGACTGACAGATTGACACCAATGATGATGATGAAATGGGGGGTACTGAGTAGTGAATGGACAACTTCCCTTGTTAAAGCATAAAGGGCATGGATGACCTAGCAGCGACTGACACAATATCATGAGGGATAGGGGACAGTGGGACTGAAGGCCATAATGTGCGACACGAGAGAGGGACCAAGTAATGAAGGATGGAGAACTATAGCGGGATACAAAGGGACTCGGGATAGACTCCATGAATGTGATGATGACTCAACTCAGATGCTCTAAACAAGGGCAACACGATGGTGCTGCCACATAGTAAAGGTCCAATGGGGGACCATAAAAACATGAGTATAAGATGGTAAATCACGACGAACATAAACACGAGCATGGAAAAGTATGGAGGCCAAGTGGTGCCCCTAGTATGAGTGTTGCAAGTGAAGAAATTCGATTTTGAGGAGGGTTATGGTTGAGGGGCATAGGTGCCCCCAAGCATGTTGTGGTCATGCCAAAATGTATAAAGGGGAATCTAAGCACATTTTAATGATGTGGTGCGCCATTTTTGTTCGTTATGGTTATGAAATATGAGAAAGGAAATGGAAGATTACCAATCTCTTTTAGTATTGCATATATGAATCAAATGGACTTTAAGTTTCCGGGTTGGCATACCTAGTGTCACTATCCAAAAGAGAGGATTTGGAGATAATGAACTGATGCTCTCCTAGAAAACCCATAGGTTGGTCAACAACAATGTCTAAGAGTTTGGGTTGCTGATGTAAGATGGAGGAACGATAAGGGGTATCAACCCTAGAGTGATCTGAAGTGATATGGGACGCTAGAGGTTCGTCTAGATGTGGAAGAATAATGGTACTAAAGTCAACATGACTAGATACACTAGGAGAGTTGTGGAGAATTTATTCTCCTGGTCTCTCAAATATGGGTGCCCCCTTACCCAAACATGGGGTTTCAATGTAAGGGCCACGAGGTGTATTTGGTGTGAACACATGGGTTTGATGTAAGGGGGAATAGATAAATTCAGGGGTGGGGATTTCTTCCATAATTTCATCATCATGATAGAAGATGGGGTGACTGGTGGAAGAAAGACCACCTGACGCGACGAAGCTACCTGACTCATCATCATGAGAAGAGAGGTTCACATGCGCATCTTCACAAGGGGTGACAGAAGAGTAAGCAGATAAAGGATCTACCAATGTAGAGCCCAGGGTGATTGTTGAAGGAAGGTCAAGCGAAACAACAGGGAAGGATTCAGAGGGAATGTTCCCCGAGGGTCTCATGGATGATGATAGGTAGAAGATGGTGGACGAAGGTTCCGTCATCTCAACATCAGGAGGGGGAATGTCAATGGGAGCCATCATTTCTAGTAGTTCTACCAAAGCAAAAGGAGAAAATAGGGGAGGGGTGGACTCGTTGCACTTGGCCTCGAATTGGTGGACCTCGGCTAGAGAGGTGCGGAAGTCCTTGAGGCAGGGACAAAGGTGGGTGTAATGGCCATGGAGATCACACAAATCACAAGGGTGGATGGTGTGAATAGTCTTGGGGTTCTTGGCCACGGTCATGGAAGGAACAAAGGCTTCTGGGACCATGGACTCAGGGAACGTGAGATTAACCATGGGCTTGAAATGAGGAAATTCAAGACAGGTATGGGTGGCGTGACCGACAACATCACACAAAGCACACTGGATGGTATGCTTTGGAGGCCGAGGAGGGGCAAGGTTTGTCGGGGCAACCTTTTCCTTTGATGCCCCCCTGCGAGCTTTGCCATTCTTACCCGAAGCAGTCACAACAGGAGGTGGTTCTTGTTGAGGTGACTAAGGCACTGTTGTAGCGGGAGAAGCCATGGGGACCGGTTGGACCGGGGTCAAAGAAAGATAAGGTTTGGGTTGACCAGGTGGGGTAGTGGCTAGAGGGTCAAGGTACCAGACGAGTATGCTCAGGGTCAAATTAGGGAGGGAGAGGGTGGCCATGATGGGAAATGAATAGACTCTGGGAGGGGGAGCAAGGAAAGGTATCTGACCAGTGGGGTAATGGCCAGGAGGGACGGCTCCAAGATGGTCGAGACCTGGTGGAACTGACCCAGGAGGATAGAGGGGCTCATGGGTACCAGCTGTAGGAGAAGGGCCAGAAGGAAGAGGTCTAGCTGGCTGAGGCGAAGGGCTAGGAGTAGGTTGCGGCGGGCGAGGTTGAGGTTGAGGTTGTTGACTATCCGAAGTGGGCCGTTTAAGGTCAGCCTGAGATGATTGCATCATGCAAACATTCACTAAGCTGGGATCAGAGACAGGAGGAGGAGGAATACCAGGGAAATTTCCAAGCAAGGAGGAGTCTTTGTAGATGCCAGGGGAGACATTGGTCAAAGAATCGACGGTTTTCTTATTGGCTACAGAAGAGATGGTCGAGTCAAGGGAGGTCTGAGATTTTGGCTCATGATATGTCAACTAGTCAATGGTGACTATCTTTCCATTATGAGGGAAAAGCATCCTGCAGTGGACTGCGGATGGGACAACAGACATGGCATAGGTGTAGCTACGCCCCAAAAGAATGTTATAATCAAGAGGGGCGTCGATGACTTCAACATCAATGCAAAAATTCTTGCCCACAAGAGTGATAGGACAATTACGGAATAGGCCGATGGGCTGGGAGGCATGGCCATCCCATGCATGAAGGGTGATTGTGGAAGGGGCCAGCTTAGGAGATCCGAGTTGTTTCCAAACCGAAGCAGAAATCACACAAGTGGATGCCCCCTCATCAATAATACACCGAGAAATGTGAGCGTTCCAAATTTTGACTGGGATTTGTAAAGCTACGGAAGTAGGAAGGGGAGGATGTTCAGATTGATGAGCGTCGAAAACAATCAATTGGTCATCAGCAGGATCTACAGCACCCATGGCGGATAGTAGAGCCTTCTTTTGAGAAGGACATGACTGGAGGAGTTCTAGTGTTGAAATGGAAATAGGAGACTGCGCTAAATCATCTGCTATGCTATACGAATGAGCAGCTCGACCAGAAGCAGCATTTCGGCATAATGGGCCCTTAGGAATCTTGGTATGAACCTAAAATTTGGGCTGAGGGATATGCAAGGGACCATTAGATGTCGAAAGAGGCTCTGTAGAACCTGAAGAAGGTGACTTGGGGACAGATGGAGCAGGAGGCTTGGGGTACTAACGAGACTGAGTTTGAAGGTTAAGGTCGATAGGTAAAGGTTGATCAGAGTTTATCATGAGAATCTGGTAATCAAAGGAACCAGAAGGGGAAGGTTGAGTCGTTACTGGGGCATGAGGTGGTTGAGTAGCCACAAATCCTTATTGAGGGAAAGGATCGGTAAACAGGGTGGGTTGAGAAGTAGCCGCATTGGGAGGGACAGTAGGGGAGGAATGCTGTCCCCGCACGGTGGCCTGAGACTCCCGCATCTACCGCATCTGTGGTAATAGGGGACAATCGTGAGTGTAATGACCATAAACACCGCAAAACGAACATGGCTTATTGGTGTGAAGAGGCCTGTCTGGCTTGGGCTGAGAGCCCTGTGGCTGGTTAGTAGTGTTAGAATCAATACTTGGAGGATTGGATCCACGATTACCAGAGGAAGATTGATTTTGATTGCCTTTCCTCTTTCTTTGAGAAGGAAGAGAATTAGTCGCGCCCTGCTGCGCAAATACTTGCCTTGGAGGGGGTATTAAATGCTGCTGCGGGGGTTGAGAAGGCAAGGGAGTGAAAGGTCCAAATTCTGGAGGGGTTGGGACACCAGGCTGTGGGTAAGGATAAGGGTTAGGATGGGAAACATTGAGGTAAGCATGAGGGTGGGCAAAAGGAGGAGGAATGCTGTATCCTGGATACATGCTACCTGGAGGGGGAAAAGTGCTGGAGGTGTTGTCCCCTCCCGAAGGGAAACCATAGCCCATAGGAGGTTGAGCATAGGTATGTGAAAGAGCTCCAACAATACCATCGGTAGAGTGAGATGCCCCCGGGCCGTTAGCGCACCAGGTTTGGGGAGGTCAGGAAGGACGGTATAAACATAACCAGATTGAGCATAGATAAGGTCATATTTCAAGGCTATTTGGAGGGAAGCTTCTTCAGTTTGAGGGAACTAGGATGCGACATCTTTGCCGATGGCAGGTAAGAGAGAGCGAGAGCGAAGGAACTAGTTCATATAAACCTGATCTTCAAAGGTGGGAGCTCGACATAAGCTCCTTCTTCTCCGCGATTCCTGAACATGAGCGGAAAGGCAGGTCGAAGATGATTGACGGAAAGAAGTCAAGAGTTTTGTACCAGTGTCGTATCGGAGAGGGAGCTAGAAATAAGATAAAAAGGCTTGGGCAATGGTCGCAAAGGTGGTATGGGAAGAGGCGGTCTGATCAACATACCATTTAGAAGCTTCGCCATTAAGCGTGCGTTGGAACAATCTAAGACGGATGGATTCATTAGTAATGGAATTGGATGAACACCACATGTGGAAAGATCGGATATGGTTTGAGGGATCTTCACTAGCAAGGCCTTCGAACTTGGGAATGTCGTAGGGGAGCTTGGTTGGCATAGCAGGACAACTAACATCATGGGGGATAGGATCATTGATCAACTGATTGAAATCGGGGAGACTGAGACCGGCCATATAAGGGAGAAAAGGGACAGTCGAGGTAGTTCCCATAGTGGTTCCACTGGAAATGGACCCAGCAGTAGAACTGGGGTTGCCGCTAGCGCTAGGCCCTGAACTAGACATGGTGAAGGTAACAGGGGGAGAACCAAGAGTAGGGGGAGAACCCGAAAAATCAGAAGAAGAGTCGGAGTGTAGACTCGGGGTAGGACTAACTCAACGACGATGGGAAGGAGGAAGTAGACCAATTAGAAACTGAGGGTCAAGGCCAAGAAGTCTCCAGGATAAACGCCTTGGAGGCGCAATGATGACGGGAAGAAGAAAAACCGACAAAGGCAGGGAGGTGAAAAATCAAGTGAGGTCAATGTCAAAACAAGGGCAGAGAGGTGCAGTGTCAATTCTTTGCCAGGCGGTGTTAACCAGGCTCTTCTTCACTTAGGGTCAGTGTGTGGCATGTGTTAATTTTAATTTTTAAACCCAGACATTTTGAGAGTAAAAGAAAAAGTGTGCTGCGTAACTAAAAATAAATCTGCAGAGAACAGTGAATAAGACTGAAATAACAGAAAATTAGCAGCTAACAATGCATCAATCTAACCAAAGAAGGCGTGTCTCTCAAAACTAGTCTAGAAGAGGGAAAAAAATCTAATCAAAGCACGCTAAAAAGAGGCCAATAGATCTAAGGTCGGGAGGGACAGGGATCTAAAGGAGAAATCTGCTGAAAAGAGGTGCAGAAAACAACAAAGAGGCAGAGGCAAGGTTGCTGCTACAAAGGAGAGAATCAGCTAAAGGTAGAAGGGACAAGGAGGTGACCCTAGAGGTAAACCCAAACAAAACTATATGAGGTGATTTGAAAGGGAGAAGAGCTGATCTAGAGGGATCTGAAAATGAGGTATCAGATTTGAAAAGAAGAAGGTTGAAACTCTGAAAATTCAGACGTCTGAAACAGCTGAAACTCGCCCACAAAAAGTGGAGGGTACTAAAGCCCTAAGGGGCAAGATTCCCACTTAGTTGAGTGAAACAGATCAGAAACAGGTCTAAACGGGCAGATACATGGGCTAGAAAACTCTGACAGAAGCTTCAGACAATCCCAAAAAAAATTCTGGAAAAATGAAAAAAAAGTGCAGGTCGCAGATTCTAACCTGTTTTCAGTCCAGGTCACAGTTTTGGGGCAGAAAAGTGCGCCCTCCAGTCCAGGTCGCAGTTTTTGGGTTGATAAATGCGACCTGCAGATCCGGGTCTCTCGGCGGCAGATTTCAGAAAAAGTTGTCGTCTCAGTTGCGGCTAATGTCTGTCACCTGTGCAATAGGGTCAAAAAGACACGAAAGTTAAAATTTTTAATGTTTGTGGGTTTTAGAGGTGAAAAGCACCATAAAAATAGGAAAAATAGAAAACTGAAGAGAAACCCTAGGGTCTGAAATAGCTAGATATGAAGGAATATATAAAACGACAGTGGTTGCAAAAGAAAACCCGTGTGGAGTCGCCAATTGTTAGTATGAATCTTTCGTCGGAAAAAGACCACTTTAGCTACGCATAACAAATAGCCCTAACATCAATTATGTCTACCAATATCTTTAAATCTCAGTTAGTTGATTCAAATAAATCTACACAAATCCAGATCTAAGCATAAAAGACATTAAGCAGTGAAAATGAAAGGTTTCTCCATGCATCCAATATACAAGACAAGAACAATGTATTTGAAAGAATTTTTATATTAAAGGGGCACCTGAGAGGAAAACAAGAAAGGTGTTTCCAATTCTCCTTAATGGGATGGGTTCTTGAAAGTCCTCAGCGCTTCAGATTTAGCATTTCTCTCTCTTGTTGGTGTAGAAAACTCAGACAAACATAGAACTCAAAGGGAGCTCACAAAGTAAAAAGTAGATAATGTGACAATGATAATGGCTCAAAGTCAGACCAAGAGAATAGATCCAGAGTGATCTCATGAGCAAAAAAAGGTGACCAATGAATGGGAAAACCCTTCTATTTATAACAAAATATTAGGGCGGTCTAGAACTTGGTGCATGAATAAAATATTATTAATGAAATTCTAGAACCACCTTTTAGGAATATTTTATTATATTTGTTGGAGGGGAAAGGATTTTTGACTTGGGTCAATTCCTTTATTTATAAATAATAAATAAATAAACGATTTATTTATTATTTTAAGGAAATGGTGGAAATATAATTAAATAAATAATGATTTATTTAATTATTTATATATGATTTAGTCAAATTTAACTAGGAATATTATTTAAATAAGGATTAAATAACTTATTCCTAGGAAATAATCAAATAAATAAGGATTTATTTAATTGATTTCCTTGTTTTGGGTTAAATATGACCAGGAATAATAATTAAATTGATGTTTAACTAATTATTCCTTGAGAAAAAATAAACAAATATAGATTTGTTTATTATTTCCTTTTGGAGTTTCCTGTTTAGACCATAAACAACTTAATAAAGGTGTTTTACTAAGTTATTTCACATAGTGAAAGCAATTTTACTTAGGGTAAAATTGGTCTTACATGGTGTACTTGGGTCCATCTAATGATAATAGGTTAGATGACCAAAAAATGGTGTAACAGATCAGTTTCCACCCAAGCTGTCTAGGGCTCTAGAGCATTTTTTCCAGCTAGGGCTTCCAGGACTAGTAACTCTACCCACAACTCTTGTCGATTTTCCAGAGTGTTTGTCCAACCAAGGATTCAAGGACTAGTCACTTAACGCACCAAGGGCTTTCAAAGTGTTTGTACAAAAAAGGCTTCCATGACTATTAACTTGACCCAAGCTATCACAGGGCTTCCAGAGCATTTTTCCAATTAAGGCTTCCAGGAACTAGTAACTTAACCCACAACCATAAGGAACGTGACAACCAAATAGAAAACAAAAGGAAAGACACCCACAACACCATGCCTATCTAGGAAATGGAAAGCCTAGGAAAATCCATTGTCAATCCATGCAATCCTCCATGCTAATGACAGATCATAACTAAGAAACCACATGCATGTGTCATGCATGCCAAAACTAGCAAGCAAATCATTCATGCAACTTTGTACCTGCAAGCAAAACACACTCTAACTAGTGGTGCCAATGTCCTCTTGCACTTTCCTTCTCTTCCTTTTCCTTCTTTCTCCAAATCCCAAGTATACCACACTCCCCCAAGAGTGCTCCAATAAAACTCTAAGTGTCGAAGAGTATGAGAGAGAGAGAATAGAATGAGAGCTCCAAAACTGAACTGATAAAAAGCTACAAACTAATCCTCAAAAGCATTTTTATCATTGAGGCCTATTTTTTCTTTAATTTCCATTATTTTCCCTTCATTTTCCTCCTCATATGTAACCTTTCACCTTCCTTTTCTACTAGTATTCCATTATTTTCATAAATAAAATTTCAGTAAATGTCTCATGCCTTTCCAAAGCCTTTTCCAATTTCCATAGCCATTAATTAATCACACGTTATCCCATCGCTATGTTTTTTCCCAACATTTAGCTTGGAATACCTATTCCATGACCTTGGTCATTATTTTTCCTTTAATAACTTTATTACATTGAATTTTTACCAGGATTGTTACTGTACACCTACCAATGAAGTTCACTCATGATAGGGCAAGGTCAGTATGAAATCATCTATTCTACTTTTATTGTGCTCATGGAAGAGGTTGTGTAATGTTCCTAATTAGGAAAAACAATGATATATAAAGAAACATTCAGAAAATTCAGTGAACACCCATAAAATCTCCAAAAATGCCATCAAACTGAGACATTTTATTAAATACTTGGAGCAATAGTACAATGGTATGGAAGGAATTCACCTAGGCTTGCCTCAATGGCAAGTTTGAAAAGACCCAGGTGAGGAAATTATATGTCCATATGAGAGAGTGAGTTGCTCCAAATATGCCTTGCGCTACCCCAGAAAACTACAATGTTTGCTGAAAATATACTGCCGAAAGACCCACCTTCGATCCTCAGAATATTACGCAAAATTATTCTTAGGATCCTCTCACATAACCCACCAAAACCTAGAAAGGGTTTGGCCTAGTTCTACTCTCCGAAAATTGGCCCCAATTACCACGTCCCCCTCAACTAGTTGGAAAATATAGCATGTCTGCAATCTCCCTATATCAGCCCTCCAAACACTCCAAAAATCTGAGTTTCACCTCCCTAAATATCTCCTCAATTCTCGCAGCAAAATCCAACTCCCAAATTCTTTCCCAAATCTCCCACATGTTACAAGAAAGTGTCTCCTGTGCAGGATGTGAGTGAGTGAATTTTGTTCTTCTTCAAGGCAGTATTTTCAGGCTCTCAAACTCCTCAACAATATTGGTTTTCCCCTGGAGTAACTACACAAAATTTATCCCGACAAAGACCTCCCAGAAGATAGCTGGAATGAGTGGTACATGGTCCTATACTACATCCTCTTGGAGTATGAAATTTACTGAGAGAAGTGTTGTACGATGTACTCTGAGCTCCTCCAATCTCCCCTCCAAACTGGTACAATATTGCCTCCCTAGGGTGGAAGTCGTAGTCCACTGAAAGAAGGGTGATATCTCCCTTTGGAAAGCTCTACGTTGAACAACATTGTGACTTGGATAAGAAACTCGAGCAATAAGAGAAATTGTGGTTCACAAACGACCCCAATAGCTGTTAGGCCCATTCTATTTATAATTTTGAGTTGCCTTCTCATGTGGGCCCCTCCACCAAGATTTTCAACCTCCTACCTTAGAAAATCAACCTTTTCCTCTAAGGTAGTGCGTATTCCATGTGGGTTTGGCCCCCACATTCCACTAAAAAAACTATTTCGGCCTCCATCTCCTAAGTCTTAGCCCAAAAATTTTGTGGGTCCCATAAAAATTGCCAAAATTTTGAAATTAATTTTAGGGAAATTATGATAGGAAAGGACATTACAGTCCTCCCCTCCCAAATGTTGCTTGTCCCCAAGAAACTGCAGTGCTTGATGCTAAATTATGTGCTCACCCTCCCAAGTGGCATCCTCATTATGTAAGTTCTTCTAATGTACCAAGTATTCCATGATGTTTCTTCTCCTCAACCTCCTTTCTCTAGTCTCCAAAATGGCCTTCAGATCTAACACTATATGCCCCTCATCATCTAGTGGAGGTAACTCTGTAGTTATTGTCACATGTTGTCCCAACACCTTTTTGAGGCTTGAGACATGAAAAATATTGGGTATCTTGCTTCCTGGTGGAAGCTCCAGCTCATAGGCCATATCTCCAACTCTCTTCATCACCCAGTATGTCCCATAAAAATAGGGTTGTAGCTTCTTGACCCCCTTCTACTTCAGCATGGACTATCTATATAGATGTAGCCGCAGGAAGCCTAAGTCCCCCTCCTCAAACTACCTCTTGATCCTATGCCTGTCTGCATATACCTTTTGTTGATTCTGGGTTTTCAGCAGGTTATCCTTTAGAGCCTTGAGGATATCTTGGTTTCCTTGGATCTAATATTTGGCCTATGGGGCCCGTCTACTCCAAAAAAAATGTCATAAGAAAATAAAGCACCATAACCATGCATGGCACAAAAAGGTGACATATCAATGGAAATGTTGTAGCCAGTGTTGTTACAGTACTCGCCCAATTGCAACCACCGGATCCATGCCCTCTCCTTCATAGTCACATAGTATTGTAGGTATCCATCCAACCATTTGTTGACCCTCTTGGTTTGGTAATCTTTCTGTGGGTGGTAACTGGTTCTGGGGGTGAGCTCGGTGCCCATTAAAAAGAAAATCTCCTGCCAGAATGCCCCCATGAAGCAGTTGTCCCGGTCACTGACTATGGTCTTGGGAATACCATGCAATTAGAAGACCTCTATGAAAAATAGATCCACTACATGTGAAGTTGAATATCATGCTGGAATAACAAAGAAATGTGCTTATTTTGTTAACCAATCCACCACCACATATATACAGTCTTTGCCCTACACCATATGAATGTCCGTGATAAAATCCTTAAAGATACTTTTCATTTCCCCTCGGGAATTGGAAGTGGCTGCAACAACCTGATCGGGTGGTTGAATTCCCCCTTGTTCCTCTGATAAGCCTCACACTCTTGTAGGTACATTAGACATGTCCCTTAAGGCCCTTCCAAGTGAAGCACTCTTTGACCATCTTGTACATTTTCTAGAACCCTGGTGTCCTGACAATGGGGAGAGATGAGTTGTCTAGAGATTCCTCTCCCTCAACTATGAACCTGGTACCAAGAACATGCATACCTTGTAGTATATGACGCCAACCATCACTAATGCTCATCCACATGTGTACCATCCAAGATCTTGCATGCTTGTCGATATTTGGAGTACTCTACCAGCATTTGTGCCTTCCAATCATGGAAAATTCTCAGGATTAAAAGTGTCACGGGCCTCCTGGATAATTTGTCTATACTACATTGTGTTTTCCCTTAACAAACTCAATATCAAAGTCGTAGGTCTGGACCTTGCTGACCCACTTCTGTTTCTTGTCATTGAGGCCTTGCTGCCCTAGAAAATGGCAAATACTGTTGTGGTTAGTCTTCACTCTAAACATGTTACCCACTAGATATTTCCAGAATTTGGCCAATGCATGCATAATGGCCAACATCTCCTTGTCATAAATGGAATATGACCTATCATGTGAAAGGAGCTTCTGACTCTCAAAAGCGATGGGGTGGCCTTCCTGCGATAATATCACATCCACTCCTTCATCTAATGCATTGCACTCCAAGGTGAAGGGTTGAGTGAAATTTGGGAGTGCTAATACTAGACAATTTCTCATCACCTCCTTAAGGTGCTCAGATTCTAATTGTGTTATATCTATCCACACGAAAGTCCCCTTATTGGTCAAATTTGTAAGGTGATATGCCAACTGTGAGAATCCCTTCATGAACTTCCTGTAATAGGTGCATATGCCCACGAAACATCTCAACTTAGTCACATTATAGGGTACTGGCCAATCTTAGAGGGCCTTGATCTTCTCATCATGCACCCTCACACCATCCTCCCCAATAATATGCTCCAAATATAGAATCTATGTCAGCCCAAACTCACACTTGGACAATTTGGTGTAGAACTACTGCTACTCTAAAATGCATAACACCCCCTCCAAGAGCTGAAGATGATCCTCCCATGTCCTACTCTAAATCAGAATTTCATCGAATAATACCAACACAAATTTACACAATTTCCCATGGAATACATGGTACATGTAGGACTGGAAGGTTGCAGGTGTGTTGGTTAGCCCGAAGGGCATAACTAAGAACTCAAAATTCCCATAGTGGAATCTTAAGGAGAGCTTGGGGATGTACTAATCCCTCACTCTACTATTGTGGTACCCCAAACGCAAGTCTATATTAGATAAGAACTTGGCTCCTCTAAGCCCATCCATCAGCTCATCAATGTGTGGTATGGGGTAGCAGTTATTCAAGGTCTTCTTGTTGAGTTCCCGGTAATCTACACACATAAGCAACAACCCATCCTTCTTCTTCACTAAAACAATGGATGAAGTGAACGTGCTAGAGAAAGACCTAATGTGCTCAAGTGCCAAAAACTCCTGAATGGCTTGCTCAATCTCACCCTATAAGCATTGGGATGTATGTATGGGATGGTAATAATTGCATGTACCCCCAGATATAGCTCATTCGTGTGATCAAATCCTCTATTAGGTGGTTTCCCTGGTGGTATGCCCCCAAACACTACCAGATACCAGTTCATAATGGCATGTATGTCGAGGTGTGGTGGCTTGGGATGACTCCCAGCCTTTGAAACACTCAACTCCACTGCCCACTTGATGTCCCCATGCCTCAAATCAGCCTCCATCCTATGTGTCGAAACTGTCTGTGGAGGATGTGAGTACATGCCCTGAAGAACTACTAATTTTCCATCCAGCCTCGTGAAATCCATCTCTGACTTCCTCCAATCCGTAGTGACCCGTCTAAGAGAGTAGAGCCACTAGACACCCATCACCACATTGGTGTCTGATGCATCCACCACAAAGAAATGATCCATCATTGAATAGTTACCCATGGTCACTGTCAAAGCAGGATGTTACACTAAAAATTGTCACTATGACATTTAGATGTCTATATGGGTTCATCATTACCTATTGTATGCTCCCTTGGAGGTCCAAAATTATAAAGTTCCTAAAACAAGTCTTAGAATTGGGAAAAAGCTCATTAAAACCCTAAAAATCCTAACTCCACACTTTTCCTAGTCATTGCCCACGGTACCACAGTTTCTTGCTTTACAACCTGCAGCACATCTCAAACATTTTGCCTACTAAAACTGCGCACCCTCGTAAAAGGTAAAATAAAAGAAAAATTAAGTTCTAGAAGCCCAACTGGTCGAATATTCTCCTAGCTGGAAGCTTCTAGAAGCGTAATTTGGTTGAGCTTCGCCCCTTCATTCATGAACCTCTATCTCTTCATTAATGGAGATTATCCCTTGGTATTTAGAGCTAAAATACCTTTTTGAGGGGACTTTATCCCCCTTTATTTCGAACTGAAACCTCCTCCCTTCTGCTATAAATCGAGATCATGTTTCAATCTCAAGGGTACTTAGAACTTGGTTGTTTTAAGGTGGATTGCTGAAGAAATTATACTCTCTATACTTGGCATCAATGGTATGAGAACAATTACATACTCATATCCATATTTTTATGCTAGTTCATAGAGGAGAAGGCTTGTCAATCTGATGGAAAATGGATATTTAAGACCCCAAAAGAACCTATATGACATCAAGGCGACAAGGTTGTAAGGTTACTTCTTATCATATAAGTTAATAAAAATGGATTCTTTTTTCTCATTAAGTTGTTCATGTATCTATTTGAGTAATTTAATTCTTGGATTCCTTGATCACTGAGATAGATTAATGTTTTTGAATTATTATATCTTGCAGGTGCTTTTAATCCTTTTTCTTGTCTTTGGATGCAGGTCTTACATGTTGAATTGACCTCTTTTGGAGCGACTGGATTGAAGATTACAACAAGAAATGGACTTAAGGTAGGAGCATCTCTTCTTACTTAGTTAATTAATAATTCTGAATCATAATAATATAGAGAAAATAGTTTTCATTTGGTATGTTTGTTTCTAGATATCCTTAGGATACTAGGGATATCGCTCTTGTCCGCAAGAGGGATTAATTCGCCTAACAAAATGGCGACTCCACTGGGGAATTCTTGAACTTAGTTTTATTTTTGATTTTCGGTTTGATTTTTGAATAAATTATTTGATTTTGATTAGTTCAAAATTGGGTTGCGTAAATAAATCATTAGAATCCCTGAATGTGAATCTATATTTTTATTTTTCCTGTGTTTTTCCTGCTTTTCGCACTTTTGTTTAAAAACAGAGTGATAGACTCCGCAGATTTTAGTGTAAAACAATGTGGTACCACACCTTTTTCCATTACAATTTCTGGAGAATTTTTGAAAAAATAAAAATTATGTTTTCAGGAATGTAATTACTTGATTCTCTGTAATTACCCCACTTTGTATTGACTGTCAAAAGTCCTCCGTGTGAATTTCTTTCAGCAATTTCTATCTTTGAAGTGATCTTTTCAATTGATTTGCATTTTATGAGTGAGTTTTTGCCCCGTCTTCTTGTTGCTATGAATCAGAAAATTTTATATACCTCAGTTAATTGGTATGTCATCATTTCTTTGTTGAGCCATTAAACTTGATGTAAGTCTTGCTTTTATGAAAATTTGATTTTATTTTCATTTGCAAATTTTGAAAACCTTTTAGCTTGATAAGGTCTAAATATCACTTTAAAACCATTATTGGATGTTTTTGATTTCTTGCTGAGATAAGAAAAAAGTTCTTGATTATATTACAAACTGAGCATAAACATCCTCAAAACTTTTTAGATAGTATTCAAAATTAGAGTTTTGTTTTGGTTTTGAATTTTGTGTTTTTAAGAGTTTTAGTTTTCTTTTGGAAGAAGTTTGATTCTAGTTTTTGATTTGAATGATATAAGGAATTTCATTTTGAACAATTGATTTTTCTTCTATGAAATTGAGTTCTCAATGAATTGTCTTCTTTTCAAAGTTCCTTGTTTATCAAAGAAAGAATTGATGTTTTTAAAGTTATTGAAATCTCCCAAATATTTCCTCTAAAAATTTACATTGAAAAGAAATGAGTTGCTTTTCATATAGATGCATTTTAGCGTATTTTTGAAGTCATTTCATTAAACATCATCGAAGTTTCACTTCCATACCTTTTGACCTAAGAAACAATCAAACTAAAAGTAACGCTTAATTAAAATCAATCTAGAAATTTTTATATTTTCTAGGGCTCTTTTCCACCAACATAGCTCAGGCTAGTGTCTTGGAATAGGTTGTAGTTAACTTTCCAAGGCAGTTCAAACAAACAAGTAGTAAATCTTGTTGTAGGAAAATCCAATTGTAGCATGTATGCTCTGGGAAGCTCCTCCTAAAGAAGTTAAACACGAGATCATGTCCGAACCAGTGAGGTAATCATACCTATCTCATTGGGAAATATAGAAGACGTGCACGTATTAAAAATGGTAAACCTCGGATAGACCTGTCGGTAAACCTTGGATTATGTCAAGGATACTTCAAGGGGATTAAGCTTGTTACTTTGCCCTTGTGTGTATATCAGATCATAGATTTCCCCCCCAAGTATATGTGTTTCCGTTGGTGACCTTAGCGGCCATGAAATTTAGGATTCTTTCCCAAGGTGATGGTGGAGGGAAGGTCCCACTGTACCTGGAACAGATGTTGGCTAGACTCACTTGGACTCTCCGAAGGGTTCTCTTCACTCAAGATGGTTTAAGTGGATAAACTTGCACCAGTCTGTTTCATTAAGCAGGTTGTTGGGGTAACTATTCCAACTACCATTTCTGCATTAAAATTCTACAATGTTGGATTTCATCACCAACTAGTGTTTTTAGTGTGGGAATCTACTATTTGTGTTTGGTTTGATCTCTTATATTTTCTAGGTGCATGATCAATTTGGTTGTTTCCTTAGAGACTTCAGGATTTTTTATTGAAATTTTCTTTGATTGCGTGTGATTTAAAATTTTAATCGTGGCTGAATTACTGAGACAATCATGTAGAATGCAAGGGAACCCCCTTGAATATACACCAAGCCAATTATAAAGACTTAAATATGAAAAAGGAAAAACATCAAGAACTAGATCAACGAAACAAGAAGAAACATCCATAATTATTCATCCTGATTATGACGTAGATCAACCGCAAACATCAAAGTATACTCCTCAAAAAATTTCAATTTATGAATTAGCTGAACTTGCTTCTACAACAAGTGAATTATCATCTAATGAACCTGAAATTTCTGAGCCAGAAACTGAACCTGCTAAGTTTGAACCTACTTTAGAGTTCGTTACTCCAACCCCTGGTCGTTTTGATTCACCTAGAGTAAAGATTCAGATCACAGAAGATCTTCCTCCTGGTCTCATTAGTATTGAAGAAGTTACTGATACTGAAGAAGAAGTTTTTCTTCCTTCAACGCAGGAATCTTTGAATATTAGAGAACATGAATCGATTTTTTATAGTTATTTTAGACAAGACGCTTGGTATCTTCATTAACATACTTTCTATAGAACGTTGGTATGAATTATTCTCCACCCCGAATTCCTTTTCCTTCTACACCGAGAGTTTATATACCTCCTTTAAACATGTCTGGTAAGTCATCATGTTTTCTGAATCTCCATAAACATATTTGTATGGTGGTCTGTTTGTTCCTACAGGATACCAGTTGCTCTCTGGTACTTTCTCAGGGGCATCTCCTTTTCCCGATAAACGTACACTATCATCCAGACTAAATGAATCAAATACCAGAACTGTAAATGCGGAAAAAAATTATATGATGTCTGGAAACATTCCAAACCCTGACCCTCAAGGTAGTAATTTACAACTTGGGGGGCAACCTCAAGGTAGTAATTTACAGCTTGGGGGGCAACCTCAAGGTCAATACATACCTCAGGGTCAATATCAACCTCAAGGAAAATACATGCCTCAAGGTCAATACATACCTCAAGGTCAATATCCACCTCAAGGTCAGTATCCAAATCAAGGTCCACAACCTCCTTTAGGGCAGAAAGTATACCCAGAACATCAATTGTATCTTGGAGGTGGGAATTATCCAGTCAATTATCCAACATATGTTCCAAATTATCAACCTAGTTATGGTCCTTCCTATCCACAACCTTCTATGAGACGGGGTGGGATCCATCTCAAGCTCAACAGAATTTGCAACCTAATATGCAAGTTCCTTATTATCAGCCTAGACAACTGATTGGTTATACTCACGTCCAACCTATCCAACCTGTCCAACCTGCCTCAAGGAATGGTTGTGACTTGATCGCAAGAATATGGAAGTAAGAATCCTGTTACTGGTAAAGAAGTAGAAAATTATAATTCAGTACCAGCGACATCTCCTCCGATTTAAAATCCACTTCATATCGAGAAACCTAATCCTAATTTATTGATTAAACAACCTGCTAAAGGTGTACTTTGGAAATCAACTTTTAATCCACATGCAAGAGCTGCTCATAACTACAATATTGTTGAGGATTTAGCAATATCTCATTCAACAATGTCAGCCTTAGAAGTGTTGCAATCATGTCCGGCACAAAGGAAATTACTCTTATCAACTATTGGAGTTGTAGATCTTCAAGATTCAAACCTCATGGTCTTCAATTTAGAAAATTTTACACCTTGACTCCCTCATCAAATGGCTTTTCAGATTCCAGTACTAGTCAAAAACAAGCTTTGCTTTCGTACTGTAATTGATGAAGGAGCATCTATGTGTATTATGTCATTAAACTGTTGGAAATCATTTGGTTATCCAACACTTAACCAATCTCCAACAATTCTCAAAGCTTTTGATGGAAGAAAATTCCATCCATATGGAATTTTGCAGGATCTACGTACAGAGGTCGAAGGTAAAACTGTTAATTTAGATGTGGAAGTTGTTGATGCCCTTCTAGATTACAACCTTCTTCTGGGTCGAAGTTGGTCTTATGCTATGACTATTGTCGTGTCATCCATATTTCGATTAATCATGTTTCCTCATCAAGGAAAGATTGTGAAAATCGATCAGATCTCATATTATTCGTTTGACCCAGCTTCTACGGATATTATTCAACATGTTGGAAAATCGAATATCCCTTATGAGGATGTTGGAGTAGATTTAATCAAACATTCCACCTTAATGAGAACTTTTTCCATGCCTCCACCTAACATACCGCGTACTATTGCTAATATCAATATTATTACATCAAGCACTATTCCATTTGATGATCCTTGGATAGTGCCTTTAGAGTCAGAACTGGATTCTTTCACTAGCGCAATGCCTTTTAGTCCTTTTGAGATAACATATCAAGTAGTACAGTCATTTTCCAATTCTTCATCAACTGATTCTGATCCAATGAATGTGATCAATGAAGAATAATTTTCACCATCAAGCTCGGCTATAACATCAATTCCTGATCCTTTTCAACAAGTGTTTCATACTAATGAAAGCATTCGTGAATTCTTGTCCATAGATGAATTACCATGGGATGATCTCCATCATAGGTTATCATTTTTACCTAATATTGATAGATTTGAAAACAATTTTTCATCTATTTTTCCAATTGACTATGTTAAGGAACCCTAGAGTCCAATATCGATTACAAATTCGGATTCTGAAATTAATTTGGAAATATTTCTTCGACGGTTCCCATTGACATATCAATTAAACCAGGAATTATTGAAAAAATTCATATAGGTGCTTCTTGTACGTCAGATGAAATTACTACATATAAAGCCCTATTTCAAGAATTCTATGACATATTTTCCTGGTCTTATGAAGAAATTCCAAGAATTGATCCCAACATTGTCATTCATGAAATAAAGACTTATCCAGATGCTAAACCTATCAGGCAGAGATTACGTTCGATACATCCACGAAAAGCTGCTATTATTAAAGTAGAAGTTGAGAAATTATTAAAAGCAGGTTTTATTTATCCAATTCCTTTAATAGATTGGGTATATAATATCATTCCTGTTACTAAAAAACAAGGAACCATACGAGTATGTGTCGACTATAGAATATTAACAAAGCTTGTCCAAAAGACAATTATCCAACTCCCTATATCGATCAAATCATCAGTGATTGTGCCGGAAATGAAATTTATTCGTTTATGGATGGATTTTTTTTGTAAAATCAAATAAACATACTCCCTGTTGATCAACCAAAAACAACATTCATTTGTCCTTGGGGAACTTTTGCTTATTATAAGCTACCCTTCGGATTAAAGAATGCGGGTGCAACTTTTCAAAGGGAAATGTCTTACGCTTTTCACAACATTAAACACATTGTGCAGCCTTATCTCGATGATTTACCTGCTCATCCATTGCATAGGGAAGATCATCCTACCCATTTAGAAGCCATTTTTATGAGATGTAGGCATTATAAGATTCGGTTGAATCCCCACAAATGTGTTTTTTGTGTACAATTTGGTAGATTGTTGGGATTTTTTGTTTCCAAAGAAGGTATTCATGTCGTCCCATCGAATATTGAGGCTATTGTTAATTTACCTCCTCCTTCCACACTTCACCAACTCCAAAGTTTGCAAGGGAAAGAAAAAAATTTACGTAGATTTATCCAGAACTATGTTGAGTTAACGAAAGGTTTTACCGGGATGTTGAAACAGAATGTTCCTTTTATTTGGGCTGATATCACTGATCGATATTTTGATGCTTTGAAACACGTGTTGACCCATGCACCATTATTGCATCCACCAAATTATAGCCAGGATTACTTTTTATACCTAGCAGCCTCTGATTCCACCATTGGAATGGAATTAGTTCAGGAGGATGAATTCAAAAATTAACATGTGATTTACTATCTTAGTTGGAATCTCAATTTGATTGAAATTAAATATTCGCATGTGGAGAAATTGGCCTTGCAGCGGTTCAAGCTGTCCAACGATTTCGTCATTACATATTGTTACGAAAACAACTGTGATATGTAATTGCAACCCGATGATGTACATTTTGACTAAACAATTACTTGGGAGAAAATACTCTAAATGGATTGTTATCCTTTAGGAGTTTGATTTAGAATCTAAAAAATCCAAATCAAAGAAATCACTGGTGTTCGCCGAACTTATGTGTGACTTCCCAAATACTGAAACATAAACTGTGGTAGAGCATTTGATTGCCGGTGAATCTCTGTTTCTTATAAGTACATTAGATCCATGGTATGGAGATATCATTATTTATCTCCAAACTCAAAAATTTTGGCCTGAAATCTTGCATTCAAATCGACGAAAGATCTGTTACCAATCTCAGCAATACAATATTGTTGGAGACACACTTTATCGTCATGGTGCGGATTCTGTATTTCGACGGTTTAACTCGTGAAGAGGCTGAAAAAGTTTTGAATGACTTCCACTCTGGAGCGTGTGGTGGTCATATATCTAGGTATGCCACAACCCAAAATATATTGTGTGCTGGTTATTTTTGGCCCTCATTATTCAAAGATTTCATTCTCGCGGTCCGAAAATGACACAAATGTCCGATATTTCATCGAAAGATGCGTGCACTACCAGCTCCTCTTGACCCCATAATTTTTGTCAGTACTTTTGAAAAATGGGGCATCAATTTCATTACATGTAACCCTCACTCGGACGAGGGGCATGGGTATATTATTTTCGCAGTATATTATTTTCCAAATCGGCCGAGGCAATGCCTATATTTGTGGCGGATGGAAAAACTGCAGCTACGTTTGTATTCAATCATGTAATTTCTCATTTCGGTGTACCCCAAGCTATTATTAATGACAATGGGAGTCATTTTCGAAATATTATGATCACCGAACTTTCGGATCAACTTGGCCTGCGCCATGATAACTCTACTCCATATTACCCGCAGGCTAATGGTCAAGTTGAAGCCGTTAATAAAGTTTTAATCACCATGATCAAAAGGATAATCGGAACTCATAAATCAAATTGGCATACCATGATTTTTTCAGCGCTATAGGCATATTGAACCTCAGCAAAAACTGCAATAGGGTTCACTCCTTTTCAATTGGTTTACGGTTTAGAAGCTATGTTACCTATTGAATGCGAAATATTGTTACTCCAATTAGCCATAGAATTACTACCAGCTACGTTTGAAGAGGAGATACAATTTTTGTACTTAGCACAATTAGATGACACGCGGCGCACCGCTGCATTAGTAGCCGAAGCTCATAAAAAATGCGTTAAAGCTCAGTATGATCGAAGTGTTACACCTCGTGTTTTTTTAGAAGGTGACCTAGTCTTGGTATACGATCAAGCTAACAATAAGCTAGGTGCTAGTAAATTCAAAACTATGTGGCATGGTCCTTATATTGTCAAGCGAGTGCTTGCAAAAGGGGCTTATGAATTGATTGATTATGACGGGGTCTCTTTAGATAAACCCAGAAATGGACTTTATCTGAAGAGATGTTATGCTTAATTCTTGTGTGAAGATCTCATTTGTACATTAGTTATTTTTTTAAGTTATATGCCATAGATTAGATGAGTGTGTCTAGTTTAAGTTTTCTTTTACTACTATCACTACTTATCTTGATTACTCTTGATATTTCAGATGTCAACATCCCTTCAAACATACATTGGTTTTGCTAATGGTGCCTATCGTAGTACACGTAATATTTCTTTCGTAGCCTAGGTTATTTATTCACCCACTGATGAGTTAGTTTCTATGCATGGGGTAAGCCTTATTCAAAAAATGAATAATGTTGCAGAATATAGCGTAGTGATTGAGTTATTATCTGTTGCCATTTCATTTGACATTCAACGTTTGATCATTAGGCTAGATTCAAAACTCATTGTATTACATTTAAATAGAGTATATGCAATTAAAAATCCAGTGTTATTAAGATTATTTTTGAAGGTTCGTCTCTTGGAAAGAAAATTTGATTATACCGAATATCAACACATTCCAAGAAATTTAAATACATTGGCTAATACATTAGCTAATAATGTTATAAATAGACATTTACAAAATTAAAATAGTAAACCAAAACAAAATTCGATATGTGTTGAACAAGATAGCCAGAGAAAGTGGTAATATCATAGATAGGAGTTTTTGTTTTCAAAAAATATTACATCGTCTGCAATCATAGGTTTAAAACACCTTATGATCTGAAAGATAGTGATACAAAAAAATAAAAATACAATAGTCCGCGATGATCATCCACTATCCGTGGTGATGATCATGGTAGTAAACTATCGCCTGCGCCACCCTGCACAAGAATCTCCTAAACTAGCCAGGAACACCAGTAACGTGTCTCTGAAGACGAAGCAAAATATCATCCATCAATGTCTCTGGGATATCTATAGTCAACCTCTCTAGGTTGTGCTCCAAGTCAGTAAGGATTTCTGCTGCCTGATTTTGTGGTTGTGCAATAGACTCTGTTGGCTTCCTTTCGAAGCGGCAGAGAGTGGCTGGCCTTCGTGGACCAACATCTGCATTTAAAATTTTGTTATCAGTATTGGAAGATAAAAATAAAATAAAATTAGAGTTAAAACAGATATGATTCATTTACCTAATTCATCCCATTGTGCCCCTGGAGGTAAGGACATCTTGGGATCACCTCGGAAATCTATGCCTACATACAGGAAATCCTCAATAGAAAAGATTTGGTTTTGAAGCCAACAAAAATATGATGGAGTGAATCGAACTACCACACAACCATCGCCACCATGGCGAGACATCAGTGCAACCCAACACACCATGTGAGGCTCTCTAGGTTCACCAGGATCAATAGGGATCATCTGAGGGGTGAGAAATGGAATCCTCTCCAAAGCAAAAGAAACCAAGATGGCACCATACCCAAAGTTTTAAAACTTGGAGTTTTTTTCTTTGGTCAGTTTGCCTTTCATATTGGCCAAAACCCCTTCACACCAATTGAAAAAGGTACCTCTATAACAGTCAACTACTATTTGCATCTGAGACTTGGTAGCTACATGTGGAGTTGCGCTCCCACACAACCTGGTCACGGTGAATGCAATGACTTTAAGATCAAGACGTAGGATAGTCTTTATGTCTATACGGTTACCTTTGGGATCAGCTTCGTCACTGCAGAATTCTTGTTTATATCTAGAAATAGGCAGGCCACCTTGTCTAGCTCCGAACAAAGAAATATGTTCACCTCTTTTGGATAAACCAGTGAGGAAGTAGATGTCTTCAAGCTCAATTTATAGCTTGTGATCATCAATGATAAAACATTGTTCTTGGACGTCCCATTTGTTCACCAACCAGGTCATTAGTTCCACTTGTGCCCTCATGCCCTGAATTGCCCTGAATTTGTATAATCCACAATTTCTCAACACGTGCATTATGGCCAAATTTTTCATAGCCGTATTGTCTACCTCTTCATGCTCACGTTCTTTCCACTCCAACATTGTGGAATAATCTGCAAATTGATGCATTTGAAGGTTAGAAGCTTTTAGAGTGATAATTTTTAACCATTTTTTAGAGAATTTAATAAATTTCCTTTTCTCATAGTGCCTTCGTGGTTTTTATATAGAGAAAGTGCGGACCCCCACACGCACTCTTCGTAAAAACCACGGTAGCCTAATAATTTTCCTTTTGGAAAATTATCGGGGTCCACAAGTAAGCAATGCATGACCCACATACCCCCAAGAGCGGAATTTTGAACATTTTTTCCCCTCAAAAAATGATTTCAAAAATTAAAAAGAGAATTTAAATGGATGAAAATGAAGAGAAGAGTGTTGTGGATTACCTGAATTCGACAGTTTTCGATTTGAGTGGTCAGTTCTCCCGTTATCACCTCTGGAAATTTTTCTGCCAAAAGCTCCCAACTTTCAACTCTGAATGCAAAAGGTGAAAATGACTTTGTTGAACTACTTTTTATAATATTTTTTGAATGAATAAAATATTAATTTATTTTTTTTCCACTTTAAAAAGTTATTTTTCAAATTTTTTTTACTTATTGGAAACATATATGTTTAATTTTTCGAGTTTATGTGTAGTAAACAGGTTTTTCAGGTGAAAATAATTATTTTGACGATGAGTACACTTTTATCACTTTTTCGGGCTCTTGAAAATTACGAAAAAGCGAAACCCTGAAGTTGTCTTTTAAGCCCTTTTCAAACTCTCTAAACATGAAAATATTGATGATTACTTGACTATTCGAACTCGTTAAAGTAAATGAATTGTCGTCTTTTCAGTATAAGTTTACCCCTTTTTCGGACTGAAATAGACTATTTACGAAAAAGGTATACGTTGAATAATTATGGTCAATAGAGTTCTCTCCTGCATTATTTTATCCTTTTTCGAGCTTGAGAGACTAAATTTACGAAAAAGTACACCCACAGAGTTTTCTTAAGTTTTTCTTCTGACTCCCTAAAACTGAAAAACACTGAGTTTCACCTATAATGGACTCATTAAAACTTAACAGTAAAGGACTTGTAAATTACAAACATGAATGAACCACTCCTTCTTAGGTTTCGATTTTAATACTAAGTTGGACTCATCCGAAGGATGAGCTTATACAACAAGCAAATGTTATCCTCCTTAAGCTTGTCAAAAATAAAGAGGTACTTGCCAGAAATGGTGGGGGAAAAAGAGAGAAAATGAATCTAGTTGTCACACTTTATTCCAAAAAGTATTATACAACTCTTGAACACGACACTTTTGTCACACTCATACTTGGGTTGGGAAAATCCTTTGTCTAACAGTTAATCAAGCCACATTGAAAGTCTTCAGCCGGTTTCTGGGTATTAACTTTAGTTCAGTTGTCACCAAACCATCTGCAGTGTCGTTATGTGTTCAAGAAACAGTTCAAATAAACCATTCATTGCAAACATTTGCCTCCATTTGTGTTGACCATCCCTGAGTCAGTCCTTGCTAAAATTTCTTCAAAACTTGATCTAATGGTTTCGTGTCGTGGGCTTTCCTACAATGGGTCACTTTCTATCGATGACATCTCATCATTTGGAAAGTTGATCTAGAATCCTATTAGTACCTTGGGATCTACATGCCCTAATGGCAGGTTTCTCGCCTTGGATGACAGGTTACATCATTGACCTTCGATCGAATGACTCTGTGAAGTGTTCAATGAAAAATAATTCATTCACACCTCATGGATTGTACTGAGTACTTTGAGGAGTCATTTTCATTATTGGTGGTTTCTCTCACACTTGTTAATAGTTCACATCATTGACTAGTAATCAAGTGGTTTCTACCATGTTCGACTTCAACTTGATCAATCACATGGATAGAATCGTACTAGTTCGAGAAGCGGAAATCAAGACCCTAGATCTAGTTTCTAACATCCAAGCTGCGAGGAATTTTATTATTCACAATACAGTAGAATACTTATGATAGATGGCTGTGTCCATGCTATTTCTACTATTAATGTAATTCTAAAATAATTTTCGTATCATAACATGTAGTTAGTTTTGATCTGAGTATGGGAATGCCTACCTCAATGATGATATACATATATATGTTTGCATTGAATGTTTTACATATTTCAACCGATACGCCTGCAACCCAATCCTCGGAATGATAAAGCACTTCACTCTTCAGAACTACTTCAGACTTCGCGCTTAAGGGGGAAATCTGCTACACTAAAAATTGTCACCATGACATTTAGCTGTCTATATGGGTTCATCATTACCTATTTTATGCTCCCTTGGAGGTCCAAAATTATAAAGTTCCTAAACCAAGTCTTAGAATTGGGAAAAAGCTCATTAAAACCCTAAAAATCCTAACTCCGCACTTTTCCTAGTCATTTCCTGTGATACCGCAATTTCTTGCTCTATAACCTGCAGCACATCCTGCATGTTCTTCTTATTAAAACTTCGGACCCCCTTAAAAGGTAAAATAAAAGAAAAAGTAAGTTCTAGAAGCCCAGCTAGTCGAATATTCTCCCAGCTGGAAGCTTCTAGAAGTGTAATCTAGTCGAGCTTCGCCCCTTCATTCATGAACCTCTATCCCTTCATTAATGGAGATTATCCCTTGGTATTTGGAGCTAAAATCCCTTTTTCAGAGGGCTTTATCCCCCTTTCTTTGGAACTGAAACCTCCTCCCTTCTGCTATAAATCGAGATCATGTTTCAATCTCAAGGGTACTTAGAACTTGGTTGTTTTAAGGTGAAATTTTGAAGAAATTATACTCTTTATACTTGGCATCAACGGTATGATAATGATTACATACTCATATCCATAGTTTTATGCTAGTTCAGAGAGGATAAGGTTTGTCAATCCGATGGAAAACGACTGTTTAGGACCCCGGAAGAACCTATATGACATCAAGGTGACAAGGTTGTAAGGTTACTTCTTATCATATAAGTTAATACAAATGGATTCTATTTTCTCATTAAGTTGTTCATGTATCTATTTGAGTAATTTAATTCTTGGATTCCTTGATCATTGAGATAGATTAGTGTTTCTGAATTATTATATCTTGTAGGTGCTTTTAATCCTTCTTCCTGTCTTTGGATGCAAGTCTTACATGCTAAATTGACCTCATTTGGAGCGACTAGATTGAAGATTACAACAAGCATTGGACTTAAGGTAGGAGCATCTATTCTTACTTAGTTAATTAATAATTCTGAATCATAATAATCTAGAGAAAATAGTTTGCATTTGGTCTATTTGTTTCTAGATATCTTTAGGATACTAGGGAGATCGCTCTTATCCACAAGAAGGATTAATCCGCCTAACACGGGGACATATCGGGCACACTATATTGTCCTATCCCCCAACACAAGGATTGAAAACCCCTCAAAATCATCTGTAGTGATACCCCATCTCTGAACCACCTGAGCATCTATAAAATTGTGGGTGGCCCCACTATCTACTAAAACCAAGACATGCTAACCTTGCAATGTGCCTCTAATCCTCAAGGTTAATAATTTGGGAACCCCACGTAAGGAAGTTAGGACTCTTCCAGTTGGTGCGAAAGGTGATCCCCTAGGTGGTGATGGTGGTGGTCCCCTCTCCGCATGTGTCTTGTTGTCACCCCCTTATGTCTCCATCTCCACATCATCCTCCTAGTCACTATCCGAGAAGACCTCAATGTAATGGGCCTTGCCTATTGTGCATATATGGCCTAGTGCCCAAGGATCATGACAAGTGAAGCATAGATTCCTCCTCTAGAGCTCTCTCCTAGTCTCCTCATCTAACTATCCACTCCCCTGGATTGCTCTGTATAGTGGGAGCCTCGTGTTATGCCCCTTCTGTGGGTAGGGAGATCATGAAGGTATGTGTGCTATACTTTTTGGGATCACCACCTGCAAATCCCTGGCACAAGTCACAACCTCCTACAACATAATGGGTGTGCGCAATCTCACTAGCCCATGCAATGGCTCAAGCAAGCCCTCTACAAATGTCTACACCATCCTGGCATCAAATAGATCTGGCACCATGAATAAGACCCTCAAAAACTATGATATATATTGATCCAAACTTAGACAAGAATGCAATAGAATAAAAATATAACCATAAATACAGAGATGCAACATAAATAACACTTCATTTCATTAATATTAAAGAACTGAAATATGCTTACAAACATAATAGAAATAAACTAGCTAGGGCGATGGTAGCTAATCTCTAAGAAGATATGTGGCACCGACATGCCTCTCAAATGTGTTACAATGAGGCTCAAAGGCCTATTTATTATTGAGAAATAATGGAAAACCCTAAACATCCAAAAACCTAACCCTAGGAGATGAATCGCCAAAATTGTGGGCCCCATTGGGGTAAATTCGTACATCAACTTCTTGGGGTCGTAACTTTGGCATGCAATCTTTGTTTGACATGCACAAGACCTCATTATAAATATCTATCCGAGGAATATAAATTTCAACTATAAACATTGGTCAAGGAGTAACATTTTCCTATTTTCCAAAAAAATGTCTTTTAGGGCCTCAAAACGACTCCGAAATTTCAGGACTCGAAAAAATTCTAAAAATATAAATTGTGCTACAATGAAGGAAACTGAAAAACTGAAAGAAACAATGGTGGGGGTCCAAGTGGAATAGTAGGGTGTCCACCAATATCCATCTGGATCATTCCTCCCACCTTAGGAAGTAATGGTCCCCATTACGTTGAGTGCCTCCATGAGATGGGAAAAATTTTGTTGAACTTGGTCCCTAGTGTGCCACTTTCCCTAGTGTAGGAGTTGGATAACTTTGAAAACCTAATACATTTGGATATTTTGCTAAAGAGTGTTCTTGATCTATGTGTCCATGATCTGATCAGTTATGGCCTATTCCATACAGTCTTGGTTTAGCTCTATTGGTGTGAGTTGTTCTGCAATGTCGAATGTGTCTAGTAATGGTGGAAAGTATGGCCGAAGGAAGTCCACATTGAACACTAGGTGTAGGCAAAGGAACGATTGAATTTTGAGCTCGAAATAATTTTCCCCTATAGCCTTGGTGATGGTGTATGGCCCATATCGAAGTGGTTGAATCTTATGGTGGGGCTCAACGAGGCACTCCTTTTGTAAATGTAGCCAAACTCTATCACCCACCCTGAAATTGTGTGGCACTCGATGTTAAAAATGTCGCTGCTGGTACCTAATATTGGCTTTGTCCAATATGTCAGTGACCTACTAGCGAATGTGATGGATTCATTCAATGAATCTATTAGCCCTGTCAATTTCAGACTAGACATGGGCCGAAGCTACCTGAATAGTTTTAAATTGTATGGCCACATCAATGGGACATAGTGGCTGGAATCCCTACCCCACCTAAAAGGGACTGTGGCCAGTTGAGCTATGGAGAGCTATGTTGTAGCTGTGTTGGACATAGGGGAGGCTTTCGTCCCATGTGCGATGATGCTTCGAGTTGTACATACGCAGAATATGTACGATCATCTTCTTGACGATCTTTGTTTGACCATCAGTTTGGGGGTGGAAAGTCGTGCACTTAGTGAGCTTGGTATCCAACATCGACCAAAGACTTGACCAAAATGTACTTAGGAACTTATTGTCCCGATATGAGATAATGGATTGTGGGATCCCAAAGTGTACCCACACTCGTTCAAGGAAGATCTTAGTAGTGGCTTATGTTGTGATATTCATCTTGCAGGCCGCTAGAATGGCCATCTTAGAGAATCTATCGACGACCACGAAAACACAGTCGTTCCCATGCTTAGTTGAAGGGAGGCCTAACATGTAATCCATGGAGATCGATTCCCAAGATCGACTAGGATTAGGTATAGGAGTATATAGGCCTTCTTATTTATGGTCAGTTTGGCAATGACGCAAGTAGTGCAGGATCTGATGTAATTCCCAAGATCATGTCTAAGGTTCGACCAATAAAAATACTTCTATAGGATTGACATTGTTTTCTCTACTTCGAAGTTTCCAGCGACCTGACTGTAGTGTGCCTCCGAAATCATCTTGGCACACTCACTTGGATGAACACAGAGGTGTCCTAGATGACATAAAAATGTATCCTGGAGGTGAAAATTTGGAACTTAATTGCCTTCCATGAGTGTCTGGTATGTGTTGTTGAATTATGGATCGCTCTTGTACATATGTGGCCACTGTGAAGTCTCGTGCCCATAAGAGTCGAGCACCATGGTCAGCGCCATGATCGGTAGTCAGCTGAGGTAGTCTGCAATATTATTTTTGTTTCCCTTTTTTACTTAATGTTCAAGTGGAACTATTGCAGGCATGTGGACCATTTATGATGATGATTGTTCTGTATCTTCCCTTGTGTCTGTATGAATTGCAGGGGTTGATGGTCTGTGTGGATGATTTTTTACTTCCCCATAATGTAATGATTCCATTTTTGGTAGACCTGCATAATGGAATACATCTCTTTGTCATAGGTGGGATACTTTCGTATTGTGTTGAAAGTGTCTCACTGTGATATGCCACTGGATGCCCCTGCTGAGTAAGAACTGCACCAATAACATAGTCGGAAGCATCTGTCTTGATCTCAAATGGTTATTGGGGGTATGGTAATGTGAGCATTCATGCATATTAGAGGCAATGCTTCAACTCAGAAAATGTCTTCTGTTGGGATTAAGACCAAAAGAATTTTTCTTTTTCTTTTCCCTTGGTATAAATTAGAAAGCCCCAGAAAGTTGCGGAGCTCTTTTTGAGTGGTTGGGGCTGGCCAATATCGAATTAATTGTATATTGGTTGAGTCCACATTCACATCCCATTCATCAATGATGTACCCTAGATATTGAAACTTGGTCATACCAAAAGTGCATTTCTCCAAATTGGCACACAACTTGTGTTATCTTAGAGTTTGGAGGACTTTTTGAATATGGCAGAGGTGCTCTTCCCAACTCTAGATGAAGATTAGGATATCATCCAAATACACCACCAAGAATGAGTTGGTGAAGGGTTACAAGATGTCTTCCATCAGGCTCATGAAGGTTGCGGGGGCATTCTAGAACCCAAAAGGCATGACCAACCATTCAAAAAGACCCTCTTTAGATTTGAAGACAATCTTCCACACATTGCAGGGTTCAATTTGTACCTGGTGATACCTGGACTTCAAGTCATTCTTGCTGAAATATTTGGTCCCCTTGAGCTGGCCCAAAAGGTCATCAATCCATGGGATTGGATACCTATTATGGACAATGATATTGTTCAACATTTGATAGCCAATACGGAGTCTCCAGATCCCGTCCTTCTTTTGTACCAACATGAACGAGCTCCCACATGGTGATGAACCCTCCCTAATGTGCCCTTTCTGCAAAAAATCCTAAATCTGCCTCTTGATTTCATCATTCTCGATAGCAGAGTGTTGATAGATCGGTCCTTTGGGAAATGACACACCTGGGGTCATATCAATGGAGTGCTTGACTTGACAGTGTAGAGGTACCTCTGTGGGTTAGGTGAAGATGTCCCTGTACTCCTCCACGACCTTGTCCATCTGTTGTTGTCTTGTGGAGGAGCCCTGTCTGGAGGTCCTCTGTTGAACCCTTAGTTAAACTGAGGGGGGGGGGTGAATTAGTTTAACACATTCATGGACTTTTAAAACTTTCCTTTAAACTTAGTTACACCTTCATTTCATGATAAACTTATTACATAATGTAACAACAATCTTAATATGTGAGCAGCAAGTATTAAGAAGATTAGATAAACCATATCAACACATAAACATCATGCACATAGACAACAGATATAAGTGGAAACCCATAATGGAGAAAACCACATCTTATTATTGTTGTGATGCAAAGGCAAGCTCCAACTCCCTCTCACCACTGATTTTCTGTAGGATCCAACCTACAGGAGGCTACTACCTCAATTCTGCAAGCTACAACTTGCAAGGAAGCTCCAACTCCCATCTATTTTCTGCAGGATACAACCTACAGGAGGCTCCTACCTCAGCCAGCTACAATTGACACCTATCAAGTTACAACTTGATATGGAAGCACCAACTTCCTCCCATTACAATAAAATCATATGCTGATTTACCTGGATATCAGCTCTGTTTTCCTCCTTCTTCACTGTTGTCCTCTAGCTTTCATATCTGCCTTATATCATCTCTGGATCTTCACAGCTTCTCTATCTACTCCTTCTTTTCCTTACACTTCTCAAACCCCTTTCTCCATTTTCTAACCTCTCTATGTATATCTTTGTAATATTATTTATAGAGATTACCTTATGACTGTTAGCATTCCTCATGGAATTCGAAATGAACAGCCATGAATCTTTGCCTTCCACCTTCTCATTTCTTTTTCATCTCGTTCAAAAGAATATAGTAATATGTACATATTTTAGTTTTACAGTGGAGTTTTGTTTTCCTACGGAGACTTGCCTTTGCATCACAAACAATATAAAATTAATTAAAACATTTACATTTTCATTTGCAACAGATATATCTCATTCAACCCTTTCAGTTCTTGGCTCACTGTATGTTTGTCTTTTCTGCTGCTGTAGTGTAACGGTTCTACATACTCTCCTACTTTCTATGCATGTAGAATGCATTTCCCAAATTATGTTCTAAATCTGGCAGCTTTATCAATGTGGAAGCTTTCTTCAACCTTCATGGTTCCAACCATAGCCAAAATCTATTTTTCAGACTTACCATATGAAATGATCTTTTTAAACCCTTTGGAACTTATCACGTTTAACTGTTGAAAATGAATAATTGAAGTATTTTAACCAATATTAAAAAACTTCGAGATTAAGGTCGGAGCTCAAAACTTTGATAAAACTCTGTTAAATAACTTATACCCACATTCCCAAATCTCAATGCTGCATATAAAATGCATGCAAATTCATGCCCAAATAAATTCATAATCTGGAAATCTTTACATATGGAAGCTTTTCTTATTTCATGGTTCAAACCATAGTCAATTTAATTTCTTCAACTCTTAATCGAAGGCTAAATTCATTTTATGAATCTTCGAATCCATTATTCGAATCCTGCATGAATTTTGGCTCTCACATATGTTAACGTATATTTATTTCATGGGTTATTAATCCATGCCTTGGTTTAATATTTACCAAAAAGGCCAACAATATAAGGACTCTCGATCCTTCAGCACAACATTAATATAAGCTTTCAACCTTTGACTAAATTACAAACCACCGCACATAAATGTTGGTCACGGCTTCACAACTCACCTTTCAACTTTAATAACCCCATTATCAACATGATTGATATGGCCCACAGTATATACACCCACGGCTTGATAAAGTTAAGACTTTTTGTTAGAAAGTTTTAACTTACCATTTCATCGACGCACACCTCTCAATATACATCCAACGTCAACAACCTTCATGGCATTAAATTAGAATGCCACCACATAATTAATATTCATCCATACATAAATTCAGAATTTGGCTAAAACCCAATGCCGACATAAAATAACAATTGGGGCCCACAATTGTCCTTACCTTGGCTAATTGTCGAATGGATCGGATGGTTCAAATTTCATCGCGTTCCAAACCTCAATTTAGCACTCATCTGATGATCATCGCGCAACACAACTGCACGCTTCTTAATCCCTCAAAATCATGCGATGAAAGTGGTTTTTAAATACCACTTAACGCCATGTGTCGAGCAATGGGTGATATCGCGTTCCAAAAGGTAGAACAACTTACCACTCTTGAGACCACGCGATACTTCCGGTTTAGATTCACCAAAACCACCTCTACTGTTTAACGCTCCAATTCCGCTTCATCTTCATGGTTCTGCCTTTCAACATGTTCATTCTATATTCTAACAGGTTTATGAAAACCCTCTGTGCCTTTCGCTTAACAGATCCACTTTTACTTCGGCAACCATGAATCTCTACTATAGTATCAACTTCGATTGCAAAAAGTCTCCGTCCAACCAATTTGGTCGCGGTTCCTTTACACAGATCGTTATGGGTTCCACTAATGCCGATTCCAATTCTAACTGAAAATTAGAATGAAAAATCCATTGAGCTCTGGAGTATAACTCTACATAACAATTCTACATCCACTGTGCTTTGTTCCATCATATATTCAACCCACAACTTAAACTCTGTTACTCACTTCTATTGTTCCCAAACTGTGCTTTAGAAGTTCCAACCTTCCACCTGATTTATGGTTCCACTTATAATTCTGCTTTGCTACGCCCCTTCAGATGTTAAATATCTTCTTCATTAACACTTCTACAAGGCATTTCCGCATACCTGTTTCAACATTTTAGTCCCATTTAACTCCTTCGACTTTACTCTGTTAATTTCTATCCTTTCTAATTGTTGTGTCTTCGCTTCCAGGCCATTCCGTTTCACAACTGTGTCTTAGTATTTTGACTCCATTTATTGCATTCTCCGTTGTGTGTACATTCACAGATTTCATATAATCCCTGTATATGAACCCTCGCTCATAAATTACCCTGCGTGCAGATATTAAAATAGGACTATATTTCTGGCCTCGATTCCATTAGATTGAAGGTCCATTTCAAAGTTATATTTCTTCAAAGGAACACAGAACACATTTAAACCCCCAATTACTGAATTTTTCCACACTGGTACTTATACAATTTCTTATTGAGATTCAAAGCCCATTCACATAGAATTTAGATCAAATAATACTCATGAAATGCTGAAACAAATCCTTTCAAAATTCTTCCTGTCTTGACCAGATCTTCAAAAACAATTGGCCCTTCTACAACTATCGTAGGCTTACAGGAACTCTGTTTCATAACCCTACTCTAACTCTCTGTAGCCCTCTTAGTCCTGGCCAGATATTCATGTCAATGGCCCTATTTTACAATTGGCCATAGGCTTGACAAACAAAACTTTGGTTGTCCTATTCTACTCATGTCTACAGATCTGCTACTTCTGCTTCTTTGGTCCTTTGAATGATAGTCCAGGTGTTGCTCCTGTCTTCTCCTTTGCCATCAATGGCAATATTTCCAACAGTCTCCCCCTTTGGCATTGATGTCAATACTCCACCAATACTCCAATACTTCCTTCAGGACTTCCTCCCCCTTTCATTTTGAAAGGTGTGTTTTGTCTTCCTCTGCCTATCTTCTTTTGCTTGCTTTTCCTCCCCCATCAATGGAAAAGGGTTGCACATTTCCCAGTGTGATTATATCTTTGCATTTCCTCTCTCTTAGTTGTGTTTAGGGCTTCTTCTCATGGCTTTATACCTTGTCTTCCTGACTAGTGTATGAGAGTTGTTGGGAGAACATTTTTTTTTTTGAAAATCAGACTTATCTAATTAGGGATGCATCATTGGAACAATACTAAAATATTGAGAATGCTTCATATGACATTTAAAGTCTGCTCCAAATATACTTCAGTCCATATTATGATATTCATCTAAGATACATATTTGTAGTACACATCTATTCAAAATGACGATGCCAATATATCTTTTATAGATGTGGTTCACCTTTACTGCTTGTTGGTGGTGATAAGAGCTAGGCTGCTGATAGGGATATTACACTTAATAGCTGAAAGACCCTTGATACTAATGCAGACAATGAATTAACTAGAATTTAATCTAAGAGATCAAATGACTTTACTACTTGTACAGAGTACTTTCAAAACTAACCCTTGAGGCTAGATACATTCAATGTATTATTCAGTCTCACTTATCAATCATGCAACTTTTTTTATGACATAAGGGGGTATGTATGTCAATGATCAACCTCTTTTCAATGGTGACATACCGGAAATTCCTTTCTGTTGAAGTAGGCTTTATATGTAACATTAACAGACTCTTGAGCTTCAAATGTAATATCAACACAACTAGTCCTTCATACTTCAGATACTTTAACTGTTCTATCATGACGATCTTCTGCAAAAAACATATTCAAGATGTTTAATTTAAATCTCAACAAACAGACTTCACACAGTGTTATGAACGATCTTAAGAGAGAGGCCTTGAATATATATATGTACTAAATTCAGGAAGGCATGCAGTTATATATTGAAATAGATACTGCTTCAAGTGTAAACAAAATAATGATCCTTTAGCACTGTTATTGACCTTTTCATGCTTTAGTAATGCAGATAACGCTGGGAATACTACCTTGATGTACTTCTGATCTTGAGGAACTATACCATAGCACTTCTCTATTGAGGACACTTGGTATTCTGCTGATAGGCAGACTGCATGATCCAAATACCAATTGATACTACTTTGATAAACCAAGCAGTAATTTCACTTCAACTCGCACATGCACCCATAGTTAAGACAACCTTCATAGTTTCTACTATTGAGCTCTCCACTGTTAACAAACATCAATATATTGAATCTGATCTTGGCATCATTAACCTTTTTCTTATTCTATCATTCTGGTTTAAAATAATGTCACTGCATTTTCCTTTCTAGGACTGCTCCAGAATCATTGCTTCTTTATATACAATTCAATTGTTCTAACATAATGATCTTTGGGAACACATCTTCAATTTATTTACTTGGAATATTCATGGGCAGACCACTCAGAGATTTGTCACTTATTTAACTTCATTCCTCTAAGGGGACTTTTCATAGATGAATGATGTAATGATATAATGATGATAAACATTTCTCTTACTCATCCTTCTTAAATTTGATTCATTGTTAATTCTTGCAGTGTGATGCACAGTGTGATCATCCTCTATGGATTTTTCCAGTTTTATAGTTCGAAACATAATTTTTGTGATTTAACAATTCATCACTTAGTGTGTTGTTGTCTTCTTAGCTTACATTATCATGGCTGATGTTCTCTCTACTACCATGGCTTCTTGTTTCCTTCTCTTCTTCCATCAATCTGTCAGCTATTGAATGCTTCAGATAATCTTCTTCCTCTATAGTTCTCTGTTAGAGGAATTTTCCTCTCCCTTCCTGACCTTTTAGCTATTGTTATTTCATGGAGCTCTTCTTAGACTACTTTTGTGGGGAATATTTATGAACTGCTATCCCCCTAGGATGTTTCTTCATATCTATCATTGGTTGGATATTTGTGTTGCTTCCTAGAGCAGCTCCCCCTGAGACTATGATGGATTCATTATGTTATTGAGGTAACAGGCTCCCCCTTTCTCTTTTCCTTCCATACTTTATTGGGGTTATTCATAATGTCTACACTTCATTTTGATTCATAGTTTTGTTTTATTTGATTAGATTCCATCATTTGTCTAGAGTTCTTTAATGTATATGGCAGTTTACAGTCTTTTGCTTTGTGACCAAGCTTGAGGCCTACATAACATCTTATTTTACCAAGGTACATTTGAGATGATGTATAATATTTTATTCTCCCTTTTGAACATAATTTACATTCAACAATTTTATGTCCAAAATTATTGCATGCATAACAATAGCCATGGAAATGATTTATGTACCTGGTGAGTGGTTGTCCTTTCCATTTTTTTGCTTGAGGTAGTCTTCTCATTTGTTGCATCTTTTGCTGGTTAAACTTGATTCTCTTTGTCTTACAATGCACTGCAATATGTCCTAGTTTATGACAATAGAAACATGTGATATTTTTCATAGGAGGAAAGAACCTCCTTTGACATCTTTCGAATTTGTTCAATTCATCCTTAGGAGAGTATGAGCCTTTAGCAGTTGATTGTTTCATCCTTTCATTCTCTATCCTTTCATGTTGCTGCTTGTTTCTGTTTGTTTCTTTACAAATCATGTTCTTGCTAGCTTCTACTTCTGTAGGAATATTTTGAGTTGCTTCATTATCCTTTACAGCATTTACAAAAATGATATTCTTGTTATCTTCTACCTTGGACTTACTGGTTTCTCCTTCATATCCTATCCCAACCTTTATGAGAGGAGACCTTTGAGCATTTAGAATCTTTTCCAACTATTCAGAGCTTGTCATTTGAGGAGTATTCATTAATAATTCTCTTTGGGTTTTTTCTAATTTCTTTCTCAGGCACACTACTTCTTCTTCCAATTTCTCTTGCTTCTGAATTTTATCCTTTATTTGCTTTAGTAGAGTGTCTTCTACTTTCCTTGCTTCTTCAAGTTGTGTCTTTAGGCCAACAATTTCTTTCTTATCCTCATATTCTTTCTCATCACATATTTGCACCAATTTCTTCAGGTCTTTGTTTTCATTCTTCAATCTTCCTATTTCAGTCAAGGCAATGTCAAGTTTGGTTTGTTCTTTCACTATAATTTCTTCATGGAACTTACTTCCATTCACACTATCAGGTACCTCATTTGATTGAACATTTTCATTTTGACATGAATTTTTCTTCTTCTTGATTCTCTTCTCCTTCTTGAAAATGCAACCCCTAGTGTCTACTTCATGCATGAAATGCAATCTATCCCAGATTTCTTTTGTAGAGGTTAGATCCATTATTAAATCAAGATAGTTGTTATGAAGACTATTATATATCACAAATTTTTCCTTAGCATTCCACTGTTGTTCTTGCAAAGAGGTAGAGTCTGTGCAATAACCATCACATACAAGCTTCCATACCTCAGGTTCATAAGCCATTAAATCTGTTTTAACCTTATCTCTCCATTTAGGAAATTTTGTTGTATTTAGCATGGGTACATTTTGATAGTCCATGACTCAACTAGATATCCTTCAAGCTATAAGGCCTACACCAAAGGAACTCGATCTGATACCAATTGTTGAACCCTTAGTTAAACTGAGAGGGGGGGTGAATTAGTTTAACACATTCATGGACTTTTAAAACTTTCCTTTAAACTTAGTTACACATTCATTTCATGATCAACTTATTACATAATGTAACAGCAATCTTAATATGTGAGCAACAAGTATTAAGCAGATTAGATACACCATATCAACACATAAAAATCATGCACATAGAAAACAAATATAAGTGGAAACCCATAAGGCAGAAAACCACATCTTATTATTGTTGTGATGCAAAGGCAAGCTCCAACTCCCTCTCACCACTGATTTTCTATAGGCTCAAACCTACAGGAGGCTACTACCTCAATTCTGCAAGCTACAACTTGCAAGGAAGCTCCAAATCCCATCTACTTTCTGTAGGCTACAACCTACAGGCGGCTCCTACCTCAGCCAGCTGCAACTGACATCTATCAAGCTACAACTTGATATGGAAGCACCAACTTCCTCACATTACAATAAAATCATATGTTGATTTACTTGGATATCAGCTCTGTTTTCCTCCTTCTTCATTGTTGTCCTCCAGATTTCATATCTGCCTTATATCATCTCTGGATCTCCACAGCTTCTCTATCTGCTCCTTTTCCTTACACTTCTCAGACCCCTTTCTCCATTTTCTAACCTCTCTATGTATATCTTTGTAATATTATTTATAGATATTACCTCATGACTGTTAGCATTCCTCAGGGAATTCAAAATGAACAACCATGACTCTTTGCCTTCCACCTTCTCATTTATTTTTCATCTCGTTCAAAAGAATATAGTATTATGTACATATTTTAGTTTTATAGTGGAGTTTTGTTTGCCTACGGAGACTTGCCTTTGCATCACAAACAATATAAAATTAATTAAAACATTTACATTAACATTTTCAATTGATATATCTCATTCAACCCTTTCAGTTCTTGGCTCATTGTATGTTTGTATTTTCTGCTGCTGTAGTGTAACAGCTCTGCATACTCTCCTACTTTCTATGCATGTAGAATGCATTTCCCAAATTATGTTCTAAATCTGGCAGCTTTATCAATGCAGAAGCTTTCTTCAACCTTCATGGTTCCAACCATAGCCAAAATCTATTTTTCAAACTTACCATATGAAATGATCTTGTTAAACCCTTTGGAACTTATCACGTTTAACTATCGGAAATGAATAATTGAAGTCTTTTAACCAATGTTCAAAAACTTCGGGATTAAGGTTGGAGCTCAAAACTTTGATAAAACTCTATTAAATATCTTATACCCACATTCACAAATTTCAACGCTGCATATAAAATTCATGAAAATTCAAGCCCAAATAAATTCACAATTTGGAAATCTTTACATACGGAAGCTTTTCTTATTTCATGGTTCAAACCATAGTCAATTTCATTTCTTCAACTCTTAATCGAAGGCTAACTTCATTTTCTGAATCTTTGAATCCTGCATGAAATTGGGCTCTCACATATGTTAACGTATATTTATTTCATGGGTTATTAATCCATGCCTTGGTTGAATATTTACCAAAAAGGCCAACAATATAAGGACTCTCGATCCTTCAACACAACATTAATATAAGCTTTCAACCTTTGACTAAATTACAAACCACCGTACATAAATGTTGGTCACGGCTTCACAACTCACCTTTCAACTTTAATAGCCCCATTATCAACATGATTGATATGGCCCAGAGTATATACACCCACGACTTGATAAAGTTAAGACTTTGTGTTATAAAGTTTTAACTTACCATTTCATCGACGCACACCTCTCAATATACATCCAACATCAACAACCTTCACAGAATTAAATTAGAATTCCATCGCATAATTAATATTCATCCATACGTAAATTTATACTTTGGCTAAAACCAAATGCCGACATAAAATAACAATTGGGGCCCATAACTGTCCTTACCTTGGCTAATTGTCGAATGGATCAGATGGTCTGAATTTCATCGTGTTCCAAACCTCAATTGAGCTCTCATCTGTCGATCATCATGCAACACAACTGCACGCTTCTTAATCCCTCAAAATCACGCGATAAAAGTGGTTTTTAAATACCACTTAACGCCACGTGTCGAGCAACAGGTGATATCACGTTCCAAAAGGTAAAACAACTTACCACTCTTGAGACCACACGATACTGCCAGTTTAGATTCACCAAAACCACCTCTACTGTTTAACACTCCAATTCCACTTCATCTTCATGGTTCTGCCCTTCAACAGGTTCATTTTATATTCGAGCAGGTTTATGAAAACCCTCTGTGCCTTTCACTTAACAGATCCACTTCTTACTTCGGAAACCAGGAATCTCTACTATAGTCTCAACTTCAATTGCAAAAAGTCTTCGTCCAACCAATCTGGTCGCGGTTCCTTTACACAGATCGTTATGGGTTCCACTAATGCTGGTTCCAATTCTAACTGAACATTAGAATGAAAACTCCATCGAGCTCTGGAGTATAACTCTACATAACAATTCTACATCCACTGTGGTTTTTTCCATCATATATTCAACCCGCAACTTAAACTCTGTTACTCACTTCCACTGTTCCCAAACTGTGATTTAGAAGTTCCAACCTTCCACCCCATTTATGGTTCCACTTCTAATTTTTCTTCGCTACGCCTCTTCCGATGTTAAATCTTTGCTTCATTAACACTTCTACAAGGCATTTCCGCATACATATTTCAACATTTTAGTCTCGCTTAACTCCTTCAACTTTGTTGCGTTAATTTCTATCCATTCTAATTGTTGTGTCTTCGCTCCCAGGCCATTCCATTTCACAACTGTGTCTTAGTATTTTGACTCCCTTTAGTGCGTTCTCCACTGTATGTACATTCACGGATTTCATATAATCCCTATATATGAACCCTCACTCATAAATGACCTTGTGTGCAGATATTACAACAGGACTAAATTTCCGGCCTCGATTCCATTAGATTGAAGGTCCATTTCAAAGTTATATTTCTTCAAAGGCACACAGAACACATTTAAACCCCCAATTACAAAATTTCGCCATACTGGTCCTTATACAATTGCTTATTGAGATTCAAATCCCATTCACGCAGAATTTAGATCGAATAATACTCATGAAATGTTGAAACAAATCCTTTCAAAATTCTTCCTGTCTTGACCAAATCTTCAAAAACAATTGGCTCTTCTACAACTATTGTAGGCTTACAGGAACTCTGTTTCCTAACCCTACTCTAACTCTCTGCAACCCTCTTAGTCCTGGATAGATATTCATGTCAATGGCCCTATTTTACAATTGGCCATAGGCTTGACAAACAAAACTCTGGTTGTCCTATTCTACTCATGTCTGCAGATCTTCTACTTCTGCTTCTTTGCTCCTTTGAATGATAGTCCAGGTGTTGCTCCAATCTTCTCCTTTGCCATCAATGAAAATATTTCCAACATCCTCGCCATAATATTCTTCTTTCCCTAAGGGTGAATCATAAGGAAAAAAAATTTCCTGATCTGGGAAATGCGCTTCCTGAATTTCTTCGTAGTGATCAAAGTGATGGCGGCAGGCGGTGCTACGTCTGGTATCCTGTACAACTTATTTCCCAAAGTAATAATAACAATGTGAGGCCTAGAATCATACACAACATATTGCTTACAAAAGTATGGTTGGCCTAATAATACATCACAAAATTCAAGAGAAGCAACATCACATAGTACCTCATTTGTGAAGGGCTTCATGTTGTAGGGAAGGCGACATTGTTGGCTAATGCAGAGATCTCATCATTGGTGAATCCACCCAATGGTGTACGATTGCAAGTGTGTTGTGGTCGGTAGGCCCAGTCGCTTCACTACCTCTACTAAAATGAGGTTCTTTTGGGTTCCATTGTCGACAATGAACTGTAGCAGAGAACCCTTCACCCACATCTGGGAGTGGAAGAGACGCTCCCCCTCCTCTGGATATTTGGGATCATCCTTTTGGATCTTGGTGGTGGAATTGTTAGGACTGGGATCCGTGTCAATAATCTACTTCCCTTTTTCATTCCCATTTTTGGGTGGGCATGCATCTGATTTAGAAGCCTTCAACTCAACCACCAATGACTGCTTGGTCTGACACTCACTTGTGTTGTGGGTGGAGATCTTATGGAACTCACACCACTTTCTCGTGTCCTTATTTGTCTTCGTGGTGTTTTTATTTGCTCGTATATTTGGAGGGTTGTCATGGGTCACCCCACCTTGGCTTTGTCCTTTTTCCTATAGTTTGGAGCACCTTTCCCTTGCTTCAAATTCATAGATCCAAAATCTCACTTCTTCTGTTTAAATTTCTACTTGATCTTGGTAGCATACCGATATGTTTCACCAAGTGAGGAGATGTCAAGGAACTCCATTTCCTCCTAAATTTATATGTGCAAGCAACTGTGGTACTTAAGCACCATATGTTTCTCTGAATCTTTGATACCCAACTTTTTGTGCAGGGTATGAAATAGATTCATCAACTCATTCACATGTTGATCCTTTTTTTGCCACAACATAGTTAATTGTATGTATATGTCCTTATAGCTCCCCATGGGGTAGTATTGTGTTGATCAACAATTGTCATTGATGTCAACCCAAGTAGCACCAAGGGCTACCCCAATATTGCATGGGAATTTTGACCTACAAAATTACTATATTTTGGGTCAAGAATGCTTTTTATGGTTTCTACTTGTTGATATGTTTCTGTTGATATATGGCACACCACATAATTATTCACGGTTTGAAAGATATTCATGTTTTAAGTTTGTAACCCTAGTTAGTGGGCTAAAACCCCATGGGGTTGTGGCATGGGTCATTGAAAAGTAAATAATTAATAATTTTTAAGCTCCTAAAATCCCTCCCATGTTCACTTGTTGAAGCCCCTCTCAACCTAAGAATTTATATAAATTGTGATCCTCATATCCTCCTTATGTAGGGATTTCGCCACCTAAAACAGGTCATCGTGGAATTTTCGCTCTAACGTTTTTTATACCAAGGTTCAAAAGCTGAAATTTTTATGAGGTGAAGAAACAATCCTAAGGAAGCTCCTATACAAATTTCAGGTCATGGTGCATAATTTTTTTCAGAGATATGATCTATGGAAGTCAGTGTTTTTGCAGGCTCCTGAAATTCATCTCAAAGAAGTGAACTTGGGAAAATCATCATAAATCTCTCTCTGAGTATCAGATTAGAATTTTGTAAAAAGTAGAAAATAATGCATGGACTATAATTTTCACTATATCAATTTCAAGGACGAATGAAGAAAAAGTGACATTTGGCATGTCGTAAAAGTTTGCTCTACTGAAACAGTTCATAATCAAGTCATTGTGAGAGATTGGGCATAACGCTCACTTGAAGAATCTAAATTGGATCAGAACTGTGGCATTGGAAAGAAGACTCAGATTAATACTACAGAACCGAAAATCACATATTATGGAGCTAAAATAACAAAGATACACTAGATTCAATATTGAGATCCTATAAGGCAAGAAAAAGCTAGATCATGTGTTGTTAAGGGCTTCAAAGGACCCAAATTTCTTGGGCAGCAAAGTAAAGCAAGGTGCAGCAGAGGTTAGCATGACAATAGAAATAGTCAAGGTGTAGAATAGCAGCAATAAGTTCAGCACATGAAGTCTTCAAGTGGGTAGCACTGCATAGAGTCATTGTAAAGGTATCATTATACTAATTCATTGTAAATGCATCATTGTAAAAATTGTACAAGTGTCTATCTGCCAAGAGTTGAAGAGGCGCTGTCGGGAGGTATAGGATCATCATTAAGTGGTTGTTTCATAGTTGGGGTTATGGTCTAGTGTGACTTCTTCTTCTACACCATTCTATATCATTGAAAAGTGGATCATTGTCCCTGGTACGGGAGTCCATTCTTATTTTATTCTTCTATAGGGTCGTAGGGTGGTGATAGGCTAGTGCATGAATTCACCAACAGGTTCAAGCTTGTGAAAAATTTAGGGTGGCAGGTGTTGTGGTTCCTATGATTTGGTAGATCTGGCAATACCAAATCACAAGAAAACATCAAACCACTTTGGGATCTCAGGATCTAGCCCTCCTAGATCCAGAGAGGGATCTCTCTATAAGATAAAGAAATAATGTATCTTTAAAGGTCAATTTAAGGTGTTAGGCTAGTTATAGGGCACAAGGGTTGTTATTTTTCTTTTGTTTGTTTGTTTGGTTGAGAAACATGAAAGAAGGGTCTAGGTAAGGTAAAGGAAAGGGTAGAGAAGGACTTTGGCAATGGGGAGATAATTCAAAGAGAACACAAGTCCATTGGGAAATGGGGTCATGAAAGGGTTTACTTGCAATTCAAATATCCAAGGCTTTCAAAGGGCTAGTCATCTAAAATAGAGGATATCTTAAGATGATAGTATGGGATGAAACAATAAGGAAATGAAAGGGAATGACAAGGAAAACCATCCAAGGTGACCACTTTGGAGTAGGTCTAGGGACAATACATGCCTTATACCTCTATGGTCCAAACTCCTAATGAGGCTAACTCTGAAGATAACAAATCCAGCAGTCCTCCTGACTACCTTCAGACAATGGAAAATATTTAAGTTTGACACAAAGTGAATTCTAAGATCAGAGAAATAATTTTAACCTTCTCTGCTTTCGGCCTTCAGCTCAAAGGGATCTTAGTAAGGTTGAATGTTGGAAAAGGAACTTAGGGGATAGGAATAATCACTAAATCTCCCTACTTTACTATTCTTTCAGCAAGACCAAACAAGAGCATCTAACTTGTTAGCCCCCCTATGAAATTCTTGACAAGAAAGCTGGGGGCTAGAGTGCTTTGGAGCTTTCAAGGGATGCATTTTCCCTGAAAACCCATTGCCCTTGAAGTCTCCAGGTGCTATGCCTAAAACAGTTTCCCCCTGCTGAGCCATTTCTCAAAGGGCCGATTTTCCCCCTTATATCCCTGCAAATGCCCTCATTTTAATCCCTTGCCCCCTTGTCAAAGTCCCCTTGTTTCCTCTATCTCTCCTGCCAATCCTCTAAAATCCCCTTCAAACTCTACCCATGCCCCTGCTTTAGCCTGATTCACTATTTATCTCCTATCGTTACCCTTATAAGGCTTCAGAATGCATTAAAAAGGCTTTAAAACCCACTCCGAACCTTATATCAGGCCTAGCCCCTCTTCCGATAGCCCCGCGCATTTTCCTCCATGTGATCCCGTGCTGAAACCACCCGCGAATTCCAAAAGGCGCTTACCGTTTGTTGTTCATCTGGTGCGATGTCAGCCGTCGATCTGGTTGAATTGGATGGTGATCATGGCCCCGTAGCCCTCCGTGTTTTCCCCATTCATTCTCCTTGCAGGGCGATCACCGTCCGTTTAAAACGATGATCAACGTTTCAGATTCTCCCGCCCGTGGACCCCGTCGCGCACTATTAACAAAACCTGGCGGTTTCTTTCGCACCGCTTATGCACAGTAGGCGGTTTCTCTCCAACGCCTAGCGATTCCACTCAGCGCCTGACACCTGTCCTCCTGTACGATTTCAAAACCGCTGTCCCCGCCCATTAACTCCATCCATCGCGCGTTATTGTCCGGACACGGATGCCCAGCGAAATTACCGTAGACTGTCCGATCTGGAGCAGGCCATCTGACGGCTATTGCTCATCCAAGATGCACGAGGTTTAATGTAATTGCGCATGTGATAGCTCATGCCACGACCCGTTGTCTGTCGTCCTCCACCGTTGATCCCCACTGCGATCGACGGTCCAATTTTTCTCCTCCGTCGTTGACCGTTCCACTATCTCCTATTTCGCCATGTCATCTCCACATGTACCCTCCGTACCTTCGCCCATTACATTACATACAATCGGTTCGTTTTCGTGTTTTTCATTTTTTTTTTTCGCTCTGCAGACCGTCACCATCCACTAGATCAATTTGTCACCATTTCTCCGCAATCTCCCTCCATCTCATCATTTGCACAATCACGCTCATTATCCACATCATCCACCACCCCATCCATTGTTTTCCTCACAGTTTTCGTGTTTTGCAGGGTTGTAAGTGATAAAATACCACCATAATGTGTAGCCTCTACATAGTGACAGTGAAATCAAGGAAGATCATCTTCAGCGGTCGAATTTATGAGCAAAGACCCGGGAAGGTGAAGACAGGACGATCATTTAAGAAAACAGAGTTTAAACTCTGTAGAAAACCTTCCAGCGCCATTAAAAGCTTGAGCTAACCTGACAGAAGCAGAGATGGAGTAGAAAAGTTTTCCAGTACAAAGAAAAAGAGATTAAGGTGCACTAATGAAAATCTTAAGCCTTAAATCTGCAGTTTAAAGAGGCAAAACACCGGTTTGAAGACCTCGAGGATCGATCAAAGGATCCTGAGCACAAGTAAAAGGTAACATCAGGGTTTATTCACCAGCAGAATGTTTTTCTTCATAAAGTACAGGGCGTCCATACAGCTTTCACTATGCACCGTGTCCCTGAAGGAATTTCCACCCTAACAGCAGTTCAAAGAAATTAGAACATTTATGTAGCAGAATTCTCAGTGGTTCATTTTCCTTTTGTTTATTCACCACAAGGACACCACCGCAGCCGAAATATGTCAAAATCATATCCAAGAAGATCACTCTTTCACAAAAGAGGAGACAAATATTAAATACTCAGCATGCAAACAGGATGGGCTTCGGCCCTTGTTCTTTTCAAGGGTTTAATACAGCATTTAGTGTTCACCTACCACCTCAGTCGATCTTCTGTTCATCCTCTGCTATAAAACACAGAAAGAAATTATTGTAAAGGTTGTTGATGAGATATCAGATAAATGCAAGTATTTTCCTCTTGAGACAAGTTCTCTTTGTAATATTGTAAGATAGGCTAAGATTTGATGTATTCAGACTGAATGTTCAAGCCGTGGGCAATGATGTACCTGATTGGTGTTGTTTTTAATATGAAAATCATATTTCTTTGGATCCTGATCTAAAGCAGCTGGTGATGTTTTCCTATCTCTGTGTTTGATTCCATTTCATTCTATTTCTACTGGCTCGCATCAAAAGTTTGGCATAAGATTTACCCTTGATAGGTACCTTATGCTGCTGCTCTCCCAGCCTTTTATGTTTTCTGCCTATATGTGTATCTGAATATTGATTTCAATTGATTTAACCAGTGTAGTGGATGTTATTGCCTACTCTCTAATGTATGAATTAATGAAATCTATGTTTAAATGTTCTTGCTAGGATTCAGTTAGATGAGTTGAGAACATTGGGAGGTCTAGAACCTTGTCTCTACCTCACTAGGATCTTTCCATCTCAATTAAGCCTTTCCAAGATCCCTTGTATTGCCTCTGATTTTTTCCAAGCAGGTCTGGAGTTAAATGACCTCTGACCTGATCTATAGACAGTATTGGATGGTTCTTCTCAACTCATTTTCAGTCCTTAATGTCCCATCCCAAATACCCTCTTTAAGATCCAAATGCTCTGGATGACTAGCCCAACTGAAAGCTTGCACATTGAACACAAATAAATATTCTCTTGACTCCATTGCCCAATGGTCTTGATGTTCTCTGAGTTATCTACCTTTGCCTAATTTCCTCTATGCTCATCCTTGTCTTATACCGGATCTTCCTTTCCTGATTCCCAACAATCGAACATAAACAAACAAACCCCGTGCATATAACTAGCCTAAAATATAAACCCTAAGCCTTAAAAGACATATACCTTTGGCAAACATAGAGAGATCCCTCTCTGGACCTAGGAGGGCTAGATCCTAAGGTCTGAAGTGGTTCTATGTTGTCTCATCTTTTGGTCTTGTCAACCTGGCCAAAACATGGGAACCCCAACATAGTGGTGACTCCACTAGGGACTTCTGAGTGCATTTCACCCTAAACATTTTTAAAGACTCAGAAACTTAGAAATCTGGTTAGGTTGACAGTAGGTCACTCCTTTCTTGAATAGACCTCCATTATTGAGTATCCATCATACTCTTAGACAAAGCCTGGGAAGGGCCAGGTAGCCTCCAGATCTCACACTCTTCGGAGGTGACATATCTGGTAAATGCCCTCCCAGTCAATCTCTAGTTGGAGCTAGCTGTTTCTGAGGAGATTCCTGAAAGGTGATAGTTCCTGAGCACTGTGGTGGACAGTGTAACCCCTTAGATATACCCTCCACCTGGCGACTCCATAGCTCCTAGACATTCAAAAGACTCCACTGGTGATCAGTAGACCTGATGATTAACTTGGTTTCACAAGTAGACTCCACTGGGAGACCATCCACTGAGACAACAATCAACCACAGTAGAAGTAACAAGTAGGGTTAAGCTGCTTGGCTGGGAAACAACATTATAGCTTTCAGAACCATTCACACAAGAGCTTATCCCAACCCTGACCCACCTGAAATAGTTGAAAATCTAGAGAGTATCCTCAAGGGAGCTCCTACACCTAAAATAACAACTGTTTCCAGTCACATTCATAGAGCTAACTCTGCACCAGAAGATCTAGCAGCTCTATCACATTCTCTCCCTGACCTAGACATACCTGATAGACTACCAAGAACTAGGTCATCCAGCGATCTAGACCAGCCAGACCTCGAGCTTTGCAGTTCACCATCTCATAGTGGTCAACACACTAGGGACAAAAGAACCCCTCCATCTACACCACCTGATATCCACTTCATTCAAAACTTGGGGCTTTCCCATCCTAGATCTGCTCAATAGACTTCTGCTGGTCCTAATATCCCTGTTATCCATATACCAGCTGCTCAAGACAACCCTGTACCCCATCAGAATATTATCATGGCAGCCTGGTATGCACCTCTGGTTTTACCTCAGCCCTTGTTACCCTTACCCAATGATTATCAATAAAAAATCCCACACTTCACTACTAAAGAATCCATCATAGCCCAGCAACATGTAGATAGGATGGAGGATTCTTTTGATTATATGGAAATTGATGATGAAACAATCAAAATGAGAATCTTTTCCCAAAGCTTAGGGGGTGATGTAAAGAAATGGTTTAAAATTTTACCTCCTAGCAGTATCCAAGATCTCCCTGCGTTATATCAAACCTTCATAAACAAATGGGAAGTTAGGGCAAACCCTCGCCAGCTCCTAGCAGACTACATGACCCTTAAGAGGAACGTGGGAGAGAGTGTCCATGATTACACCACTAGATTCAACAGCATTTATAATGCTCTCACTCCACACATGAAACCTCCTCAAGGTATGGCCCTGGCCAAATATCCTGATGGATTTGATGCTGACATGGCCTATGAGCTTAGAGATAAAGAGTATAACATTGGAAGACATGTAGAAAGGAGCCATAACTATAGAAGCAAACTTGATGGAGAAAAGAGCAAGACTGAGATCTGAGAAGAGGGTAACATATAGGGATGACACTGTAGCTTCCACTTCAGACCCAAATTATGATAGATTATCTAAAAATGTGGAAAGACTACAGAAAATGATGGAAAAAATGGTTGTCACAGTTAGCAGTCAGAACAGAAACCAGAACCAAAATCAGAACCAAAACTTTAGAAGGAACAACAATGCTCCCAACAGACAAAGGGAATCAAATCAACAAGTTATTCCCCCATTCCAAAAATTTCTTGATGAAGATGAGGGGATCATAGAAGAGTCTGAAGGGAATACAATAAACATGTTCGAAACAGAAGATTCAGTCCTTAACTGTGATTCAGGGGAAGATCAGCCCTCACCTTCATACTGGGATGGGGGACAGTTAGGAACTGAAGATTACAGATTAGGATTTGAAAATGCCATGTTACAGGTCAGAGAACAATATGAACTTAGGAGCAAAAAGAACCAAGAAATTTCAAAAACTGAGACTCCTGAGGTTACCATCAAGAAAAGACCTGATAAAACCTCTAAAGTATCTACTGTAAATAGCAAATCAGCAGCTGAAAGTTCTGGAAAAAACAAGGAAAAAGACAACCAAGACACTGAAAAACAAATCCAACCAACCAACAACACTAGCACTGTAGTTAGTGCTCCTGATAAAATGATTCCTGACCCTGTACATAGTGAGAAATCACAAACTGATCTAGCTATTAAGGCAGTAGAAAATAAAACACATTTAAGCACTCCAAAGACCTAGTCCACTTTCAATTTAGAGAGTGAGATTGCCAAAATCAAAATCTCTGTACCATTATCTGAGCTGGCCACTCGAGATGTATATAAAGGCCAAATTTTGAAAGCGTTGAATCTAGGGGAAAACAACGACACTGTGAATTTGAGTGATGATCAACCTGCCCTCCTGTTTGGTCCAAAGATTGAGGGAAAGTTTCAGAAAGGGGTAGTTCCACCTTTTTATATCAGTCTCAACATTCATGACAAGATTCTGCATAATTCCATGCATGATTCTGGAGCATCACACAATTTAATGCCTAAGGTGGTGATGGAAAGATTAGGCCTAGAGATAACCCGCCCTTACAAAGATTTGTATTTGTTTGACTCTAGCAGAGTGAAGTGCCTGGGTCTAATCAAATATTTATGTGTGAGCCTTACCCAGATCCCGGCTAAATGTATGGTCATGGATGTGGTGGTAGCAGATGTGCCACCCAAGTATGGCATGCTATTGTCAAGATCGTGGGGAGCGAAGCTACAGGGTACCATGCAAATGGATGGAACCTATGCCACGATCCCTATCTTTGGCCAACTTAGAAAACTATATAGGGAAGCGCAAATGAAATTCTTAGTCAGCAGCCCCGAGAAGCCTGAAAAATCTCCTTTATACTCTGTACATATGGATCTCGACTCCTTCATCCTTTGTAATGATGAATCCTTGGAGGAGTCAGAATCTGAAAACTTAGATACAAACGCAGAGTTTGAAAGCACAAACCTGAACATAATGGCCACTTTGGAACAAATTGGAGAAGAAAACAGTAATGAAACCTGTAGGATATGCGGTGGGGACCTGACTCCAAATGAACAAGAAACAGAATGTAAACAACCATCTAACCAGACCCCTAAACCCCTTACATTCCACGAAGAACAAAGCGATCCACATCCTAGTACAGACCCCATAGTGAAACATAATGGCGAACCCCTGTGGGAGATGAATTTCGATGGGTCTTGTACTAGAAAAGACGCTAGGGCAGGGGTGTGGATACGTAACACAGAGAATGACCACATTGAGAGCCATGCTGTAAATCTGCATTTCAAATGTACAAATAATATTGCAGAATACGAAGCTCTTATCCTTGGCCTAAACCTGTTGAAAAAATTGGGAGCCCATAGGACATTTGTACAAGGAGACTCAGAGTTGGTCATAAAACAAGTAAACGGTGAGTACTCAGCAAAACACCCCAGGCTCAAGGCATACAGGAATGATGCCATGGATATACTGAAAACATTTATGGAATATGAGCTGGTCTTTGTCTCTAGGGGTCAAAATGTCATTGCAAATGGATTGGCTTGCCTGGCTAGTTCGTATCCTAAGACTCCAGCCGACCAACAGATCATCATTCAGACCAAATTCAGACCTGCGGTGCCAGGCAATGAAAAATATTGGCAGGTCTTTGAGGGAGACAAACAGATTGAAGATTTTCTAGTGGGCAGAAATGAGTTTGAGTTTTCTAATTCCGACTCAAAATCTAATGACAAATGCCCGAGTGAGGATTCCCCAGATGAACAAGCAACACCCTCTAACATAGAGATAAACACCCTAAATAAATAAAATGGAAATCCAACCAAAAAATGTGAAAACACAAATAGCGAAGAGATAGAGGTGCTGCAGGCCAAAGACAAGAATATACCCAGAGGCCTAGCACCCTTGGAGGACCTTTTTGACTTTGATGATGTAGCAAAAAATCCCACTATAGAACATGCAGACTCTGATGTCGAAGAATGCAACATAGGCACTGAAGATAGACCCAAAATGATCAAACTGGCTAAGTCTATACCTGCAAACATGAAGAACAAATACATTGACCTGTTCAAGGAATTCATTGATGTGTTTGCATGGAGTTATGAAGACTTAAAGGCCTATGACACGAGCATAATACAGCACAAAATACCCTTGAAGGAAAATCAGAAACCTTTTAGACAAAAGCTCCGTAGAAGCAATCTGAAACAATTGCCTGCAATGGAAAAAGAGATTAAAAAGATGTATGAGGCAGGCATAATAGTTCCTGTAAGGTTCTCTGATTGGGTATCAAACTTAGTGGCTGTGAGGAAGAAGACATGGGAGATTAGACTATGCATAGACTTCAGAAACCTCAACAGAGCCTCCCTGAAAGACAACTACCCTTTGCCTAGAATGGAACATATCCTACATAAGGTAGTGGGCTCTAAGAGAATCTCCCTGCTTGATGGTTTTTCGAGATACAATCAAGTCCTTGTACTCCCAGAAGATCAACTCAAAACATCTTTTACCACTCCATGGGTCACCTTCATGTATGTGAAGATGCCTTTCGGGCTGATTAATGCTGGGGCTACCTTCCAGAGAGCGATGGATATAGATTTCTCAGATGAGATAGGATACTTCATAGTTATCTACTTGGATGACTTGAATATCTTTTCTAAAACCGAAGAAGAACACCTGAAACATCTGAGGAAATTTTTTGAAAAATGTAGAAGGTATGGTCTGTCGCTGAATCCTAAGAAAACTATTTTCGGGCTGCAAGAAGGTAAACTTCTTGGTCATATTATATTTGAGAAAGGAATCAAGATAGACCCCCAAAGAGTTGAGGGGATACTTCAGATCACACATCCAAGAAACATCAAGGAGTTACAGTCCTTCATTGGGAAGATCAATTTCCTTAGGAGATTCATTCCTAACCTAGCTGAGCACCTTAGGAAAATGACCAACATGCTAAAGAAAGGTGCCGGAAGTAAGTGGACTGTTGAAGCCAAGAAATCTTTTGAGTCGATAAAATTGGCGCTCACTCAAGCCCCTATCCTGACCATTCCAGATTTCTCAAAAGATTTTCTAATCTTTTCATTTGCCTCTGAACACACAATAGCTGCTGTCTTACTGCAGAAAAACGCAGAGGGAATGGAACAGCCAATTGCCTTCTTCAGCAAAGCCTTAAGGGATGCACCCTTGAAGTACAACATTATGGAAAAGCAGGCCTATGCCCTGGTAAAGGCTTTAAAAGACTTTAGGGTGTACATTCTACATTCTCGCACCATTGCTTATGTGCCAAATATAGTGGTCAAAGATATCTTGTCCCAAGACCCTGATGGGAAAAGGGGCAAATGGATTGCTACTATCTTAGAATATGACCTCGACATAAAGCCCGCCAAACTGATCAAAGGTCGAGGCCTGGCCCAATTATTGGCTGAATCTAATCTGCAGGCCCTTGACATTGACATGGTAAATGCCTTAGATGAGCAGGAAGGATTGCCCCGCCCAACTGTCGAGGAGAAGTTCCAGAACTCTCCTTGGTATTCCGACATCCTTTACATGCTCACGAATCTCAACGCTCCTCCAGAACTATCCAAAAATAAGGCCAGATTCATAAAGCTAAAAGCCAGAAATTACTGCATCCTGAATGAAAACCTATATTGGAAAAATCCAAATGGCCTGTTGCTGAAATGCTTGCCTGAACCTGAAGCTGAAATAATTAAACAAGAGTTCCATGCTGGAGAATGTGGAGGCCACCTGAGTTGGAAAGCCACTGCAAATAAGATACTCAGGGCTGGCTATTATTGGCCCACACTCTTCAATGATGTCCATAAAATGATAACTGCCTGTCATAAATGCCAAATCCTCAAAGGCAGAAGAAAACTCCTTCCCCTCCCTTTACAACCTATCACTGTAGAAGGTCCCTTCATGCAATGGGGCCTAGACTTCATTGGGGAAATTCACCCCTCTTCTTTTGGACAACACATATGGATCCTAACTACTACAGATTACTTCACTAAATGGATAGAAGCCATACCCACTAGGAATGCCACTGATTCTGTCATCATTAGGTTCCTAGAAGATTACATCCTTTCTCGGTTTGGTTGCCCAAGAAAAATAATCACTGACAATGCTGCTGATTTCGGATCCAAGAGAATGGTTGATTTCTGTCATAGGTATGGAATAGCCCTGGGTCATTCGACTACCTATTACCCTCAGGGTAATGGATTAGCTGAATCATCCAACAAAAGCCTAGTGAACATCATCAAGAAGCTGCTGGAAGAGAATAGGAAGTCATGGCATAAGAAGTTGGTGCATGCCTTCTGGGTGGACAGGCTTACAACGAAGAATTCCATTGGTACATCACCATTCCAGCTTTTCTATGGAACTAAAGCAGTGTTTCCTACCAGCCTGGGAGTGCCAGTGATTAAGCTTGTCCAGGAGATTCAGACAGAGGAAAACAATATGGTGAGAAGAATTAATGAAACTATCTATCTTCAGCAAACGAGGGAGCAGGTTTATAGCAGAGCTGTCAGAGTTCAGGAAAACATAAAGAAGAAGTTTGACAAAAGAGCCAAAGCTTCAGATTTCAAATTTTGGGACAAGGTTCTGAAATGGGATTCAAGGAGAGATGAAAAAGGTAAACATGGCAAGTTTGACAGTTTGTGGCAAGGTCCATATATTATCCAAGCCTCTATGGGTCCTAATGCATTTTTCTTACAAGAACTTGATGGTACAGAGCTGTTTGGGGGTCCTGTCAATGGTAGGATGCTCAAGCATTACTTATGCTAAATTCCAGTTTCCAGTTTCCATTTCATTGTATATACCATTGCAATGTTTTCGTTTAAACAAAAAAAAAAAACAAAAAACAAAAAAGGTTCAGACATGCTCAAAACCTGAACCTCTGAAAGGCAAAAAGAGTGGCTCAAACATGAAGAAAATCTGAGCTAAAGGGAGCAGAATAGCTGGTCCTAATATGCTCAAAGTCTGGACCAGCAGTGAAAAGAAGAATCAGCTCTAACACGCCCAAAACCAGAACTGAAAGGAAGAAAAAAAGGTGACTCTAACAAGCTCAAAACTTGAGTCACAAAAAGAAGAAGGATGCTGCAAGTTTCATATTTTAGGCCTTCACAGTTTTGTTTTCTGCAAAATTCTATCCATGTGCAACTTTTTTTATGCCTTGGATCCGCAGCAAGTCAGACAGTTTAATCCTGGCTTAGCTGTTTTGAATTCCCTGTCTTAGAATGTAGGAGAAGAGACCTGTTGGACAGTTTAATCCCAGCAGGTAGTAGATTAGGTAGAGAAACATATGAGGCCAACAGTTTAATCTGGCCTCATGGAGAAATAAGGGTAGATTTAGAATAGGTTTTTTTTCTATATAGAAATAAAATGCAAAGGGTCTGCTAGTTCAAATGCACCCTAGAAGGAGAAAAAATTCTAGGACTATTGTTTGGGTAGGTAGACTGGTTGGGAAAATGTTTCTGTTGATGTAACATGTTCATATTGTGGTAGCCGATCGAAGAAAGGGATGTGCCGAGCAGCAGGCATCTGGCCTACTGCAAATATTATTTCTGGTGTCTTGACTCCTTCAAGAAGAAACCATCCCCATGTGGAGCCACTGTTAGCCCCCCTATGAAATTCTTGACAAGCAAGCTGGGGGCTAGAGTGCTTTGGAGCCTTCAAGGGATGCCTTTTCCCTTAAAACCCATCACCCTTGAAGTCTCCAGGTGCTATGCCTAAACCAGTTTCCCCCTGCTGAGCCATTTCTCAAAGGGTCGGTTTTCCCCCTTATATCCCTGCAAATGCCCTCATTTTAATCCCTTGCCCCCTTGTCAAAGTCCCCTTGTTTCCTCTATCTCTCCTGCCAATCCTCTAAAATCCCCTTCAAACTCTACCCATGCCCCTGCTTTAGCCTGATTCACTATTTATCTCCTATCGTTACCCTTATAAGGCTTCAGAATGCATTAAAAAGGCTTTAAAACCCACTTCGAACCTTATATCAAGCCTAGCCCCTCTTCCGATAGCCCCACGCCTTTTCCTCCATGTGATCCCGTGCTGAAACCACCCGCGAAGTCCAAAAGGCGCTTACCATTTGTTGTTTATCTGGCGCGATGTCAGCCGTCGATCTGGTTGAATCGGACAGTGATCGTGGCCCCGTAGCCCTCCATGTTTTCCCCATTCATTCCCCTTGTAGGGCGATCGCCGTCCATTTAAAACAATGATCAACATTTCAGATTCTCCCGCCCGTGAACCCCGCCGCGCACTATTAACAAAACCTGGCAGTTTCTTTCGCACCGCTTATGCATAATAGGCGGTTTCTCGCCAACGCCCAGCGATTCCACTCAGCGCCTGATACCTGTCCTCTTGTACTATTTCAAAACCACCATCCTCGCCCATTAACTCCATCCATCGCGCGTTATTGTCCAGACACGGATGCCCAACGAAATTACCATAGACCGTCTGATCTGGAGCAGGCCATCTGACGGCTATTACTCGTCCAAGATGCACAAGGTTTAATGTAATTGTGCACGCGATAGCTCATGCCACAACCCGCCATCTGTCATCCTCCACCATTGATCCCAACCGCGATCGACGGTCCAGTTTTGCTCCTTCGCCGTTGACCGTTCCAATGTCTCCCATTTCGCCACATCATCTCCATGTGTACCCTCCGTACCTTCGCCCATTCCATTACATATAATCGGTTCATTTTCATGTTTTTCATTCGTTTTTTTGCTCTGCAGACCGCCACCATCCACTAGAGAAATTTGTCACCATTTCTCTGCAATCTCCCTCCATCTCATCATCTGCACAATCACGCTCATTATCCACATCATCCGCCACCCCATCCATTGTTTTCCTCACAGTTTTCATGTTTTGCAGGGTTGTAAGTGATAAAATACCGCCATAACGTGCAGCCTCTGCACAGTGACAGTGAAATCAAGGAAGATCAGCTTCAGCAGCCGAATTTATGAGCAAAGACCCGGGAAGGTGAAGACAGGATGATCATTTAAGAGAACAGGATTTAAACTCTGTAGAAAACCCTCCAGCGCCATTAAAATCTTGAGCTAACCTGACAGAAGCAGAGATGGAGCAGCAAAGTGTTCCAGTACAAAGCAAAAGAGATTAAGGTGCACTAATGAAAATATTAAGCCTTAAATCTGCAGTTTAAAGAGGCAAAACACCGGTTTGAAGACCCCGAGGATCGATCAAAGGATCCTGAGCACAAGTAAAAGGTAACATCAGGGTTTATTCACAAGCAAAATGTTTTTCTTCATAAAGTACAGGGCGTCCATACAGCTTTCACTATGCATCATGTCCCTGAAGGAATTTCCACCCTAACAGCAGTTCAAAGCAATTAGAACATTTATGTAGCAGACTTCTCAGTGGTTCATTTGCCTTTTGTTTATTCACCACAAGTACACCACCGCAGCCAAAATATGTCAAAATCATATCCGAGAAGATCGCTCTTTCACAAAAGAGGAGACAGAGATTAAATACTCAGCATGCAAACAGGATGGGCTTCAGCCCTCGTTCTTTTCAAGGGTTTAATATAGCATTTAGTGTTCACCTACCACCTCAGTCGATCTTCTGTTCATCCTCTACTATAAAACACAGAAAGAAATTATTGTAAAGGTTGTTGATGAGATATCAGAGAAATGCAAGTATTTTCCTCTTGAGACAAGTTCTCTTTGTAATATTGTAAGATAGGCTGAGATTTGATGTATTCAGACTGAATGTTCAAGCTGTGGGCAATGATGTACCTGATTGGTGTTGTTTTTAATATGACAAGCATATTTCTTTGGATCCTGATCTAAAGCAGTTGGTGATGTTTTCCTATCTCTGTGTTTGATTCCATTTATACCGGCTCGCATTAGAAGTTTGGCATAAGATTTACCCTTGATAGGTACCTTATGCTGCTGCTCTCCTAGCCTTTTATGTTTTCTGCTTATATGTGTATCTGAATATTGATTTCAATTGATTTAACCAGTGTAGTGGATGTTATTGCCTACTCTCTGATGTATGAATTAATGAAATCTATGTTTAGATGTTCTTGCTAGGATTCAATTGGATGAGTTGAGAACACTGGGAGGTCTAGAACCCTGTCTCTGCCTCACTAGGATATTTCCATCTCAATTAAGCCTTTCCAAGATACCTTGTATTGCCTCTAATTTTGTCCAAGCAGTTTTGGAGTTAAATGACCTCTGACCTGATCTATAGACAGCATTGGATGGTTCTTATCCTCTCATTTTCAGTCCTTAATGTCCCATCCCAAATACCCTCTTTAAGATCCAAATGCTCTGGATGACTAGCCCAACTGAAAGCTTGCACATTGAACACAAGTAAATATTCTCTTGACTCCATTTCCCAATGGTCTTGATGTTCTCTGAGTTATCTACCTTTGCCTAAATTCCTCTATGCTCATCCTTGTCTTATACCGGACCTTCCTTTCCTGATTCCCAACAACCGAACATAAACAAAAAAACCCCGTGCATATAACTAGCCTAAAATCTAAACCCTGAGCCTTAAAAGACATATACCTTTGGAAAACATAGAGAGATCCCTCTTTGGACCTAGGAGGGCTAGATCCTAAGGTCTGAAAGTGGTTCTATGTTGTCTCATCTTTTGGTCTTGTCAACTTGGCCAAAACATGGGAACCCCAACATAACTAACAAACTCTAAATTCATACATCAGCAAGAATGGACAGACCCACCTCTATACGGGTTAAATTATATCGAATTTGTTCTAAGATACACAATTAGCAGAAAACATATAAATAAGAAAAAGCAGTAAGCATTAGGGTACTTGCAGTAGTATATCCTAAGCTAAATTCACTGCTTTCTTATCAGAGAAAATGAACATGATGCTAAACAGAGGGAAACAATAACAAAGAAAGAACACATCATCGCTGATTTAGATCAGGATCCAATGAACATGCTTGTCATATTAGAAGAGAAAAACCAGTCACATACATTCTTGTCCAATAGCTTGATATCACCCAAAAATCATCTCCCAGCCTATTTACAACTGCTACTCATAGAACTCTAACTCAGTGAAACAGCTTACAATCAGTGATTTTCAATATCCAACCAACCAACATTTACAATGTATTTCTCAGGAGTTCTTATAGAAGAAAGAGTGATAGTAGTACTAGATATAACTTAAATTATTCATTAAAACAAAGGACGAGGAGTCTACGAAGCCCATTCTGTCTTAACATATATGTATTAACTTTCAGTACCCTTTAGATGAATAGGAGGTCTTTGTCAGTTTAAAAATAACTCCAATGGTATGTTCCATGAAGTACTTTCTGGCTATAGTACTCTGATTGTACTCTGAGATAAGAAAGGATGAAGATTTACCTTTCAGGTCTTCCATGCTTTGTAACTAATGCACTGGCAGTTTTAGGAACTTTCTGTCAGAATAATGACTGTTATGGGCTCGATGTGGAGTAGGAAATGCCGTGGGAACTCGTCATTTCTTAAGAAAAGAACATTTTTCTGATATGAAAGCACTGATGTAACTTTGATGTGTGCTTTAGGCTTCATTAAGCCTTCTTGATTGTTCTTATGGTCTTCATCTGTGTCCTGTATGCTCGTAACTGTGGATTAAGCCTTGAAAACAATAAGATGATCCCTTTAATCTTCTTCTGATACACTTTGCTGCTTATTTTGACCTGTATTTGTGTGAATACATAGGCTAAAAAGACGCTGGAGGGCTCGTGTCAGGGTTAATGCCCCTGATCTTCAATAAAACATGCTTTCAAACCTGCAAAACACAAAAAACCTGTTATGAAATCCTGCGCGGGGGCTTAAAACTGCTTCAGAAGGCTTTAGCGGAGGCGGAGGAGCGATTGCAGAGGAAATGTACGCGGCGGAGAAAATTTTTATGGCACAACACAATGAAACCAGGGTTTAGACTAAATTAGGCGCAGAAAATAACCTTTAGTGTTAAAAACATAAAGGTTTAATGCTTGGGAAAATACAAAGGAAAAAGGTGAAAATGAAAGGAAACGGGGCATTTTGGTGGTGGGACTGGGAGCATAGAGGAAGATTAAATAGGGGCCGTTGGATCATGAAAGAGATTGACGGTCGAGATATTTCGACGGAGTTATTTGGAAGGTCAGACAGATGGAGAATGGACGAAAACGCTATATAATGTGTGTCGTTAGATCAAAACAATCAACGGCTAGGATTAAAAACTAAAGTTGCGGAGGGAGGTGGTTTTGGTGGAAAACCAGCAGCGGTTTTTGCAAAATATTTCGGTGGTATGTGTTTTTTCCCAAAAAAATGTGATACGGTCCATTTTTTGACGTGTGTCCTTTTGAATAACGTTGGTTTCGGACTTTTTTCGGGGATTAAACTGTAGGTGGAAAACTTTTGCGAAAAGCGTTATCGGCCGTTGGATCGGAGGGCCCAGATCCAATGGTGTGGAAAGATTGCGATGGGAGAAGTGCGAGGGATAGATCTTGACCGTTGGATCTTGGAAATGGACGGTCGAGATCTGTCGATGGGGAAGAATGAGCAGGGCGGGTTTTGATGAGCAAAAGCAATTGGGACCGTTCGATCAGACTTGATCAATGGCTGAGATTCAATCGGAGGTCGGGATGGTGAAGAATTATGAGCGAAGCGTGATGAGATCCTGGCCATTGGTTCTTGTGGATTCAACGATCCAGATCAAATCGGCAGATGTGATGATCAGGGGTGGCGAACAAAGCGCGATTGAATCCTGGCCATTGGTTCTTGTGGATTCAACGGCTGAGATTAAATTGCAGGATCGGCATCGAAGGAGGCAAGAGAACGTGACCTTTGGACTTGTGACACACGATTAAGCACTGGCCGTTGGATCGGGAAAGATCAACGGTCTGGATTAACTCGGAGGGGAACAAACGGAGGTCTATGCATGGAGCGCGATTAAATCCGGGCCGTTGGTTCTTGTGGATTCAATGGTCCAGATCAAATGGGCGAGATCGGGTAATGGGCTCTGTGAACAAAGCGTGATCGAATCCTGACCATTGGTTCTTGTGGATTCAAAGGCCAGGATTAAATCAGGGAGTCGGCCATCGGGGGAAAATAAAAGGGAAGGCATTTGGATTTGCGATGCGCGATTAAGCGCTAGCCGTCCAATTTGAAGGACGATCGATGACAAAGATTCAATCAAAGATCGCACAAGCGGAGGGTAACATGATGGATGGGCACGATGCAATTTTAGCACTGGCCGTTGGATCTGTAAAGATCGACGACGGAGATTGAATCTGAGGCTGAGCAGAGAATAGACCCATCGCATCGGAAAATTGGAAGAAACAAAGGAAAGTCAGGAAAAGGAAAGCTCCGATTGCGATTAGCTATTAAGGGCTAGCACCTAGTCATGGCTCCAGTCATGTGTGGAAAAGGGGCTAGGGCCAAGGCCGAAAAGGGGCTTAAGGCCTTAGTGAAAAAATTGGGTTTTTAGGCCAAAATGAAGATTTTTGAGGGTTTTTTGGGCTTTCGGTAAAGGGGAAAAAGGGTGTTTTAAACTTGTAAAAGGGAAATTTAGAGGTTCAAAGGGATTTCAGAGGCTTTAAAGAGGGAAAAAGGGGATTTAAAATATGAAAATAAGGCTTTATGAAAATTAAGGGAAATGAGTCAAATTGGGCAGTTTCAGAGGCCTTTTGAAAACAATTTTCTTTCATAAACAGCAGGGTTCATTACTAGAAACAACAGTGAAGATTTCTTCAAAGGATAGAGGACACATGAAGGCTTCAAGAATGATAGATTTACAAAGGAAATGTTTCTCTTGAAGACTTAGAAACATATTTAGCCACCTGTTTTCTATGTCAAAATCTTATAGGTGGCTAACAGTGGCTCCACATGGGGATGGCATCTTCTTGAAGGTGTCAAGAATCTCAGAAAATAATCTTTGGGAGTAGGCTAGATGCCTGGTACTTGACACATCCTTTCTTCTTTGATCAACTACTACATACATGATGGACATTATATCAGCAACAATACTTCCCCAAACAATCTACCTACCCATCCTACTATCCTAACATTTTTTTTCTCCCAAGTGCATTTATACTTTCAGACCTTTTACAACATATATTTTTTTTATTTGAAAACAAAAACTAATCTAATTCTACCCTTATTTCTCCATGAGACCAGATTAACAATTGGGCTCATAGCTTCTCTACCTAAACTAACATCTGCCAGGATTAAATTGTCTAGCAGATTTTCATTCTCTACATTCTAAAGCAGAAATTTAAACACATACAAACCAGGATTAGACTGTCTGGTTTGTTGTGGATCCATGGCATAAATACAAGTTGCACATGAACTGAAACTTTGCATAAATTGAAACAAAATTGTGAAGGATTGAAATCCTGAAAATTAAAGCATCCTTCCTTCTTGTGTGACTTAGATTTTTGAGCTTGTTAGACCCACCTTTCTTTCTTCATTTCAGCTCTGATTTTGACCTTGTTAGAGCTGCTTTCTTTTCTTCGCTGGTTCAAGTTTTGAGCATGTTAGAACCAGCCTTTTTCTGCACCTTTGGCTCAGATTTTGATTTGATAAGAGCCATTCCTTCTGATGCTTCATAGGTTCAGGATTTGAGCAAGTTTGAACCTTTCCTTTTTTTTGTATTTTTTATTTATTTTTATTTTATTTTAATTTATTTATTTTTCTTTCAGAATTAAAACAGAGCAATGTTATATACAATGGAAGTGAAGAATATAAACTAAAAATCAGCAGAAGTAATGCTTGAGCATCCTGCCATTGACAGGACCCCCAAACAGATCTGTACCATCTAATTCTTGTAGAAAAAAGGCATTTGGACCAATGGTAGAATGAATAATGTAAGGACCTTGCCACAAACTGCCAAATTTTCCATGCTTACCCTTATCCTCTCTTCTAGAGTCCCACTTTAGTACCTTATCTCCGATTTTGAAGTCACAAGCCTTTGTTCTCTTATCAAACAAATTTTTTATGTTCTCTTGCACTTTCTGAACTCTGTTGTAGACTTCTTCCCTTGTCTACTGGAGATGTATAGTTTGATTGATACTCCTCACCATGTTGTCTTCTTCTGACTATATTTCTTGGACCAATTTTATCACTGGTACTCCCAAACTGGTAGGGAACACTACATATGCTCCATAAACAAGCTGATAAGGAGACATTCCTATGGATTTCTTTGTGGTCAATCTGTCTGCCCATAGAGCATGCACCAACTTGTTGTGCCATGATTTTTTATTCTCTTCTAGAAGCTTCTTGATGATGGTCACAAAAATCTTATTTGATGATTATACTAGCCCATTACCCTAAGGATAATAAGCAGTAGAATGACCAAGTGAAATTTGATACCTATGACAAAAATCAATCATCTTTTTGGAACCAAATGCAACAACATTATCAGTGATAATTTTCCTAGGGTAGCCAAATTTAGATAGGATATGGTCTTCAAGGAATTTTATAATAACGGAATCTGTGGCATTCCTATAATGGATGGCCTCCATCCATTTGGTGAAGTAGTCAATGGCTGTGAGTATCCATCTATGTTGGGCAGATGAAGTAGGATGGATTTCCCCTATGAAAAGGAGCTTCAACAGTGATTGGTTGTAAAGGTAGAGGAAGGAGTTTTCGTTTTCCCTCAAAAATCTAGCACTTGTGGCAGGCAACTATCATCTTGTGGACATCTTGGAATAGGGTGGGCCAGTAATAGCCATCTCTAAAGATTTTATTGGCAGTTATTTTCCAGTAGAGATGGCCTCCACACTCTCCTTCATGGAAATCATGCTTGATTCTCTCTGCATCAACTTCAGGAAAACATTTAAGCAATAAGCCATTTGCATTTTTCCAATATAAACATTCATTTAAAATGCAATAATTTCTAGCTTTCAAATTTAAAAACCTTGCCTTTGTCTTTGATAAATCAGGAGGAGCATTAAGATTTTCAAGCACATACAAGATATCAGCATACCAAGGCGAGTTTTGGAACTGTTCTTCTACAATGGGAGCTAGTAATCCTTCCTGTTCATCCAAATCATCTACCATATTAATGTCAAGGGCTTGTAAGTTAGATTCAGCCATTAATTGTGATAAGCCTTGACCCTTGATGAGTTTAGTGAGTTTGATCTCCAAATCATACTCTAGTATCACCGCAATCCACTTGCCTCTCTTGCCATCTGGGTCTTGTGACAAAATGTCTTTCACTACTATGTTAGGCACAAAGGCAATGATATGGGAATGTAAGATATACACTCTAAAATTCTTTAAGGCCTTTACCAAAGCATAAGCCTGTTTTTCCATGATGCTATATTTCAGAGGTGCATCTCTTAATGCTTTGCTAAAAAACACAATTGGCTGCTATTGTCCCTCTAGATTTTTTTGCAATAGGACAGCAGCCACAGTATGTTCTGATGCAAAAGAGAATATGAGGAAATATTTAGAAAAATTAGGGCTGATTAGGATTGGTGCTCGGGTGAGTGCATGTTTTACCAGTTCAAAGGATTGTTTGGCTTCTAGAGTCCACTTAACTCCTACTTCCTTTTTAAGAATATTAGTCATGTTTCTAAGGAGTTCTGCTAAGTTGGGTATAAACCTCTTCAAGAAATTAATTTTCCCAACACAAGTACTCCCCCTTTAGTATTGATGGCAACACAAGTACTCCCCCTATGATCATGACACCTCTTCCTACAACATTCTCTCCCCCTTTGACATCAATGACAAAGGGTAACTCCCCCTGACACACAACCATCCTGTGGACCTGTACACACTTCCACTCCCCCTCACACACAACCATCCTGCGGACCTGTACACACTTCCACTCCCCCTTTATATTATGAATAAGGAAAATCTAATGAGAAATTGGGAGAATCCCAAGATTTTGGCGAATACAACAACAACAGTTGGGGTAAATTGGTACATCAACTTCTTGGGGTTGTAACTTTGGCATACGATCTCCTTTTGACATGAAAAGTACCTCATTAGAGATATATATCCAAGGAATATAAATTTCAACTACAACTGTTACTTATAAACTCATGTTTTCCCGCTTTCCAAAAAAAGTCGTTTAGGGCATAAAAACGGCTCCGGAAGTTCAAGAGCTGAAAAACTGCCAAAATAGTAAATTGTGTTACAACTAAGGAAAATTAAAAATTAAAATAAATAATGGTGGGGATCTAGTGGAATAGGAGGGTGGCCACCAATATCCACCTGAATCATATACTGCTTTGGATGACTGGCCTACCGCAGCTAGGTCATCTTTCTAAAATGAGCCTCTAGGTCTCTCTTATCAAAACGCTCCACCACTCTTTGGGTGAAGTCCTCATATGAAGTCACGTTCGCATGCCCTAGCATGTTCAAGCCATGAAACCACCAATTGTGTGCCTCTCCCTACAAATTCAAGGTAGAAATTTTGATTGCTTCCACTTCGGTCATTCGGTTGAGCTGGAAATATATGTCCAACTTCTCCACCCAAGCTCGAGATGTGCACTTGGTGGATTCATCATACATGGGAAAATACATCCTCCCAATGGGACGTTGTAAATCTGAACTTTGTATGCTATATCCCTCGCTACTCCAGCCTCTCTCATTTTGGTTGAGCTGGCAGTAATATCTGAAAGAAAAATTTTCTTTGAAATCCTCCCCCATGGAGTGCCATTCCAGGAAATAATATCCCATGGGCATCTGATCATCTGGCCCACCATTCTCACTATGTACTGAAGGTAAAAATTACGCAGCATGGTCCTTGTCGGCCCACCAAAATCTAATAGGTGAGTGGATGGTGAAGGGTGGTCATCCAGGTGTGAGGCCCCTAAAGTTTCCCCAAATAGTAGCTCATGATGGATGCTCTTATCCCTATTCTTTTGCTTGAGTTCCTCCAACATATCTTTGTGTCCATTGGCTAAATCATTTAGGAACTTCAAGAGGCTATCAAATGCTACTTCCTCCTTACTCGTTGGCTCCCCCATATTTTCCACCACTACTGCCTTCCCGGGTGTATTAGTATCTGGTGTATTATCCAACTCGCGTTCCCTACTTCAATACCTCTCCCTTCGATAAGTAATTTTTTTCCCATACTCCTTGTTCATAGGAAAAATCCCCACAGTTGAGACAATAACGAAGCTATGATACCACTGTAATGTTCCTGATTAGGAAAAACAGTAATATACAAAGCAAAATAATACAAGCAAGCGCAAAATTCAAAAAAATCAGTGAACACCCATGAAATATCCAAAAATACCATCCAGCTAAGCCATTTTATTAAATAATTGGAGCAATAATACAAGGGTATGGAAGGAATGCACCTATGCTTGCCTCAATGGAAATCTTGACAAGACCTAGGTGAGGAAATGCTACACCTAGATAAGAGAGTGAGCTACTCCAAATATGTCGCATGCTTCCCTACAAAATTACACTGCCTATTAAAAATATATTGCTAAAGTACCCACCACCAGTGCTCAGAAAATTCTGCAAAATTAGCCCTGATATCCTCTCACATAACCCACCAAAACCCAAAAAATATTTTTCCTAGTTTTTCCCTCCAAAAATCGGCCCCAATTACCACGTCCTCCTCAACTAGTTGGAAAATACAAATTTTCCACAATCTCCCTGTATCAACCTTCTAAACACTCCAAAAATTCTTAGTTTCGCCTCCCTAAAGATCCCCCCAATTTTCCTGGAAAAATCCAACTCATAAAATCTTTCCCCAATCTCCCATGTGTGCCCAGAAATTGGTTCCTATGTAGGGCCATAGTGAGTGAATTTTTTTCTACTTCAAGGCAATAATCTTCAGCTCTGAAACTCCTCAATTGGTTTGGTTTCCCCTTAGAGAAACTAAAAAAAAATTATCTCGAAAAAGGCCTCCCGGAAGATAGCTAAAATGAGTGGTACGTGGTCCTCTACAGAGTCCTCCTGGAGTACGAAACCGGCTGAGAGAAAAGTTGTATGATGTGTTATCACTCCCTCCAACTTTCCAAGGCTGAGAGTGGGATTGAAAGAAGGCAACCACAAACCAGGCTTTAGGTCAAGTAACTAGACCTACAAGGACCAGAGAGGAATCTCTCAATGTCACTTTGAAATCAATGAAATGACTAAATATCTAATGATCTTGGGCTAGGTATGTAAGCTCAGTAAATAGGGTTTTTGTTTGATTTTTTTGTGTTGGATGTGAATGACAGTAAGGAGATTAGGTCTAGGGTTTAAGGTCTAAATTCAAGATCAGTTTTCAGATAATATGGATGAGGCCATGTATGTAGCTTGAAAGCATGTTTATTTTTTCATTGTGTATAGGATAAAATGATATAAAATATGAATACGCATTGAGGTGAATTCAGTTAGAAGAAGAACATAGACATATAATGTGAATCTTGTTAAGACATAGCATGAAAAGGCATGATTTCTGCTTATATAATGACAAGATAAACACATATAATAATGTATATGAAAGAATAAACATATCATTTAACATGATAAGATAAACATACAGAGAAAGAAAAAATTCTTCAAGGCATACCACATGATTCTCAATATGAATTATGCAACATTGTCTTTGATTTCATTCCAAAAGGCTTGTACAATAGGTCCATTGCAAAAAACAACTATCCAACCCAATAAAAGACTAAAGTGGGTCTACTTATAGAAAATATGAACAATGACACCTCATAGGGTCGAAATCCCATCCAAAATGCATCGTAATTACATAAGATGAGTCACTTGCTAGAATCTAGGGAGGTAAGAAACCATTCCCTCAAATTCAACTAATGACTAGGAGCGTGTGTCCCCCACATTAAATTACATGTTTCCTCATGATAAGAGGAAAAAACCAACTCAATTACTCCAATTCCAACTCAAAGGAAAACAAAACCTCGAAAATTTTACTTTTTCTGAGCTTGACAAGTGTCCTGAGGAATCCTATGCAGATGCGGCACTATTTTACAGATGTGTAGCACCAGTTTGCAGTTGATTTTGGGGGACTTTTAGGACTCCAAATCAAAATATGGAAGATAGGTCAACTAGCCCTATGTTTCTATTTTCCATAACATCTTGAATTTTGAAAAACTACCCACTATAAGGCCTCCAAAATTTGATTCTCCCAACCTTACTCCAGATGCGTAGCGCCATGTCAAAAACAGTGGAAAAAGCATAGAAAACTGGTGGTTTTTTGTCTTTTTCTGCAAAACTAGGGCTTGTCATGCAAAACGGGCTCCTGATTTTTTATTTACTCATCAAAATTCATCCAACCATGTAAGCCATTCATAATTTAGGTGCCCTAGGAAAAAGTATAACACCTTGGCGCTATGCATCAGTGGAGGTTGAATTTTCAGATTAGTGCAAAAATCATCAAAAAATGAAAAAATTGCTCAAAATTGTCCAAAAATTTTTCTATAAGACCTACGTAGGATGGGCTATATATCGGTGGATGCCTCAGCAAGGAGGTCTAAGTTTTCTTTCTCCTCAAGCTTCATTTGAACCTCTTTAAGCTTCTATTTTACCTGTTTGAGCTTGATTTGTGAAATTTTGTTCCTAGCGCAATAATGATTGGCCATATGCCTCTGGAGGTTATCGTTATTCTTGGATTTCTTCAACAGTTTCTCAAGGTTCCCATTGACCCTATCAAACCAATACTCTCTGTCTTGATTGATCTCATCAAGAAAAAGCTCATCAAAGGTCTGCCAACCTGGTTTAGGAGTTGTTGATTCTCTTTGTCTCTGAAGCACCTTTTTGAGGCCTATTGTCCTTGGTATTCTTATTTTTGTTTCAAACTCAACATCCTCTAGCTCATCATCATCTACAATATCTTTTCCCTTGCCATTGTCTACATCAACATGTACTTTAAGTTTTCCTTGGAGGATTAATTTTACCTTCAATTGAAAATTTTCTCACTGTAGAAAATTAATTTGAGAATTTGCAATTGAGAACACCTCCCTCAGCTCTACTATTTCCTCATATTTCTCTTTAATGATTTATTCAAATGATTTGTCCTAAAAATTTTCTACCATTTCAACATCTAGGGGCACTTGTTCATCATGTTGGTGCAATGGCGATTCAATCTTATGCATGAGTGGTTGCTTCTCTATTTCTCTTTGCTCAACTATAGTATCAATTGTAGATACACTTTTGATGGATTTGGTAGAAAAGACCTGTTTATTTCCCTTCTCATAGGTGTGAGTGACCTCAACAACCATAGGATCCTTTGAAATATTAGTTTTCATGTTGGAAGATCCAACCTCCATTGGTTGTGTTGATACTAATGGTGCTAGTATGCTATGAAGGAAAAGAGGACTAGTAGTGGGCATTGCTGCTACTTTCTCCATGAAGGTTTCCCAAGTCATGTTGATGGCTGAGAGATGATGCAAAACAATGAGTTTGACTACACCATTTCAGAATAAACTTGGATAGTGATCTTTTTTTCTTCTCTGAACCTTCTCAGTCATTCTAAGCAAACTTTTGTACAAGTAATTTGGCAAGTCAAGTGGTTTAATAGAGGTAAAGTGCATCAATAATCTGATATGGTACCTGTATGACCTAGAGAATCTCCCTTCACATGTGAAATATCTCATAATTAACCTCATCAAAGGAGCATATTTTTCAAGGAGGTTCCTGAAAGGAAAAATATACTCAGGGTTCTCTCTAGCATGAGGTTTGAGGAACAATTTGTAATTTTCAAGGTCTATGTCCATGCAATTAAACCACTTTTGTCCATTACTAGGTATACTTGTTGCTGAATAAATCACATTTTCCGATAATTTTAACTCTACACCTGCAATGATGGCCTTTCCCATTCTAAAATTACTGTAAAATAAGCTTGTCAATTGGAGATGGCAGCCTTTTTCCATGATTTTCTCACAGAATCTCAAGCATCCAGTCTTCTCAAAGAATCTTTTGGCAAAAGGTGAAGCATTGAATTCTTGTAAGGTGGAGGGCTCAAATATGATGTGGCACCCTCCTTTCTGGATTTTCTTCTCACTCTCCATAATATCAATTAGAAGGATAAACCCTAGGTATTTAGGATGTAATGGGTATGTGCAGTGAATCTAGAAAAATAGAGGACAGGGATAGGGTAGGTTTGGAGGCTGAGATGAAGGCTAATGAAGCGAAGATAAATTCCCCCAAAAAATTTAGGAGGTATATTTTTATGTTAGATTTAGAGTATAAGTAAAATTTGGTGAAATGGGTATGATATAGGTGGTTAAATTAGGAAAACATAGGAATTTCCTGTTTCTCCAATGGAAAAGTAGTAAGAAATTAGGGTTTGATGGAAATGATGCTTAGGGAGGGTGTGGATGGTGGGGAATGATAGGATAGGGCTTGTGAAAGGTGTATGAGGGTTTTAAATGATAGGGTTATGGTTTATTCCACTAAAAGAACTCAATGATAGGAAAATATAAAAACGTAGTGGGAGAGAAGGTAAACAAGAAAATCAATGCCCTGCTTGATAAATTGACTTTGAGGAGGATGTGAGGTGTCCACTTACTATTGTAGAAGCTGTAGAAACCTTGTGCATTTATTTTGGAGATTATATGAGTGATTTTGGAGAAAAAAACCAAAGATCGTAGCACACTCATAGATGTGTAGTGCAACCTTCCAGATGCGTAACATAGCCTTCCAGATGCATAACAGAGGCTTCTTAGAGCATTTTTCTTAATTTTATTCCAACCCTTGACAATAATGGATCAATGTTGAAGGCAAGAGAGGAGCTCTACCAAACATGAAAAGACAAAATTAGTTGAATAAGCCTTCTTTTTCCTCTTTATAACATCTTGAAATGACTTTTTGGCTTTTAGTGAAACCAAAAACTTTGAGGACAATTTTGCCTTTTTGCAACAATTTGACAGTGAAACAAGTTTTGAAATAATACAAATTGTCTTACTTTATTCCCCTAACTATGCGGAATCCCTTTAAAATACTGATATGATGAAAATTAAGCCTTGTTCGCCCTTTTTGGTGACATATTTGGACTTTTCAGTGGCAAAACAAGGACACCTAGACAACAAACCTAGATGGAGATGGAGTGACTAACCTAAGAATATAAATTACAATGAGCGGCATGACCTCTGAGATGATGATGGCTATGGATGGAATGAGGGGAGAAACATTTGTGACCTAGACCATATGGAGTGACCAAAATTTATTTGAAAACTTGTTTGAAAAGACAAAAATTTTGACCTAGGACTATTAAAAGCTAAACTAACAGAGCATATTTTATCACTGAACATATTGACACTAACATTGGCTCCAGCTGGGGGTGGAAGCTCCTTCAGGATGTGTCAAGCTCCTTCATGTCCTTCTCCTCGGGCTTCAAGCTTCTGCAACAACTTCCTCATTCTTGGAAATCAAATAAAAATGATATGTAGAATGAAAGTGAACTTCTTCGTCAATGATCATGTAAGGTAACCTACCATTGATTGGTTCTCGCAGAACTTCTTTCCCTTAAATATCTTCTAATAAAAATGCCTTATTACCTCTAAATGCAGTAATACTATAAGTACCTTTCAGTATATTATAAAATTTTTTGTGCTTACCTTTGTCTTCATTTCAGGCATCCCAGCGAAGAAAACCATCTCCTAGCTTAAAATCATCATCTTTGGTCTTCTTATCATAAATATTCTTTATTTTATCTTGAAGTTTTGAAGTGTGACTGAAAAATTCATCTCTTGATTGTCGTAGATGAATCATTTTGTTGATTCTTCATTGTATATCATTTCATTCACAGTCAATCTCTAGACAAATTTGCATCATTGATACAGCTATAGAAGTAGGGAACACTGTGTCAACACCATACACAAGATGCAAAGGTGACATGTCGATTGAGCTTTTCATGCTAACTTTGTCCACCCATAGATAATTTGTGATATTTTTGTGCCAATTTCTATTGTTCTCATGCTGCATCTTCTTGATTATGCTCACTAAAGATTTATTTGATGATTCAGCCAGCCCGTTTCCTTGAGGATAATATGTTGTAGAATGACCAAGCCTAGTGTGATACTTATCACAAAGGTCAATCATATTTTTGGACTTAAAGGTAACTGCATTGTCAGTAATTATTTTATATGGACAACCAAAATGAGACAAAATATTGTTCTCTAAAAACTGAATAATGACAGTATCAGTAGCTTGCCTCATGGGGATGGCTTCAATCTAGTTAGTGAAGTCATCAGTGGCAGTGAGTATCCACTTATGCTGGGTTGATGATGGAGGATGGATTTCGCCAATGAATTCAATTCCCCATTATTGGAATGACTCTTACACTTCAATTGGTTTCAAGGGAAAAGAAAAGAGATTTCTCTTTCCCTGAAACATTTGACATTCGTGACAGCTCATGATTGTTTTATAGACATCAGAGAATAGACTTGGCCAATAGAAACCAGCCCTCAAGATCTTATTTTTTGTAGTCTTCTAGTAAATATGACTGCCACAATCACCTTTATGAAATTCACTCATCACTTTTTCAACTTCTCCTTCATCCAAACGATTCAACAACACTCCACCCGGATCTTTCTAATAAAATAAATTGTTAAGGATGCAATACTTTGGAGCTTTCAACTTCAAAGATCTAGCTTTATTACTAGGTAAGCCGGGAGGAGGATTCAAGTGTTGCAAAACATGAACAATATCAGCATACCATGGTTATGAAGAAAAATTTTCAGATACCTCAGGTAATACTTCAGCCTTTTGCTCCTCAGATAATGCAACAATAAAATTAATGTCTGAAGCATGTAGATTTGAGTCTACCATAAGCTTTGCCAGGAATTTTCCCTTGATCAACTTTGTAGGCTTGATTTCCAAGTCATACTCCAACATAGTAGTGATCCATTTTCCATGCCGTCCTTCAGGATCATTCTGCATGAGCACATCTTTGACAACAATGTTTGGGACATATGCAATGACATGAGAGTGGAGAATATAGACCCGGAAATCCTTCAATGATTTGACTAACGCCAAGGCCTATTTATCAATGATATTGTACTTCAAGGTTGCGTCTATTATGGTTCTACTGAAGAAGGAAATGGGTTGTTCTGTGTTCTAATTTTTCTTTTGCATAAGGACATCATCTAGAGTATTCTCCAACGCGAATGAAAAAATGATGAAATCAAGTGTGTAATCTGGACTAATAAGAATAGGAGCATGACATAAAGCCCATTTAACTTGATTAAATGAATTTTTTGCCTCTTCAGACCATTTTACTTCACTATATTTCTTCAGCATGTCAGCATGTCAATAATGTTTCTCAAGTGTTCAGCAAGATTGGGAACAAAGCTTCTTAAAAAAATTATTTTGCCATTAAACAATTGGATTTCCTTCTTGCTCCTAGGATAGTCCAAGGTCTGAATTGGTTCAATCCTTGAAGGATCTATTCAAATACCATATTTTGATATGATGTGGCCCAACAATTTGCCTTCCTCTATATAAAAAATTCTCTTCTTTGGGTTTAGCGATATGTCAAAATTTCTGCATCTTTCAAAATTTGTTTTCAAGTGATGTAGGTGTTGCTTATCTGTCTTGGAAAAACTAGTGATGTCATCAAGATAGATGACCAAAAAGACAGCTTTTTCATTTGCAAAAGTAATATCCATTGCTCACTGAAAAGTCGCCCATGCATTCTTCAATCCAAAGGGCATTTTGGCATAAATGAAGCTGCCCCATGGTGTTGTAAAGGCTGTCTTTTCCTGATCATCTTAGTGTACTAAAATTTTATTGTACTCGGAATATCCGTCCAATAATGAAAGTCTAGAAGATCCAACTACCCTTTGCAGAATATGGTCCATCTTTGGTAATGGGTAATAGTCTTTCAGCGACACTTTATTCAAATTTCTAAAATCTATACACAAACTGATCTCTCTTGTCTTCTTCCTTACTTGCACCAAATTAGACATCTAATTTTAAAAGTGAAGTGGAACTATAATACCAATAGTAAATAATCTGTTTACCTCTTTTTGAATGGAGGGCAGCAACTTGGGATTCATTCTCCTTAATTTCTGGCAGAAAGGATTCTCCTTATCATACAATTTCAAATCAGAATATTCCCAAGAAAATACATCAGTAACTGAGACATGAGGGCTACATATTTACCTTTCATCTTTGAGCTCAAATATTTTGAAAGATTGACCATATTTGGCTTTTCAGGAGTGCCAATATTGAGGTTTTCAATTCCTACGTCTGTTGGCTGCATGGTTGGTTTGCGTACAACATCATATTGATAAAAAAGTTCCTCCAAAGGCACTAGACCTCTTGGAATGGAATTGTCTTTCAGTTGAAGTACTTGCATTTCTGCTGCATGGAATTCTTGGTCATCTTCATAACACTGGTTATCCATTTTTGAATTCACAAATTCCTCTTCTCTCTGTAAGAATTTATTGATATGTTTATCATCTTAAAAGACCTGCCAATACTGAACATTATCTGGAACAATAGGGCAATGTTTGATGTTTATCTCATACTTATTATTAGGATACAATATAATTTTAAACATGTTGGTTGGAGTGGCAAGAGAATCAACAACAAAATTGTTGTACCTTGGGATCAACGACAAAATATACTTAGTGAAGGTCTTAAGGATATCTAACATTGCATTTAGATAAGCTTGCATCCTAGGATTCTTGGCATAGTATTCCCCTTTGACTTATTTTATTACCTGCTCAAAGTTTCCATACACAGAAATTTTCTTGGCACCTAACTTCCTAAGAATTTTCATACCAACTATCAAAGCCTAATACTCTTCTTCATTGTTCGAATAGTCGAATGCCAACTTGTAAGAGGACATTTGAAAATTGGGAGGAATTCTAAGTGACTGATTTATAGGGATGTGAATCCACACTCCAATGCCTGCCCCTTCCTTTCCCAAGGCTCCATTGAATTCCATGGTCCACAAACCACTTTCTTCATCGGGAAGCTGCAAATCGGATGAATGAACTTTACTTATTGCTTGAGAGAGTTCTGTTGTACCAAAAGGTTCTATCTCTTTCATTGTTTCATTTCTCTTTTGAGCTGATGCACTTGGTTCCAAACCACTTGACATATTTTTTTGATTTTTTGCATTTGCAATTTCTAAAACAGAATTTAAAAATTCTAAATTTTATGTTTTCTCTTCAATCAAAACTTCTAAATATTCTAAACATTCATCACTGAATAATATAAAGGACTCTAAATCCATGTGAACAGCATGTATGGGGTGATTTTTAGGCTTTTCTCTATTACCGATCATATACTTCATTTTACTTTCCCGATATAATTTTATGAGTTGACCAAAGACTAGTATGGTAGCATATGAAAACTCGAGTTGCAAGGTACCTCTAACCTTTTCTACCCATGACCGGGAGAGAGAAAAATCCCATATCTGGGAGGGAAATCAGCCACAACAACATCCATAAGGACATTCTTGGCTGGGATTTTCTCTAAAGAAACCACTAGGTCTTTAATGAGGCCAATACATTTCACCCTCCCCAAAGCAAATGAATAAATATCATGGTAAGGTCTTGTGATATCCAAGCCTAATCTGTCCATAATGGCCTTAGGCATAAGGTTATGAGAAGCTTCGGAATCAAGCATTGCATTATGGAGGATAAAATCATGGATTTTGAGACTAAGATAAAATGGAGGGACCTCACTATCTTCTAAATCACCATCAACAACAGGACCAAATAGAAGTTCTAGGTGATCATCACTCACATTAACCATGTCAGATATCTGATCCACCATAAGAAACTTAGCTACTTTAAACTTATATTGGTCGTTCTTGACTATTTCAGTTAGAGGAATGGAAAATTTCAACTTTGCAATCTCATTTTCAAGACTAAAAAGAGAAGAATGTTTTTCTACCTATTTCAATGATGCATATTTCTTCTTGAGCTGATATTTGTGTGAAATATACTTCTTATGTCCTCCATCTTGTACTTATTTGTCCTTCTTCTGACCGCTAGTAGAAGCTTCATTTCCTTTAGCATGATTAGGAACAATAGGTCCTTTGTCTTTGCTTTGATTTAGAATGGTGGTTTCTTTATGATGAGCATATATTTGAGCATTCTATTTTTTCTGATTGGAAGTTATAGGAACATTCCTACTCCTAAAACCATATTTCCTTTGTACTTGAGTAAGATTATTATGATATCCCCTCTGATAATCTTTCTTCTGTACTGATATCATGTCATCATTTGACAAGACATATTACTGATCGTGCGATGCATAAATTTCTGCATAAAACTAATCTTCAGTGAGGAAAATGGTTGTTGATTTTCCTCAAATAAATGATTCTTGCCAGAAATTTATTCTTCATCCTCTTCATCAGGGCCTTCAGTGTAGTTTTTATGAAATGAAGGGTGAATTTTCTACTAACTTTGTGGATCCTAACCCCTTTTCTCCCTTTGCTTGATCCTGTACTGAGGTTGCTGATTTTGACCCTTGAAATTTGGATTTCTAATGGAGGGTTTAGCTTGTTTATCAACGATGGGAATTTTATCCATCATATTATCCATGGATTTTATCAAGGTTCTAATTTTCCCTCTGATGAAGTAGATGTTTCTTCCTTGATAGTGACCCTTTTCTCCGTCTTGATTTTAGACTTTTTTATAATCAAATTAGCTTCCACGCTCATTGCATTTCTGTGCATATATTCAAGAGTTGATGGATTTCTTTCCCTCAACTAGTAAGATCGGTTAGGATCGAAACCATCAAGATAGTGAAGTAAAGAAAGGCCTAGATGAGGCTCGATATTCTCAAGAATTGAATCATATATTTTATTGAATCTAGCTATAAAGTCTTGCACAGAGTCATTGGGATTCCTTTTCAAGGCATTATATTCAGCTAAGATTTGCAATGGATTCTTCTTCTCCTATTTTGTAATTAACAATTAAATCAGCTGCTGTGAAGTAGCTATTGAACCAACTGCGAGAATATGAAACCATTTTTTAACCTCTCCTGAGAAACTCTGTGCTTCAGATGCGCATATTGGTGTCACCATTGTCAATCTCTTCAATATCTATGAAATCAACCAATTTGACAATGTGTTGGTAAGCAATGACCTCTGATGTTCCATCAAAAAGGGGCAATCTTTGACCATAATTTTGAGGTAGTGTAGTGAGTTATTGGGGTAAGATCAGTGGAGCGATTTTGGCCATGATTAATGGAGGGGGTTGTAAAAGTGTTGATGGAGTAAAAAATTGTAGAGGTAATGATGGAATGAAAGGAAGAGATGATGATGTAGCTATATGAAAAGGTGTAATAACAGGTGGTGAAGCAAAAACCTGCTGCTGGTATTGGAAATAAGCTCTATCTGAATTTTCTTGAAACTTATCCGCTAAACCTTTAAGTCTGTAGAAATTAGACTATAATTCACTATCAACCTTGGAATAAGAAAACTCGAAAAATGGTACAAATATTTAGAAATCAATAGGATCAAATATAGTTTCTAAAAGGAAGGTTTCATATTTAGACATGAACAAAGATGTTTCAATTACAGAATTATAGGACAAATATTCTGAAGAAAATCTCGTAGGCAAGAATTTGATTCAACAAGTGGAGGAATAACTCTTCCAACTTTTCGAGACTTGGATTTATTCTTTCTTAAAAGACTCTCGAGGTCATTAATAATTGGTGAGGGATTTGGGTATAGATTTTACCTAGTATGTCTTTTACGAGCCAACTTAGATAGGAATTTTGACTTTGGCTCGAATTTAAGAACTTAGCATTTTTCGAATGCTAGAAATTGTCACCTACAAGTATAACCTTTATTGAATCAAAGAAATTTTCCCAGGGAAGGTTTTGCAATCGCTCCCCGGCAACGACACCAAAAATGTTATCGCTCCCCCCAAATTTCCAAGGATGAGAGTGGGATTGAAGGAAGGTAACCACAAACCAGGCTTTAGGTCAGGGAGCTAGCCCTACTAGGACCAGAGAGGGCTCTCTCAATGTCACTTTGTAGTAAATTAAATGAATAAATATATAATCAACTTATTATAGGTATATAAGCTTAGTAAACAGGGTTTTTGTTTGATTTTTGTGTGCTGGATAGGAATGACAGTAAGGAGATTAGGTCTAGGGTTTAAGGTATGAGTTTAATATCAATTTGCAGAGAATATGGATGAGGCCAGGTAGTTAGCTTGAAAGCATGTTTATTTTGTCATTGTGTATAGGATGAAATGATAAAAAATATGAATAAGCACTAAGGTGAATTCATTCATTTAGAAGAACATACACATATAATGTAAATCTTGTTAAGACATAGCATGAAAAGGCATGATTTCTTCTTATACACTAACAAGATAAACACATAGAAGCATGAATATGAAAGAAGAAAACATATCATTCAAAATGATAAGATAAACATATAGAGAATGAACAAATTCTCCAAGGCATACCACATGATTCTCAACATGAATTCTGCAACATTGTCTTTGATTTCATTCCAAAAGGCTTGTACAATAGATCCACTGTAAAAAACAACTATCCAACCCAAGAAAAGACTAAAGTGGCCCTAGTTATAGAAAATATTAACAATGACACCTCATAGGGTCTAAATCCCATCCAAAATGCATGATATTTACATAATATGAGTCACCTCCTAGAATCTAGGGAGGTTAGAAACCATTCCCTCAAATTTAGCTAATGAATATGAGTGTGTGTCCCCCACATTGAATTAAATGTTTCCTCATGATAAGAGGAAAAAAAAAAAATTACTCCAATTCTAGCTCAAAGGACAACAAAAACTTGAAAATATGACTTTTTCTGAGCTTGAAAATTGTTGTGAGGAATCCTATGCAGATGCGTAGTTCCACTTTGCAGTTGATTTTTAGGGACTTTTAGGACTTCAAATCCAAATCTAGAAGATAGGTCAACTAGACCTGTCTGTCTAGTTTCCAGAACGTCTTGAATTTTTAGAAACCACCCACTGGAAGGCCTTAAAAATTTTATACTCCCAACCTTACTCCAGATGCATAGCACCATATTAGAAACAGTGGGAGAAGCATAGAAAACTGGTGGTTTTTTGGCCTTTTCTACAAAAATAGAGCTTTTCATGAAAAAATTATTCCTAATCTGTGATGTACTCATCAAAATGCATCCAACCATGTACGTCATTCATCCTTTAGGTGCCCTAGGAAAAATAATAACACCTTGGCGTTACGCATCTGTGGAGGTTAAATTTTCATATTAGTGCAAAAATCATTAAAAATGCAAAAAGTGCTCAAAATTGTCCAAATTTTATTCTATAATACCTGTGGAGGATGGGCTAAATATCCATGTATGCCTTAGTAAGGAGGTATAATTTTTCTTTCTCCTCAAGCTTCATTTGAGCCTCTTTAAGCTTCTTTTTCACCTGTTTGAGCCTGATTTGTGAATTTTTGTTCCTGGCGTGATAATGATTGGCCATATGCCTCTGGACTTTATTGTTATTCTTGGATTTCTTCAAAAGCTTCTCAAGGTGCCCATTTACCCTATCAAGCCAATACTCTGTCTTTATTTATCTCATCAAGAATTATCTCATCAAAGGTCTGCTAACCTGATTTAGGAGCTGTTGATTCTCTTTGTCTCTAAAGCGCCTTTTTGAGGTCCATTTTCCTTGGTCTTCTTCTTTTTTTTTCAACCTCTACATCCTCCTTCTCATCATCATCTACAATATCCTATCCCTTGCCTTTGTCTGCATCAACATGTACTTTAATTTTGTCTTAGAGGAGTATTTTACCTTTAATTGAAAATTTTCTTGTTGTAGGAAAGTAATTTGAGAATTTGCAATTGAGAACACCTCCCTCAGCTCTATTATTTCCTAATCTTTCTCTTTAATGATTTATTCAAATGATTTATCCTCAACTTGTTCTTCCATGTCAACATCTAGGGAGCATTTTCATCATGTTGGTGCAATGATGATTCAATCTGATGCATGAGTGGCAGCTTCTCTATTTCTCTTTGCTTAGGTATAGTATCAAGTGTAGATACACTTTTGATGGATTTGGGATCAAAGACCTATCTCTTTACCTTCTCATAGGTTTGAATGACCTCAAAAACCCTATGAGCCTTTGAAATCTGAGTTTACATGCTCTAAGAGCCAACCTCCATTGGTTGTGCTGATACTGATGGTGATGGTATGCTATGAAGGACAGGAGGACTAGTAGTGGGCGTTGATGCTACTTTCTCCATGAAGGTTTCCCAAGTCATGTTGATGGTTGAGAGATGATGCACAAAAATTAGTTTGAATAGACCATGATGGAATAGACTTGGATAGTGATATTTTTTTATGTTATGAACCTAGCAAACTTTTGTACAAGTAATTTGGAAATTCAAGTGATTTAATAGAGGTAAAGTGCATCAATAATCCGATATGGTACCTATACAACCTAGAGAATCTCCCTTCACATGTGAAATATCTCATAACTAACCTCATCAAAGGAGCATATTTGTCAAGGAGGTGCTTGAAAGGAAAAATGTACTCATGGTTCTCTCTAGCATGAGGTTTGAGGAATTTGTAATCTTCAAGGTCTATTTCCATGCCCTTAAACCACTTTTGTCCATGACTAGGTATACTTGTTGCCAAAGAAATCACATCTGTCAATAAGGTTAACTCTACACCTTCAATGGTGGCATTTCCCATACAAAAACTAGTGGAAAATAAGCTTTTCAATTGGAGATGACACCCTTCTTCCATGATTTTTTCACATAATCTCAAGCATCTAGTCTTCTCAAAGAGTATTTTAGAAAAAGTTGAGGCATTGACTTCTTGCAAGGTGGAGGGCTCTAATCTGATGTGGCACCCTCATTTTTGGATATTATTCTCACTCTCCATAATATATATCAAAAGGATAAACCCTAGGTATTTAGGATGTAGTGGGTATGTGCAATGAATCTGGAAAAACAGAGGACGGGGATAGGGTAGGTTTCAAGGCTGAGATGAAGGTTAATGAAGCCAAGATAAATTCCCCCAAAAAATTCAGGAGGTAGGGTTGTATGTTAGCTTCAGAGTATAAGTGAAATTTGGTGAATTCGTTATGATGTATGTTTTTAAATTAGGAAAACACGGGAATTTCCTGTTTTCCCAATGGAAAAGTAGTAAGAAATTAGGGTTTGATGGAAATGATGCTCATTAAGGGTGTGGATGGTGGGGAATGATAGGATAGGTCCTGTGAAATGTGTATGAGGTTTTTAAATGATATGGTTATGGTTTATTCCACTAAAAGCACATAATGATAGGAAAAGATAAAAACATAGTGGGAGAGAAGGTAAACAAGAAAATCAATGCCCTGCTTGATAAATTGACTTTGAGGAGATGTGAGGTGTCCACTTACTATTGTAGAAGCTTTAGAAACATTTTGTAATGATTATAGAGCTTAGATGAGTGATTTGAGATCAAAACCCCAAAATCGTAGCGCACTCACAGATGCGTAGCGCAACCTTCCAGATACGTAACATAACCTTCTAGATGCGTAACTAAGGGTTTTTGGAGCAGTTTTCTTGATTTTCTTCCAACCCTTAAAATAATGGATCAATGTTGAAGGTAAGATAGGAGCTCTACCAAACATGAAAAGAAAAAATTAGTTGAATAAGCCTTCTTTTTCCTCTTTATAACATCTTGAAATGACCTTTTGTCTTTTAATGAAACCAAAAACTTTGAGGACAATTTTGCCTTTTTCAATAATTTAACAATTAAACAAGTTTTGAAATAAGAAAAATTGTCTTACTTTATTTCCCTAACTATGTTAACTCCCTTTAAAATACTAATATGATGAAAATGAAGCCTTGTTCTCCCTTTTTGGTGACATATTTGGACTTTTCAGTGGCAAAACAAGGACACCTAGACAATACACCTAGAAAGAGATGGAGTGACTGATCTAAGACTCTAAATGAAAATGAGTTACATGACCTCTGAGATGATGATGGCCATGGATGGAATGAGGGGAGAAATTTTTTTGACCTAGACATGTAGTGACCAAAATTTATTTGAAAACTTGTTTGAAAAGGAAAATTTGTTGACCTAGGACTACTAAAAGTTAAATTAAAAGAGCATATTTGATCACTAAAAATATTGACACTAACATGATTTACCCTAAGCTCCTCCAATCTCCCCTCCAAATTGGTACAATATTTCCTCCCTAGGGTGGTACTTTTAGTCCACTGAAAGAAGGGTGAGATCTCCCTTTGGAAAGTTTTGTGCTAAACAACACTGTGACCCAGCTAAGTGTTGGCTCAAGGGGTCATGACCCAGGTTCGAAGTTCAAGGTTTTCTAAAAAACCCCTATACTACTGGCCCTTTTGGCAGTTACCTACTTGCACAGGTCAAAGTTTCACCCAAAGTAGTATGGGCGGGTGCTGGAACCAGGTTTCCACACCCTGAGAAAGGATAGGTAAGGCAAGTAGAGCTACGTTCTACCTCGAAATGTCCAGATCTCCCCGAGCAGGACTTATGGGCCTCTTTTCACATCCACGTGCACAAGGTTAATTGTACTATGGGGCTCAATAATCATATACTTCAAGACAATAGCTCAACATTGCATAAACAGAACAAAAAAGATCTAAATGCAGTAAAACACTTACACAGAACTTTCGTAGCTGAATATAGAATACACATAAGACAGTAATTACCAATGATTCGCATAAACAGTACACATAGATTCAGTTTCCAAAAATCCTTTCATATTCATTAATTCATCAACTTCCTCTTACAATACCCGTCCTATCCTGTGCACACAGCAGTAGGGTCTGCACACAGCAGGACTCTAGATCTTCGCGCACACAGCTAGTAGGAGTCCTTCCCAAAAACCCAAACAGACTTACTAAACCCAAATTCACATCAATAGCTCTTCATTGCCTAGTTACAATTCAAAACGTTCCTCCATTTATAAAAATCTAGCCTAATATTTCCTACGATCTGCAAACCATGGTTTTCGGACCCCAGGTTTACCCTTTGACCCATTACAATGCTTTCGGGGCTTTGACCCACCCCAAAACCCCTGCGCTAGACTAAATATAATAAAAAATATACAAAATCAGATCAGTTTCGTAGCTCGTAGGAGACCCTATTCCAACAGTCCCCCAACACAATCTTGTGACTCATCCCGAGTCACTGTGGTGGTGCGGTCTCTATCTTTGCATGCAAGGCATTGAAAGCGACGATGAGTGGAGGTAACACTTCCTGACTTTGGGCAGCATCTCTTTGTGCGATATCAACGAGCTTCAGGGAGGCAGGGCCCTCAGGAGCCGTGGTAACCTTCTCCAATATCTTGTTGAGGTGCGCGATGGCGTCATGAGCACCCTGAGATATCTGGAAGGCGGTATCTCCCCATGGCTTCAAGAAATTTCTGATGCCATGCTTGGCACATTTGATATCCATAGTCGTGTCTATGAAGGTGTTGATGGTTTTCAATAGGGCTAGACGCTGCGCAGGGACGAGGGAAGGCAAGGTAGCTTCGATCTGATCAAAGGTAGCTTCCTTCTGTCATAAGTCTTCCTTGACACGTTGAAGCATCGAGTTGAACTGGACCGCTTTCTAGAGCATCATGGCCACCTCGAGCAACTGAGTCCCTAGAGTAAGATGTCCCTTAATAATATCCATTTCTTCTATGATCAACGCAACCCATTGTGCCCGTACTTCTGGGGGTATGGTAGGTTGTGCTTGGGCCTGACACTCAGTGAATTGGCGGCCCTTTTAGGTCTTGAGGGTTTGGACTTCGGTTTGGGACGCCTTGAGTGTTGCAACCAAGCCTTCGACGGTAGCTTGGGATGGATTTGATGTCGATATTTCATCAGGGAGCATTGTGTCGAGCTCGAGACCCACTTTTTCGAGCAGCTACTATGCAGTCCGGTCACGATGATGGATCTCTTGCAGCACAGTGGTGTGTAAACCCTATAACACTTCACAGGGTAGCTACGCCAAGTCTACTTGTAGGTCCATAGCTATCGGGATGTGGTCACCAACCACGATGGTGCAAGGTAGCGAACAAATATGTATTTTGTTGGCAGGTAGTATGGAACTGTGGAGAAGTCGCAGCATATCCCTATATCGCTTCGTCCCCTAGGGGGAAGGAGTATCCCTATTAGTTGTCCCTTTCATGCATAGGACTAGTTGTGACTCGACTGCGCTAGTTCTGACAGCGTACTATGGAAATTGTGTATCATCCTTCGCGGCATCGCCCGAGGTCGTCCGGCTGGGGCCTGCGATCATTCCAGGGTTGTAACGGTCGAAAAGTCCCGTCGTGTAGCTTTGGTGCCCTTCTGCATAGGGTTCAAATTCAATTTTCCCTATGGGGAGCCAGAGGGAAATCATCTTATCAATCTCGGCATCCCTAGACCCTCTCAACAAAATGTCTGTAGGCATTGAACTGGTAGGTTCTGAAGCGTTCGGTAGGTTAGGAGTTGCCATAGCAAAAATAGGGCAGGCTTCCCAAAGTGGAAGCTCGTAGAAAATTCTAAAGATCCAGAAAAGAAAGCAGGAGAATAATAGAGGCAGAGTACAAAGAAAATATGGAGCCCTGAGCGGAGTTATCCTGTTGTCCTTATACTGTCCGGGGCTATCCAAAGGTAGAGTAAATCTAACTTGAAATGTACCATCATTCAACCAGTAACAACTCACCATAAATTGCAGTATTGATTGCCAACCGCCTATTGTTTGTAGCGGTAAGGTTCCCTTTTCACCAAAGTGCCATTTTATAATGGTCATTATTCATACCTGAGGGCTTTCCCATATATTTACAGACTTTGGATGATGCCTGGGTGCTGCTCTCATACCTCGAATTAAAGCCGAGGCCAGGGGTTTTGCAATGAGGTCTAGGTACCACTCTAGCAACTTGGCCACCGGACACATCCCACCCAGTGTCGCGGTTGGGATAGTGTGGGGATCAGTCTTCCATTCTGTTAGGCTATGGCTCTAGTATTCACATGTGTGGTACCGGCGTACCCCTTGATCCGAGTGCGATGATCAGGTGTGATATTCCCTTAGTTGAGGCAGTCATGTGTTGCAGAGCTGCGTCGAGCGCCCCTGTGCCATATTCCACCCTAAATGTCTGTAGGACTCCTCTCGCAAATGCTCCCAATGGCACATGCACTAATGTTGCTCTGCATCTAGATACCATGCAGCGGAACGCAGGTCTAGGTCATGAATAAACAGGTGAACCCATTCGTTTGGGGTCCTATCACCCCATTGTGTTTCCCATGCAAGAAAATATTTGCATGGGTCTTATGACACAAGGAAAGTTTGGATCCATCTTCTAGCTGGGGCTCCAAATCACAGGGTCATCTTATCCCAACATTCCTCCCAATTGTGGAATATCGTCCCATGCGTATCCCACCAACGCGCAGGCGCTCTGCACAGGGCTAGCAGAAGGACCCCTAGCCTGCATTCCTAGGGAACTTCTGCTTCAAATGCATGTAAAAATTCCTTAATTTCACCTGAGTCCCCAAGGTAGGGTAGGTATCTTACCTCAGCAGAGATGCAGCGGAAGCTCCTTGTGACCCAAAGACATCGTAGCGCCTAAACCTCATGCAACCGGCCCTTCCAGTTATCTAGTTCCCCATCAGAGTCGGAAAAGCATTCACTATATTTTTCCCAGCAGAGAACTCCTTCCACCATGGGGTTAATCCATTCTTCATCCTGTGTAGTCAACTTGTAAATGTGATCTACTTCCTCCTCATCGCGTATTGGCTTTGTATACCGCACACCTTCCACGGGATCCAGTGGTACTATTACACGCGTACCATTATTTTCAAACACCATGCTGCGCTTTTTGAGATTGATAATGCCCCCCATATCTATAACCCAGTCCAGTCCTAGGAGTGTAGGGTAGGGATCCATATCTTCCAAAATTTTGATTACCTCGAAGTCAGCTTGGACCTTTACTCCTGCGATATCCACCATGAATTTTGGCAGCCTTCCTAGAGGGATGATATTTTGGTGATTTTCCATGCGCAGCTGGATGGTGGACCATTCCAATTTAGGTTCTCCCATTCACTGCCACGTTTTCTTAGGTAACATGTTCGCATCTGATCCGAGGTCCAAAATAACTTGATCCATCTCGTAGTCACCAATTTGTGCAGTCAGTTGCATTTCCCTACCAGTGTGTTTTCTATACATGTATAGTTTGTGTACATCTTTGGTCCCGAAGGTCGGATTGGGCTACGCTGCATAGCTATTCATTAACGCCTGAAGGTTTTCTACAGCCTTTGGGTTACGCAGCAGCTTTAGACATGCCTGCAGAAAGGGCTCAACCCCCTCATCTGTCTTGGGGTGTGGTGGTACCTGCGCAGTAGCTGCTATTCTTTGAGCGAGGTCCTGGTCAGCTAGGGCCATGGTCTCTTGTCCCTCTTTATGTTCAACCCTTCTTCTTCCTTCTATCCCTGGGTGACCATCCCACTACGTGTCATGAATTTCACACTTGGGTCTATGTTCCTTAGCTCGGCTTTAACTCTCTGCACATTCTTTGTAGGGATGGGCTTCTTTTCTTTCATTTATGCTATTAATATTGGGCAATATTTGACCACATGGTCCATTTTTCTGCAATATTTGCAGGATTTCCTAGTGGGATTTTGACACTCCCTTGAAAAATGCCTTATTTCTCCACAGTTATAACAGATTAGTTGTCCCCGCCCTCGACCTGCGCTTCACCCCCGACCTCCCCTGCCCCTTGCTAGCGAGCCACCAAAGTTCACGGGAGATCTTGGTGATGCAAGGTCTGATTGTAGCCTATACAAGTTTCCCTGATCCATAATTAAGTCGTAAATGTGACATTTTTGCTCATCGTGTCCTACCGATCGGCAAAACCTGCACCACTGCTGCTTTATTTCTGGTACATACGCACCCAGCTGAGGGCAATGGTCTGTATCATGCAGCCCTGCTACACGACAGTCATTGCACCATAGCGCAGGTCCGCTTGATCCTGATCATGAAAGGATGGGTCCCCCACTTGCTCCCAGGCGGATCGGACTAGGTCCTCTTGCCTGCATGTAATCTGCTAATAGCGGGCACTGATCCTTCATATGGCCAGATACCCGACATCGTATGCACCACTGATATGTGCTGGCTCCTTTTCCTCATTCTTTTTGCAGATTCTGAATTTTCATATGCATAGCTCCGAGTTGCTCCTGAATTTGTTGTACTCCTAACGACATATCTTATCTGGGCGCAGCTTCTAATTTCATAGCGACTTCCACAGCTTTTTCTTGCTATTCAAAGGTTTGGTGACTCATTGGCATATGCAGGTGGGGAAACAACATAGCGATGAACCACTCCATATGTTGTTTATCGTCATACTTAAATCCCCCTTCCCTGATCGCTTTCTTCAATTGCTGATCAACCTCCCATACAGATCCAGACGCACCTTACTTGAGTCCTTCACTTCTGCTACGAACTGAGAATAAGATTTTGGCTTTCAGAATTGTTGCTTCAGAGCGTCATTAACGTCTTGAACAGACACACTCCTGTTCTGAGAGACGTATCACATATACCAGTCGAGTGCTCTATATTCGAATGCCAGGGACAGCTGCCCCCTCTTCACCGTGTTTTTTGTCACATTTTGCGCAGTCCATACTGAATGTTGGCCACCTATAAATTTTGGTCTATCAAAAGGTGGCCAAAACATTTTTTCAGCCTTCAAGAAACATTTTACATTGCAAAAAGTTATCTCTTGAAGCTTGCAGATGATCTTATGCCCTTTTCTAAAAGCCTTCATTTCTGAACTCTTTCAAAACTCTAAAATTCTGCCAAAAATCCATGAGGAATACTGCTGCAAACCCTTTTCCCTTCCCTTTCTTCTTGACAAATTAGCCTCATTTTAAACCCCTTCTTCCCCCATGAAATCCAAAATTTTCCCTTTCTTCTTCATCAAAACCCTTTTATGAGGTTCAAAGACTCCTTCTTTGCCTTATTGGAACACCTCTAAACCTTGAAAAACCATTGAAAATCATTCAAAACACATTTTTCATAAAGTATAGGACTTAAGCCCCTTCCGCTGCGCCCTTAGCCCCTTTCCTCACATATGCCCACACTCTGGAACCAAGTCCTAACACTTTGGCACTTATCGCAAAGCGCAGATCGCAGGAATCCAAATTGCAGTTTTATTTAAAAGTGTTCATCGCAAATATCTGCGCTGCGATCCATCGCAAAATCGCGATCGCAGAAAATGCGATGGGTTGATTGAAAGACCATCACAAAATTGAAATTTTGCGCTGCGATAAGCCCCTTGCCTATATAATGCCTCAGTCATATGTTCCTCCATGTGCCCAACAGCCCCGCAATCAGGCGCTCATCGCATAATCGCAATATGCATTTTCTCTCCGTCGCATAATCCGCCATCGCGTTTTCCACTTTTGCGATTTGCAATCAGTCCCACCGGGCCCACCGTACGACATCCTTGCTATTCATATAAAATGCGCCTTTTCCCTTTGTAAAGTTGAAAAATGTTATTTTTCGTTGTTTATAAAGGTTTTTTCCATTACCTCCCGCCACCGCATTTCCACCATTGATCTCGCGCGATCGACGGCTTAGATTTAATCACCCCTTCCCTCATGCTTTTTCGACCATTTCTCAATTAATCCCGACCGTCGGATGCAACCATCCAATGGCCATGCTTCTTCCACACGCCACCTAAGCAGTCAACCAAATACGCAGGATTTTATAACAAATTATTTGTATTTCGCAGGTTTTCAAATGATTTTTCCGCCATTTTTGAAGAAACCACAAAGGCCGAGGGTGACAATCCTCTGTCTTCTGAGTTCATAAAGAATCATTTGAAGGGTGTTAGACTTACATTTTATCAGTGAATTCATGACCCATTGATGCCATTCGACCCCGCTATTGCCCTGCGTGCCAAAAGACAAGCACAATTCATCATTTGTTAAAGAGTATCAACGCCGAAGACAGAAGATGCTAGAAAGGGAGATTAAAGTCTTTAAACACAGTTGTCAAGAAAATTAAAAGTGTTTAATAAATGGAAAAGACATCTGTCGAGCTAAGAAACCCTCCACCGCCATAAAAAGAGGCTAATTGAACCCTCTACAGCTCCTAAAGACACCTGCAGCTCCACAGAGATCAAAGACCGTCGAACAATTAATGCAAGTTAAGCTATCTTATCCTTAATTGTCGGCAAAACCTTTTTTCAAAAATGAAGAACAGTTCAGAAGCAAATATTTCGATTATTTGGCCTCAAAGAACAGCAACAAAGCTACTTCAACATGACATGAAGCCTCAAAGAACAACAAAAGCTCCCACCAAGCTTAGTCTTAAGTGTAAATCAATTAATGCAGATTAACACCTGTGAAGTTCTCCATCGAAGCCCTCAAAGGCCGAAGAGTCATCAATCCACATTAATTGATCCAGGAGATCTTTCATCAAATACAACCTCCTCATTCTTCTATAAATACTTCTGTAGAAGATAAGAAAAAGGTTGGTCTCTGGACATATGAATGCATGTAATGGTTATTCTGAAGCTACTGATGCCCTGTCTTGTAACTGAAAGATACACAAGCTGATATGAGAATTTCAAAGCTGTAGAGACCCATCGGGCTTGCAGATTGTAACTGGTTTGAACATCAATACAAGCTGCTGATTTATGAAATTCATGATTTGTGTCAATGGTGATGTGTTCCTCACTGTCAATTGTTATTTCTTTTAATGTTTTCACTCTGTTCACTTTCTCTGATAAAGAGCAGCAAACATAGAGTTAGGATATACCCTCCACGGTACCCTACTCTTACTGAAAGCTTTACTTCCATGTTTTCTTCATTTGAATGTTCCCTTTGAAGAGTATATTAATGCAGGTTAGTTTAAAAGTACTTCCCTGATCTAGATTTCTCTTTAAGCGAATGTTTTCTGTGTTTTCCCTAGAGTTTATTAATGCAGGTTAGTTTAAAAGTACTTCCCTGATCTAGATTGCTCTTTGGTATTATCATCTGTGTTTCCTTATTGAACATGCTGAAAGCAGGCTAGTTTAGAAGCACTTACCTGATCTTAAGCTGTTTGAATTGTTTTTTAAATGTTTCTGATTGAAAGTACTTCAATGTAGGCTAGTTTAAAAGCACTTACCTGATCAACAGAAATACTTTTATGTTTCCCCCTTAAGTACAGGTTGAAAGAAAGCTAGTTTAAAAGTACTTACTTGATCTTAGACTGTGCTTTGTTATTCATTTTGTTTAGTCTTTCACTTCCTATCTGTTCATCCCATAAAGTCACCTTTAAAGATCCTTTGACATAAGTAACTTGCCCCATGGATCCTGCTTGAACCTTGCTGTCCAATTAAAATCCTCCTACGATTCCATGGCCCAATGGGTTAAAGTTGTCTTTACCTTTTCTGTCAGCCGAAATCATTCCTTCATTGCAGACATTTTCACCCTTTATTTAGAACTGCCTTTCATCTTCATCATGTCTTTTCCCAACCAAAAACAAACAAATCAAACCCATGCTCTTCATAACTAGCCTAATATCACAATTTCAGCCTTTGAAGATCACATCTTCGAACTTATTTCTTAGAGAGATCCCTCTCTGGATTCAGGAGGGCTAGATCCTTGAATCCCAAAGCGGTTTGATGTTTCCCCTGCAGTTGGACTTTTGCCAATCTTGCTAATTACAGGGTGATAACATAATGGCGACTCCGCTGGGGACTGAGTTGAGTTTTCATCTTGTTTCCCCTTGATTTTCACATAAACTTTTGAGAGTAAAACCAACCCTTTTTCAAGCACTATCAAACAGTAATACTTATGTTGAAATCAGTGACAATCTAGGTAAACCCTAGGATTTCATAAGACTTATCTAAACTTGAAAAATTAGCTGGTTTAGCCATAAGAATAGACTACCTTTGTCTCATAACCGTAGCTAAGTTTTGAAACAAAGTTAGCACATTCTCTAAAAACCACACAACTGAAAAATAACTCAGAAAACCCAAAAATATTTCAGATTGGTATCTAATAAACATGGTAGTGGACCATAAAACATGTTTACTTCTGTAAAGGAGCTAAAAACTTCCACTTGGCGACTCCACAATCCTGAATAGACCTTAAGACTCCACTGGGAAGAACCCTTATCATCATAACATCGTTTAACACTCAGTTAGAAGACTGTGGGCTTACATTTGTATAAACAAATTAGTTAACCTCTCAAAGATTTTCATACCTGGTTAAACTTATCTTGTTTATCTGGGTCTTAAAAGCACAACATAGTGGCTTCCAGAAGGATTCACACTAGAGCCCATCCTAACCCTGATCCACCTGAGATAGTTGATAACCATCAAAGATTACTTAGGAAGTCTCCTAGGATTAAACTATCAACTGTTTTCAGATCACCTTTAAGAGCTAATTCAGTCCCAGAAAATATTTTAGCTCTGCAACAATCACAAGATGATTTAGTCAATCCCTTTAGAACCAGGTCTCTTGGTGACTTAGATCAGTTAGGTTCTGAGTCTCCGCTTTCATCTCCTGAAACAAGTGAACATCTTGGTAGTAGAGAGACTACACCACCTGATTTACACTTCCTCCACAATCTAGGTGTCTCTCATCCAAGATCAGCTCAACAATCTATCCCTGGTCCATCCACTTCTGCTCACCCTACATCCATTGTTCAAACCACTCCACTCCAACCCACTTTCACTCTTGTTAATCCACCTCCACCTCCTGCCATGGCTGCATGGTATGCCCCCTTAGTTCTTCCTGTACCTTTAGTCAATCTTCCACAGGACTATCTGTCCAAAATCCCATTATATGATGATAGTAGTGCTACTACTGCGTTACAACATGTGGATAAGATGAATGACTGCCTTGACAGAAATGAGATTGCTGATGATTCTGTAAAAATGAGATTATTTGCTCAAAGTTTGGGAGGATAAGTAAGAAAATGGTTCAAAGGCTTAGCCCCTCATAGTATTAATGACCTTCAAGGTTTCCATCAATCATTCTTAAACAAATGGGAAGTGAGGAAGAATCCTCTCCAAATCCTGGCTGACTACAACAATCTCCACAGGAACCCAGGGGAAAGTGTACAGGCTTATTGTACTAGATTTAATAGTATCTATAATGCACTTCCCCCAGAACTAAAACCTCCACAAGGCTCAGCTTTGAACAAATTTTCTGAAGGATTTGACTCTGATATGACCTATTCTCTAAGAGAGAGATATTTTGCAACTCTTGAAGATATGCAAAGGGGTGCTCTTTCTGTCGAAGTCAATTTAATAGAGAAGAGAGCAAGAATGAAAGCTGAAAAGAGAGTATCTTTTAGAGAGGAATCCTCGCCTTCCACTTCAAACTCAAAGATGGAAAGAATGATGGAAGAAATGATGAAAGAAATGAGCATAATTAAGAGAACACAAGCATGCCTAAACCAAATTGCTTCTCAGAATAGAAACCACAACCAGAATTTAAGAAGAAACCAACCTCCAAACTGACCTAGGGAAGATGATCAACAGATCACTCCTCCCTTTCATCAAAACTATATAAGTGAAGCTGAGGAAACAGATGAGATAACAGAGGAAAATGATGTCAACTTGCTAGAGGTAGATAATGATGACTTTGAGATTCATTATGAGAACAAACAAGGTCTATACACACCTTATGGTGACCAAAGGGATGATGATGAAAACTATTATCAAGATATGGAAAACGTCATCATAGAACCTTGCAGAGAATATGACCTTAGAAGCAAAGCCAGTCAACAAACTCCCAACACTAAAACCTCTGACAAATCTTCACAAAACAGCACCACAACCAAGCTTAAAAATGTCAAACAAAAGGATAAAATAGTGGCTATTGATTCTGGAAAAGTTAAAGAGAAAGACACTCCAAATCTTGAAAAGCAGAATGCAGACCTTAGTAGTACTAACACTTCAACTAGTACTCCTAACAAAACCATTTTAGCAAATGTAAATAGAAAAAATCAGCAAGCTGATGTTGCTAATAGACTAGCAGCTAGTAACGCTGAGACGAGTCCTTCAAAAAACCAACTTCCTTTCAGCCTAAAGCAGGAAATTTCAAAGATCAAAATCTCTATCCCTTTGACTGAGTTAGCTACCCAACATGCATATAGAGCCCAAATTCTGAAGGCTTTAAATATTGAGAATAGTAATGACACAGTAAATTTTAATGATGACCGACCAGAGCTTGTTTTTGGTCCTAAAATTGAAGGTAAATTTCAAGAAGGGGTAGTACCCCCTTTCTATGTCAGCCTAAATGTCCATGACAAAATCTTTCATAATGCTATGCATGACTCTGGAGCCTCACACAACCTTATGCCAAAAGTGATAATGGAAAGGCTAGGGCTAGAAATAACTCGACCTTACAAGGACTTATATTCTTTTGACTCTAGTAGAGTGAAATGCCTTGGCCTAATCAAAGACCTTTGTGTGAGTTTGACTCAAATCCTAGCCAAGTGCATGGTTATGGATGTTGTAGTGGCTGATGTACCCCCTAAGTATGGCATGTTGTTATCAAGATCATGGGGTGCCAAGCTGCAAGGTACAATGCAGATGGATGGAACATATGCTTCTATCCCTATCTTTAGCCAGCATAGAAGACTATACAGAGAGGCACACTTGAAATTCATGGTCAGTAGTCTGGAGAAGCCTGAAAATTCCCCCATTTACTCTGTCCATACTGACCTAGATTCATTTATCCTTTATAATGACGAACCTTCAAATAAGCCAGAGCTAGAAGACAGCAACTCAGCCGAATGGTTAGAAACCCCAAATCTAGAAATGAATGCAGTTCTAGAGATGGAAGAAAACGAGATAGAAACCTTCGAATAGTGCGTTGAAACAACCCACACGAATGAACATAGCCAAGATGGAAAACAACAGATTTCCCATCTCCCTCAACTCTATGAAAATCTTGAGGAACAATATCCAGCACAACATCTTCTAGATCTCAGAATAGAACATAATGATGACACACTTACTGAATCAGTCACTTTAACAGGATTGATTGCCGATGGAAAGAAAGAGAAACACAACTCAGAAATGTCAAAATAGTTTGATACATGTCAAGGCATTAGTAAAACAAACAAAGATCTTTACCCATGGGATATCTGCCCATCGCCCTTAAAACTTGAAAATCAAGACAACAACCTTCAACACAGCGAAAAACCTAAGAACTCGAAACCAATTCAACTAAGTGTTGATTTTCAACAACCATCAGAGAGCACGTTAGTTGACGAGGGCATTAACTAGGATGAAACTGAAAACGGTCCTCTGTGGACTATGTACTTTGACGGGTCATGCACTAAGAGCACTGCTGGTGCGGGTGTCTGGATTACTAACACTGAAAACAATCACACAGAATGCATTTCCTGCAAATTAAACTTTCAGTGTTCTAACAACATCGCCGAGTATGAAGCTCTTATCTTAGGCTTGCATCTGTTGAAAGAGTTAGGAGCCAGAAGAATCAATGTCCATGGGGATTCAGAGTTAGTGATTAGGCAAGTCAAGGGGGATTATAATGCAAACCATCCCGAACTTAGAGCCTATCGAAACAATGTCATCGACCTTTTGAAAACTTTTGAGGAGTCGGAATTGATTTTTGTCCCAAGAAAACGAAATATTGCCGCACACAATTTAGCCTTTGTCGCTAGGACATGCTTATCCCCATATGAAACTAAAGACTGCACAACTCAGATGAAATTTAGGCCAGCTGTGCCTGATAATAAAAAATATTGGCAGGTCTTTGAGGACGACAAACAGATAGAGGATTTCCTGCTTGGCAGGAATGAGTTTGAATCATCTGATTCAGATTCTAAATCCGATGAAGACTGCCTAAACGAACAAACCCCTAAAGAAGAAGAAACATATCGTCCCGTAGAAATCAACATGTTAACTAACAAACTCGAAACTCATACTAAAGAATACGAGGACACAGAAAATGAAGACATTGAGGTATTGTCAGCAAAGGACAAGAACATACCTAGGGGGCTAGCACCATTAGAAGACCTGTTTGATTTTAATGACGTGGCAAAGAATCCCACAGTGGAATATACAGAGTCTGAGGTCGAAGAATGCAACATAGGCACTGAGGATCAGCCCAAAATGATTAAATTAGCTAGGTCCTTGCCGTCAGACATCAAAAATAGATACATTAACTTGTTTAAAGACTTTGTCGATGTGTTTTCCTGGAGCTATCAGGACTTAAAGGCCTACGATACAGAGATCATCCAGCACAAGATTCCTTTGAGAGAAAAACAAAAACCCTTTAAGCAAAAACTGCGTCGAATTAATCTGATACAACTGCCTCTAGTGGAAAAGGAAATCAAGAAAATGTATGAGGCAGGAATCATTGTGCCTGTGAGGTTTTCAGATTGGGTTTCTAATCTTGTAGCTGTGAGGAAAAAGACAGGAGAAATAAGACTCTGCATTGATTTCAGAAACCTTAACAGAGCCTCCCTAAAAGACAATTATCCTCTGCCCAAAATGGAACACATTCTACAGAAGGTAGTTGGTTCAAAGAGGATTTCTCTGTTAGATGGTTTTTCAGGATATAACCAAGTTTTAGTACTCCCAGAAGACCAACTCAAGACAACTTTCACCACTCCTTGGGGCACTTTCATGTATGTGAAAATGCATTTTGGATTAATGAATGTTGGGGCCACTTTCCAAAGGGCCATGGACATTGCATTTTCAGAAGAAATAGGGCACTTCATTGTAATTTACCTGGATGACATAACATTTTATTCCAAATTTGATGAAGAACACCTTAAACATCTAAGAAAGGTCTTTGAAAAATGCAGAAGATTTGGGCTATCTTTAAATCCCAAAAAGACAGTATTTGGCCTACAAGAGGGTAAACTCCTTGGCCATATTATATCAGAAAAAGGGATTAAAATAGATCCAAAAAGAGTTGAGGGAATACTACAGATTATCCACCCAAGGAACATAAAAGAACTGCAGTCCTTTATTGGGAAGATTAACTTTTTGAGGAGGTTTATTCCCAACTTAGCCGAGCTCCTTAGAAACATGACTAATATGCTCAAAAAGAGTGTAGGAGTAAAATGGACTGTAGAAGCCAAAAAATATTTTGAGTTAGTAAAACATGCACTCACTAGGGCCCCAGTCTTGATCAGCCCAGACTTTTCAAAGGATTTCATTATTTTTTCCTTTGCTTCAGAACATACAGTGGCTGCAGTCATATTGCAGAAAAACTCAGAGGGACAGGAACAACCTATTGCTTTTTTCAGCAAGGCTTTAAGAGATGCACCCTTGAAATATAACATAATGGAAAAACAAGCCTATGCTTTGGTAAAGGCCTTAAAGGACTTCAGGTTGTATATTCTTCATTCCCACACCATTGCTTATGTGCCTAACATAGTGGTAAAAGACATCCTGTCTCAAGACCCAGATGGAAAGAGGGGCAAATGGATTGTTGCAATCCTAGAGTATGATTTGGAGATCAAACCCACAAAACTCATTAAAGGTCAGGGCTTAGCTCAATTAATGGCTGAATCTAATCTACAAGCCCTTGACATTAACATGGTAGATGCCTTGGATGATCAGGAAGAATTATCTGCTCCCACTGTGGAAGAGCAGTTCCAAAACTCACCTTAGTATGCTGACATCTTGTATGTACTTACAAATCTTAATGCCCCTCCTGATTTATAAAAAACAAAGGCAAGGTTTTTAAAGTTGAAAGCTAGGAACTATTGCATTTTAAATGAATGTTTGTATTGGAAAAATGATAATGGTTTATTACTTAAACGTTTGTCTGAAGTGGATTCAGGGAGGATCAAGCATGAATTCCATGAGGGAGAGTGTGGAGGTCATCTCTATTGGAAAACCACAGCCAATAAAATCCTTAGAGCTGGCTATTACTAACCCACCCTCTTCCAAGATGTCCATAAAATGATAGTTGCCTGTCACAAGTGCCAAGTTTTTGAGGGCAAAAGAAAACTCCTCCCCTTACCATTACAACCTATCATTGTTGAAGCTCCTTTTCAACAATGGGGCCTATATTTAATAGAAGAAATCCATCCAGCTTCATCTGCCCAACAAAAATGGATCCTCACAGCCACTGACTACTTCACAAAGTGGATAGAAGCCATCCCTTCTAGGAATGCCACAGATTCTGTCATTATAAAATTTCTTGAAGACCACATCCTGTCTAGATTTGGATGCCCTAGGAAGATTATTACTGATAATGTTGCTGCTTTTGGTTCCAAAAATATGATTGATTTTTGTCATAGGTATCAAATTACACTTGGTCATTCTACTGCTTATTACCCCCAAGGTAATGGGCTAGCTGAATCATCGAATAAAAGTTTGGTGACCATTATCAAGAAGCTACTTGAAGAGAATAAAAAATCATGGCATAACAAGTTGGTGCATTCATTGTGGGCAGACAGGTTAACCACAAAGAAATCCATTGGAACCTCCCCTTACCAACTTGTTTATGGAGAAGATGCAGTGTTTCCTACCAGCCTAGGTGTACCAGTAATAAAATTAGTCCAAGAAATTCAGTTAGAAGAGGACAGTATGATAAGGAGGATTAATCAAACAATACATCTCCAGCAGACAAGGGAAGAAGTTTACAACAGAGCTCAAAAAGTGCAAGAGAACATAAAGAAATTGTTTGACAAGAGAGCAAAGGCTTGTGATTTCAACATTGGAGATAAGGTACTCAAATGGGACTCTAGAAGAGAGGAAAAAGGTAAACATGGAAAATTTGATAGTTTGTGGCAAGGTCCTTATATCATTCAGTCCACCATTGGTCCAAATGCCTTTTTTCTGCAAAAGTTAGATGGCACAGATCTGTTTGGGGGTCCTGTCAATTGCAGGGTCCTTAAGCATTACTACTGCTGAGTTAAATTTTGAAGTTTCATTTCCATTTGTAAATATCATTGCTTTGTCAATTTCACAAAAAGAAAAAATACAAAAACAAAGGAAAGAAAGAAAAGAGGGCCGATTGTAAAAACAAGAAAGGCATAGCCCCATGCCAAAAAAGAGAAACAAGTCTAAAAGTGTGCAAGCTCAAATGCCACTCCTGAAAAACACACTTCTAGTTAGTCAAACTGTTTAATCTTGACTAACTAGCTTTCAATTTTCTGCTGATAGGATAGTGAATTTGATTTGCCAAACCATTTAATCTTGGCTTATTAGTAGATAGATTAGGTAGAAAATCAAAGGTTCAAACATGCTCAAAACCTGAACCTAAGCTTCAAAGAAGAATGACTCAACTCTGTTTCAAATTCCGAGTCAAAGAAGATGCAAATTTGGTTCTAATAAGCTCAAAATCTGAACTAGAGAAAAGGAAAGAACAGCTCAAACAGAATTCAAAACAGAATTGTAAAAAGATCGAGGAACTGCTTTGAAATTTCAGATCTTTAAACCTTCAGTTTTTGTTTAAATTTCTGCAAAATAATGTCTATGTGCAGTTTGTTTTCTATGCCATAGATCACAGCAAGTCAAATAGTTTAATCTTGACTTGACTGTTTTTAAATTTCTGTTTTAGAATATAGAGAATGAAAGTCTGTTGGATAGTTTAATCCCAACAGATAGTAGATTAGGTAGAGAATTATATGGGCTCAACTGTTTAATCTGAGTCCATGGAGAAATAAGGAGTAGAATTAGATTAGATTTCTTGCTTTCAAAAGAATAAAATGTTGTAAAGAGTTTGCCAATCCAAATGCACTCTAAGGAAGAAAAAATGTTAGACGGTAGGATTGGGTAGGTAGAAAGCTTGTCTTGATGAAGATTCATTGTTTTTTCAATGCTGCCAACATATTTAAGCCAGAATAAGATCATTTCAACAAAGACAAAAGCCAAAGGATGAGGCACAGGTCAGCCTCCCAGAGAATGCAGGTCTGAAGTTCTTGATGCCTTCAAGAAGGCACCATCCCCAAGTGGAGCCACTGTTGGCCACCTATAAATTTTGGTCTATCAAAAGGTGGCCAAAACATTTTTTCAGCCTTCAAGAAACATTTTCCATTGCAAAAATTTATCTCTTGAAGCTTGCAGATGATCTTATGCCCTTGTCTAAAATCCTTCATTTCTGATCTCTTTTAAAACTCCGAAATTCTGCCAAAAATCCATGAGGAATACTGCTGCAAACCCTTTTCCCTTCCCTTTCTTCTTGACAAATTAGCCTCATTTTAAACCCCTTATTCCCCCATGAAATCCAACTTTTTCCCTTTCTTCTTCATCAAAACCCTTTTATGAGGTTCAAAGACTCCTTCTTTGCCTTATTAGAACGCCTCTAAACCTTGAAAAACCATTGAAAATCATTCAAAACACATTTTTCATAAAGTATGGGACTTAAGCCCCTTCCGCTGCGCCCTTAGCCCCTTTCCTCACACACGCCCACACTCTGGAACCAAGTCCTAAACCTTTGGCGCTTATTGCAAAGCGCAGATCGCAGGAATCCAAATTGCAGTTTTATTTAAAAGTGTTCATCGCAAATATCTGCGCTGCGATCCATCGCAAAATCGCGATCGCAGAAAATGCGATGGGTTGATTGAAAGACCATCGAAAAATTGAAATTTTGCACTGCGATAAGCCCCTTGCCTATATAACGCCTCAGTCATATGTTCCTCCATGTGCCCAACGACCCCGCAATCGGGCGCTCATCGCATAATCGCAATATCGCATTTTCTCTCCATCGCATAATCCGCCATCGCGTTTTCCACTTTTGCGATTTGCGATCAGTCCCGCTGGGCCCACCGTACGACATCCTTGCTATTCATATAAAATGCACCTTTTCCCTTTGTAAAGTTGAAAAATGTTATTTTTCGTTGTTTATAAAGGTTTTTTCCATTACCTCCCGCCACCACATTTCCACCATCGATCTCGTGCGATCGATGACTTAGATTTAATCACCCATTCCCTCATGCTTTTTCGACCATTTCTCAATTAATCCCGACCATCAGATGCAGCCATCCAACGTCCATGCTCCTTCCACACGCCACCTAAGCAGTCAACCAAATATGCAGGATTTTATAACAAATTTTTTGTATTTCGCAGGTTTTCAAATGATTTTTCCGCCATTTTTGAAGAAACCACAAAGGCCGAGGGTGACGATCCTCTGTCTTCTGAGTTCATAAAGAATCATTCGAAGGGTGTTAGACTTACATTTTATCAGTGAATTCATGACCCATTGATGCCATTCGACCCCGCTACTGCCCTGCGCGCCAGAAGACAAGCACAATTCATCATTTGTTAAAGAGTATCAGCGCCGAAGACAAAAGATGCTAGAAAGGGAGATTAAAGTCTTTAAACACAGTTGTCAAGCAAATTAAAAGTGTTTAAGAAACGACAAATACATCTGTCGAGCTGAGAAACCCTCCACCGCCATAAAAAGAGGCTAATTGAACCCTCTACAGCTCCTAAAGACACCTACAGCTCCACAGAGATCAAAGACCGCGGAACAATTAATGCAAGTTAAGCTATCTTATCTTTAATTGTCGGCAAAACCTTTTTTCGAAAATGAAGAATAGTTCAGAAGAAAATATTTCGATTATTTGGCCTCAAAGAACAGCAACAGAGCTACTTCAACATGACACGAAGCCTCAAAGAACAACAAAAGCTCCCACCAAGCTTAGTCTTAATTGTAAATCAATTAATGCAGATTAACACCTGTGAAGTTCTCCATCGAAGCCCTCAAAGGCCGAAGAGTCATAAATCCGCATTAATTGATCCAGGAGATCTTTCACCAAATACAACCTCCTCATTCTTCTATAAATACTTATGTAGAAGATAAGAAAAAGGTTGGTCTCTGGACATATGAATGCATGTAATGGTTATTCTGAAGCTACTGATGCCCTGTCTTGTAACTGAAAGATACACAAGCTGATATGAGAATTTCAAAGCTATAGAGACCCACCGGGCTTGCAGATTGTAACTGGTTTGAACATCAATACAAGCTGCTGATTTATGGGATTCATGATTTGTGTCAATGGTGATGTGTTCCTCATTGTCAATTGTTATTTCTTTTAATGTTTTCACTCTTTTCACTTTCTCTGATAAAGAGCAGCAAACATAGAGTTAGGATATACCCTCCACGGTACCCTACTCTTACTGAAAGCTTTACTTCTATGTTTTCTTCATTTGAATGTTCCCTTTGAAGAGTATATTAATGCAGGTTAGTTTAAAAGTACTTCCCTGATCTAGATTGCTCTTTGGGATTATCATCTGTGTTTCCTTATTGAACATGGTGAAAGCAAGCTAGTTTAGAAGCACTTACCTGATCTTAAGCTGTTTGAATTGTTTTTTAAATGTTTCTGATTGAAAGTACTTCAATGCAGGCTAGTTTAAAAGCACTTACCTTATCAACAGAAATACTTTTATGTTTCCCCCTTAAGTATAGGTTGAAAGCAAGCTAGTTTAAAAGTACTTACTTGATCTTAGACTGTGCTTTGTTCTTCATTTTGTTTAGTCTTTCACTTCCTATCTGTTCATCCCATAAAGTCACCTTTAAATATCCTTTGACATAAGTAACTTGCCCCATGGATCCTGCTTGAACCTTGTTGTCCAATTAAAATCCTCCTACGATTCCATGGCCCAATGGGTTAAAGTTGTCTTTACCTTTTCTGTCAGCTGAAATCATTCCTTCATTGCAGACATTTTCACCCTTTATTTAGAACTGCCTTTCATCTTCATCATGTATTTGCCCAACCAAAAACAAATAAATCAAACCCATGCTCTTCATAACTAGCCTAATATCACAATTTCAGCCTTTGAAGATCACATCTTCGAACTTATTTCTTAGAGAGATCCCTCTCTGGATTCAGGAGGGCTAGATCCTTGAATCCCAAAGCGGTTTGATGTTGCCCCTGCAGTTGGACTTTTTCCAATCGTGCTAATTACAGGGTGATAACACTGAATCTGCAACAAACCAAAATTGGTCCATATCCTCGTCTCCCACCCCCTTGAAGGTAGGTAGCTTCAGATTTGCAGCCATATCACTGTCCGATGGAGGTGGAGGTATGGGCGAGTTCTTACCTGTATGTAGCCCGAACAGCGATGTAGCCGAGGGGTCTTCGCGCAGAGGGTTATAGGCAGATTTTTCCCCCTCAAGGTTGGTCTAGTAGTGTTTACCACTGTGTGTCGCACTCCCATCTAGATCCAAGGTCATTTAGTTGGTATGACTACACAAAATTCTCTTTTCACACAGTAATATCTTAATCAGCAACGGTAATATTTTCAGAAATTTGCCTCGAAACCCTTTAAAGAATCATCGCTTGGCCTCAGAGTAGGAGACAAACTGATCAATGGAAAATTTTGTAACAAATCCTCCTAGCACAATGTCCACCCAGTGATCTACTGTGCGTGTGATAGTATTATTATTCCTTTCTAGCTGCTAGATCAACTCTGGGGTCCACTGAGTGACTCGTTCGTCCTTCCAACACTTTTGGAATTCTACGAGCCTAGCCACTCTTGAAGCTCAATTGAAAATGTTACAAAGAATATTTCGTAGCTTTCTGTAAGAATGTACCTATTTTTCCACCTTTCAGCCATTAACTTCTCGCTGCGATTTTATTTTACCGCAAATTCCTGGATATGCTTTTCAAACCACTCCTCAATTTCCTTCCTTTCAGGCTTCCAATACTCTCTTGTCATTACCAGATCCATTTATCAAAATGCTCCAGGTCCCAGCAATATAACCATTTTTTGGCTCAAGGGGTCCTGACCCAGGTTCGGAGTTCAAGGTTTGCCAACAAACCCCTATACTACTAGCCCTTTTGGCAGTGACCTACTTGCGCAGGTCAAAGTCTCATCCGAAGTAGTATGGGCAAGTGCTGGAACCAGGTTTCTGCACCCTGAGAAAGGATAGGTAAGGCAAGTAGAGCTATGTTCTACGTCGAGATGTCCATATCTCCCTGGGCAGGACTTATGGGCCTCTTTTCGCATCCATGTGCGCAAGGTTAATTGTACTATGGGGCTCAATAATCATATACTTCAAGATAGTAGCTCAAAATTGCATAAACAGAACAAAACAGATCTAGATGCAGTAAAAAACTTACACAGAACTTTCGTAGCTGAATATAGAATACACATAAGACAGTAATTACCAATGATCCGCATAAACAATACACAGAGATTCAATTTCCAAATAGCCTTTTGTATTCATTAATTCATCAAATTCCTCTTACAATACCCGTCCCAGCCTGCGCACACAGCAATAGGGTCTGCACACAGCAGGACTCTGGATCTTCGCATACACATCCAGTAGGATTCCTTCCAAAAAACCCAAACAGACTTACTAAACCCCAATTCGCATCAATAGCTCTTCATTGCCTACTTACAATTCAAGACGTTCCTCTATTTATAACAATATAGCCTAATCTTTCCTACGATCCGCAAACCGTGGTTTTCGGACCCCAAGTTTACCCTTTGACCCACCCCAAAACCCCTGCGCTAGACTAAATATAATAAAAAATATACAAAATCGGATCAGTTTCGCAACTTGTAGGAGATCATGTTCCAACACTAAGCAACTCGACCAAAAAAAGAAAGTGTGCTTGAAAAAAGACCCCAATAGCTGCTACAACCCTTCTATTTATAATTTTGAGTTGCCTTCTCATGTGGGCCCCTCCACCAAGTGTTTCTACCTCTTGCCTTAGAAACTCAACTTTTTCCTCTAAGTTAGTGTGTATTCCATGTGGGTGTGGCCCCCATATTACACTAACAAAACTATTTCGGCCTCCATCTCCTAAGTCTTGGGCCAAAAATTGTGTGGGTTCCATAATAGTTAAAATTTCCAAAATTGTGAAATTAATTTTAGGGAAATTATTCTAGGAAGGGACATTACAGGTTGATTGTGATGGGCTTGTTCAGGAGCTGAGAGAGAGAGTCTGGCTGGGAATTGCACAATTGAGCTCAACTGTGGCTGATGGGTGACCACAATTCCCACTGAAACTATTTAGTGTGCAATGGGAAGCATATATTCAGGGTCCATTGCAATGGGAAAGTGAAAGATACAAGGTTGAAGAGCTTGTTGACTGAAACTACACAGTTCCTAGGGCTCAAGGGAAATGGAGATAATGATAGCATAATTGAGCTTCATAGTTACTGAGGGAAGGCCTCACTGTGCATTGGAACCACACCATGCATTGAAGGAGGCAAGGTAGGGCATGGTATGACACAGTGAGGGTTTCTGGTCAATAGAGGATACATGACTAGACATTGGAATTGCATAATGCACAATTTTTGTGTAGTTGAGGGCTACATTAGGCTAGACTTGAACTGACTATCCACTAGAATTATGTAATGTGCATAGGGAGGCTCATTGGAAGAGAGGATTGCGCAATTGGTAGAATCTTTCATGGTGCCATTTTCAACACATTATTCATTATTTTATTTATTTACTATTATTATCTTTTCTTTATTATTTATTATTTTATTTATGTAATATTATTAAATTTTCTTTTTTATTTATTTATATATTAATATTATTACTTTTTATTGTTCATTATTTCTTATTATTATTATTATTTATTGATTTATTAATAATATGGGTTTAATCTCTTTTTCAATCTACATAGTAGAGGTAAAGTTATGGATCAAAGAACTAACCCATGACCAGCCTAAACGAGGTAAATTGTATTTGTGGGCCCGAGTAGACTAAAAATGGTAACATAGAGTGGGGAACATATAATTCCAAGAGTGCAGAGTAGCATGAATAAATAATACCATATTCTTCGATGATGCTTTGAAAGACAACCAGGGGACGAGTGTAAGGGGTCATTCTTGACCCTTGAAGAAACATAAAAGAAAAATGAATCATATTTGCTACAATGGTAGGAGACTCAAAAATATTTCTTAGGATTTTCCAAATAAAAATTCTCCCAGTGAATCCTATCCTTACAAGGGTAGCACAAAAGATTCTCTTAGAAGCTCAATATTTTGAAAAATATTGAATTTTATCATACATTATGCAATCAAAGCACACTTTTCAATGACAAAACTAATAAGGGCACTAGTCTATCTATGGGTATAAGTCAACTAAATGTGGGGGCCATCCAACACCCCCCCCCAAAAAAAAGTGTTTAAAGCCAATGTTACTCCCACCTCATACTTCCACTTGGCACATCATGCACAAGTGAAGAAAAAGTAAATTAACTCACCAACATCAATAAAATTATCATGCCCTTCCATCACTTATGGTAACTTATATTTAAAATGAGACTACCAAGTTTGAGGTTGCCATTATGTCTAGGTTAAATTCAATGACTACTTTTATTTAATATGCTTAGGAATGGGAAGTAGTTTGTCATTATTATGGGTATTAGAGGTGTGGGTTCGCTAAATATTGGTATTATTCTACCAGGAATAGAAGCAAGGACTCCTTCAACTCTAATCTCCCCCCCCCCCGCCCCTCTATACATCTATAAGCAACAATTTTTTGATTGCATTTTGTGGGGAATCAGATTCTTGTGTAGTGTTTTCAGGTTGGTTTAGTCTACAAAGGTGGTTCCCATGAACCATTGTCACTATTGGAGGATGTTGTGCATTATGAAATATGAGGGAGGTCAAAAATATATTCAAATGATGCACTAAAAAAAATTAAAGGCCTATTACGACATCATGAGTTCTATGGTTGTTGGGATAATTGGAAGGTATAATTCAAGAGTTGATGAAGAAAAATGATGTTTAATATTCTTTTTCAATGGACACTACTCGAAACATTCTAGGTATTATTGTTTGGTCAATTTAGTGTGTCCTAAATTGCTACATTAATTTATCAATCCGGGATTCGTAAGCTGATGAAGTGTGGTGCACTATATGTGCAAGATAACCTATCTCTTACTTTTTGGTCATTTTTGGATTTTTATGAAATTCTGAAAAACAAGTATGGAGAAAAATATTCAAGACAATGATGTCTTTATAATGATTTTCCAAACTTCAAAAGAATTTTAAAACACACAATGACAAAATTAATTCTTCAAAGAAAATGAAATTGCATCACTACTCTAGTCAAACAAACAATGAACTACTGATCATGAAACTCATTATCCTTGCTATTGTCCAAACACAAAAGAAACTATGCTTAAAGAAATTCAAGAGTTACAACAAAGTAAATCTAAATCAAATTACATCAACTTATATTCTGATCCCTCACCATTAGTCCAGCTATGGTTTTCGGAGGTAACCATAAACAACTTGAGCAACCTGCTATCTAACTTGCAGAAAAAGAAACTAATATCAAACTACACACTCATACTTCAATCCCTCACCATTAGTCCAGCTATGGTTTTCGGAGGTAACTGAAAATGACATGAGCAATTTAATATATCTAACTTGTAGAAAGTAAACTAATATCAAACTACACATTCATAATTCAATCCCTCGCCATTAGTCCAGCTATGGCTTTCGAAGGTAACTGAAAATTTCATGAGAAATTTAATATATATAAATCTAACTACTGAAGCAAATGAGCAAGACTGAAATAAACAAAGAAGTACTGAAATTAAACAAAAACTAAGAAAAGTAAATTAGCAGCAGAACAATATTAATTCCATGTCATTAGTCAAAAGATTATGCAAATGCCCAGGCTGCCTATTTGTAATCTGAAACAAGAACACTGATCAGTTAACAACAACATAAAACATGAAAGATTATGGACAGAAGTAAGATGTAAAGCATGAAAGATTATAAATAGAAATGAAGCATAAATACCATGAAAGATGCAATGTATAAACACGTGAATGAATTATGGTACAATGAACTTAAAGAAATAAACAAGAAACTATACAATAATGCACAAAACCTCAGCGTGTGCAGGGGCCCTCTGCACCAGCCTCGGGCAACAACCTTCAAATACGAATTATGCTTGGAAACAGAGTCTTCTTATATATTAAAATGCAGTCATAATAGAGAGATGATATTACGGCACAGTGGCAACGTAATTACATTACAGAGCTATCTGGAGGCTAATCTAATATGTGTATGCAAACGCGTTATTTATAACAAAGGTAATATAAGTAATTCCCTAAAGTTTGTGCCGATAGAGACACGTAAACTATCACGTCCAAAGATCCAGCATCATGGCCGCAGTGAAGAGTAAATCTATGAAGAGTGGATGTTGGATTCGGCTTATGGAGCCGTGTACAGGTGTTGATGTGTCTCCCGTAAATTAGAAACGGTCATACAAATCTTCAAGTGATGAGAAAAAGAGTCCTGTCACCGTGGGACTCTACGGTTGACTTCCACTTGGCCACTTTTGACCACAGCCTCCTTAAGTGAATTTGCTCGAGCCAATAGGACACGATCCATGTCCACATCATTTCTGACTTTCCCATGTGGCTCATTTTTCCTGAGGACACCTGTAACATAGACTTTCACAAAATGGCTGTGGAAAGTTGCAGCAGCCGCGGAAAGTGGCAAGATTCCGCAGCTAAATGAGCAAAAATCTAAATCAAACAGTAGACACAAAATATAGTTAAAAATCATTTTAGATGCTCTTTTACAATTAATATACAATGATATTGACAACTTGGAAGGTTCAGGTGAATGAAAAAGGTCTAGAACGGTGTATAGGAAAGATGCAGATTTGAGACTCAACATACCCCCACTGTGAAGGTGTTGCATGTCCTCATGCAACCAAAATTTTGATAATCCTTCTTCAGTTCATATGCCTTGACACTTCAACCAGTACATCCAATCCTCTCCTCTTCTTCCTTGGTGCTGCTAACATCCCGGGCTTCTTCATTAAGCATCTGAATTTGATATTAACCAGTGCTCTGCTTAACTTCTGGAATTTATTTTTCAATTTCCTGTTCTTCTTCTGCCATATTCCCAGATGTAGCATGGTATTATCATGAATGATTTTGTCCAATTTTCTTTGTTCCTTCAATGTCTCATTTTCATTTTTAATGTGTCTATTTAAAAGCTCTAGCTCAAAGACTTCTTGTTTCAGTGATTGGACTAGATCATCTTTTGATATGTGAGGCTGAATGGACGAAGTACTGGGACCTGTAGCTGCTTTTTCTAAAGATTCTATATAATCATATACTTCTTGCTGCTTTGGGTCTATATTAGGTGTCGTTTTTATTGGGCTGTCCCCAAAATGCCGTGGAGGAGAGTTGTCTTCAAAATCTGGCTGAGAATGGGATGGACTATGTTCAATGTCTGACTGAGAATGAAATGAACCAGGTTCACTGACTGTCTGAGAGTGAGATGGATTGTGGTCAGCTAGGGATTGTTCAGATGTTTCTTCTCCCAAATCAATAAAATGAGGTCCCTTCGTTTGCGTTTTCCTCAACTTCCCCTTAAGCCTGGAACTTCTTCTCACACGCTGTGGACCATTGTCTTTTTGCTTTTTTTTTCCTTTCTCTTTCTTCTTGGCTATAGATAACTATTCTTGAAGATGAACCAATCTCTTAGATAACACTTGATGATCTTCTTCGGAAGAAGGGGTTTGATGCATAGCCTCAATACTTTTTCTCTCTTTTGATGTTATTGGCTTTTTACCCTTGGTTTCTCTCTTCTTCCTTTTTGACAGTCTCTCTTCCCTACTAGTTCTTTCAATTGTAGTAGTAGGAGTAATTTGAGTTTCATCATTTGTTATTTTTCTCCTACTCCTTCTTGATGTGCTACCTTCAAGAATTTCTTGAGGTTCCTCAAAGAAATTTCTAATCAAAAATTGTTCCCATGTGTCCTTCTTCTCCTTTAACTCTTTTTCAATCAAAATTTTCACAAGACCATGGTGATATAGATGTGGTTCTACATCCCCTAAATGTTTCTGAACAGTCACAAACATCTTCTTCAAACTATTTAATAAAAAATATGGCAGATTGAGGGTCTGGTTATCTAGAAATTTCATCAGAAATCTGGTATGGTACATATACATTGACCCAAAACGGCCCTCACAGGTGATAAATTTTTGAACAACTAGCAGCAAAGTAGCCCATTCCTCTTTCAAAGCATGAATAGGAATTCCTCTTTTAAAAATAGTTATGTCCATACCTGGGTTCCGTAGGATTATTCTCCAGGCTTCATCACTAATGCTTTTGTTCTTAAACCAACGTTCACCCTCTTGAGGAAGTTCTGTGGCAGTTGCTATAGATGCCTCATTCACTGTGAAGTTAAGGTCTCCAATCTCTACCTCCAAGCCATTGAAAGACCTTGCAAACGCTTTTGTCACTTCTTTATGGTAGCCTCTAAACTTTTGGATAAACCGCAACCACTTTTCCTTCTTCAATATATCCCTGACTTGCGGATATCCTTCCATGAATTTAGGTCCCTCTGGTTCTGCTCTCAACAATTTACCAATCCTTCTTTCTGCTCTTTAAAAACTTGCCTGCGTGAGGAGGGTTCAATGGAAGTAGGATGGCTGAATGAACGGAAATGAGCACGATGACTGTAGGTAGATATCAGAGAGTGGGTATACAGACTGTAGCGTAACAGAGAACGAAATGGAGTGAAGCGGAACAGAGAAGGGTTACGTGAACACCGCAGAGATACGGCTGTGAGATTAATAGAACAATAGGAAGAGTATAACACATCCGGCAGTGTTTAAAATTTGGTAGCTGCAGAATAAATGTAAGAACATTTATACAACGGCTACGGATTTCATGCAGCTGAAAGAAGCCGTAGTCAAATCAACTACGTTTCATCATCACAGGTGGAGTATCGGAGTTTGAGTGAAGATCGGAGGTTTAATTATGGGACCGTTTGAAAATGAATGTGGGAGGATCATATGGAGATTGTGAAGTGGTTACGGAGTTTGTCAATATAATCATTGCACATAATGGAGCTATGGTTCATAACTATATAAAAATGTGTTTTAAATGCTATTTGAAATAAATTTTACTCATACCTTGGAATTCTTGCCATTTTGCTTGGTCTTCAATTAGTTGCTCTTCATTGATATCTTGAATGCCCCATGTCTTCATAATTGGTCCTCACACCTGCATTTGATTTCATGATTATGGAAATAACATCTGGCTGTACATTCTTTTGAAAACAGAGTGGTAGCTGCGGAATCTGCTTCTGGCTGCGGAAACTGGTGTCAGCTGCGGAAACAGATGTCAGTTGCGGAAACTGACACAGCTATTATTTGGGTGAATGGAAATGAACGGATGACAATTGACTAAATGGAAATGGTCATGAAAGAGAATTTTACTGGTGAAATGGAATGAAATAGAAAAAAAAATGAAGTGAAATGGAATGAAGTGGAGTGAAATGAAGTGGAATGGAATGGAGTGGGTGGTCACAAAACTTGTGAAATGAAAGAGAGATTTTTTTTTTTTGGAAAATATAGGGTGTCAGGTGTTCCTGATTTTCACCCTACATTTTCTGTATAAGACTGCCAATCAGTGATTGGTTTTCAGGCTTATACAATTTTATTTTTTATTTTTTTTAACTGAAAAGAACAAAAGCTAGGCTGGTGGAGAAGAAAAATTCTTCTGTACCAGCCTGATTGCAGAATTTTCTTGAAACATTTTGAAAAATTCCTCTTTTGAGAGTGGCTTATGCAAAACTTTCAATCTGTGGCCATTCACAATAAGAGGAGTTTGAAACTCATCAATGGTCTTGATTCTTACCGCTCCATTGCTAAATATCTTGTCAATCTCATATGGCCCAAGCCAATGAGTCTGAAATTTTCCTTGAAAATATTTAAACTTGGAATCAAATAACAATGCCCAATCTTCTTCTTGAAACTTCTTCTCTTTGATGTACTTGTCATGCCATTTAGCTCTTTGATATTGAACTAGATCAGTTCTTAAAATTTCTTCTTGTTTGATCTCATCTAGCTCGTTCAACTGCTCCATTCTATGCTTTTGGGCTTCTGATAAGTCCATCCCCAACTGAACTGCTATCTTGAAGGTCTTGACTTGGAACTCAATGGGGAGCAGGACTTCTTTCCCAAAAACAAGTTCATAGGGAGAATGTCCTGTTGTATTTCTCCATGTAGTTCTGTAGGCCCACAAGGCTTCAGAAAGCCTTTTTGCCCATTCTCTTCTATGCAGATGAACAGTTTTGGTGATGGTACTTTCAAGAACTTTGTTTGTAGACTCCACTTGACCATTTTCTTGCGAATGGTAAGGAGTAGATCTTCTGTGCTTGATTTTGTATTCTTCCATCAACTTCTCCACCAAGTTGGATGTGAATTGGCTTCCCTGATCTGTCACAATTTCTCTTGGAACACCAAAGCGAGTAAAAATATCCTCATAAATAAAATGAACAACTGAATTTTCAGTAGCAGATACTAATGCTTTAGCTTCTACCCATTTAGTAACATAATCAGTGCAAACCAATATATACTTCTTTTGCTTAGATGGTGGATTAATAGGTCCAATGAAATCTAAAGCCCATTTTTCAAAGGGTTCAATGAGTACCTGTGTTTGCAATGGCATTTCATTTGAAAGGGTAGGTTTCCCCTACTCTTTGGCAGCTATCACACCTTTTGACATATTGTTTTGCATCTTTGAAGAGGGAAGGCCAATAATATCCCAAAGAAAGGATTTTATAGGCCGTCCTTTTGTCTGCAAAGTGTCCGCCGCATGGTTCATCATGACATGCCTTAAGAATATCGGGCATTTCATCTTCCCTGACACATCTTCTGATCACAAGATCTGGCCCTGTTTTAAACAATTCGTTAGAAATCCATGAATATTTTGAACTCTCCTGAATAATTTTTCGTTTTTCACTTGGAAATAAATGTGAAGGTAGTTTCCCTGTAACCAAATAGTTAGCAATATCTGCATACCAAGGAGTCTTAATAGTTACCGCAAACAAGTATTCATCAGGAAACTTATCCTCTACAGGAGAATCTTCTTTAGTATTCTGAATCCTAGACAAGAAATCAGCTACTGTATTTTGTTTTCCTGGTCTATCCAACATAGTAATATTGAATTCTTGTAAAAGTAAGAGCCATCTTGTCACTCTGCCATTAGTAACAGGTTTGTTCATTAAATATCTAATTGCAGAATGGTCAGTATGAATAAAAGTTTCATAGCTTGTTATGTAATGTCTAAACTTATTAATTGCATGAACAATAGCTAAAAACTATTTTTCAGTCACAGTATAGTTCAACTCTGTGGGAGTCAAATTTTTACCGGTATAATAAATGGCATATGGAACTAAATCTTTTTGACCCAACACAGCTCCTAGAGCTGTATCTAAAGCATCTGTAGAAATATGGAAAGGGAGTTTCCAATTTGGTCCTCTCAAGATAGGTGCTTCAGATATTCTTGTTTTCAAAGTTTCAAAGGCTGATTGACAATCAGGATCCCATTTAAATTCACAGTCTTTTGTAAGCAATTTGAAGAGTGGAGATGCTATCTCTTTGACAATTTGTAATAGGTAACTTGGAGATGCCTTCAACTTTTGATCTATCGACCTTAATCCCATCTCCTGAAATATGATGCCCCAAAACAATCCCTTCAGTAAACATCATAAAGCATTTTTCATGGCTTAATGAAAGTTTTGTTTCTTTACATCTTATAAGAACTTTTTCCAAATTTTCTAATGCCTCTTCAAATGAATTACCATAAACTGTAAAATCATCCATATAAACCTCTACACAATCATGGATTAGATCAGAAAAAATTCCTAGTACTGCTCTTTGGAATGTTGTATGTGCATTACATAACCCAAAAGGAAGCACTCGGTAGGCAAAAGTTCCCCATGGACAAGTAAATGTGGTCTTATCTTGATCTTCAGGTGCTACCTGAATTTGATTATAGCCACTAAAACCATCCAAAAATGAAAAGTACTTTTTACCTGCTAATGTATCTAATACCCGATCGATAAAAGGCAAAGGAAAGTGATCCTTCAAAGTTGCTTTGTTCAATTCCCTGTAATCAATGCATACCCTCCATTTACCATTCTTTTTAGGTACTATAACCAAAGGAGAAACCCATCGGCTATCTGAAATTGGATAAATGAAGTTTACATTGAGTAAGTTTTGGAGCTCTTCTTTCACTATCTCCCTAAGATTTGGATTCATCCTTCTTTGAGGTTGTCTGATTGGTCTACTGTTTTCCTCAATATAGATATGATGGATGCAAGTCTTAGGATCAATACCTTTCATGTTAGTATACTCCCATGCAAATGCAGTAGAATGTTTTTGCAAGATTTTGGTTAGTTCTTCTTGTTGTGACTTTTCCAAATGTTTGTTGATATTCAATGTTTTTCCTCGAAAAATCTCAATGGTAGAACTACCAAACTCTTCCATAGAGTAAAGAGACATTTGTCTTGATGATAAATATTCTATGTCAGATTCCAACTGAAATTGTGTGGGGTCATATTCTGAAGATGTCTCAAAATTTTCTAATGTGTTCAGAATTTGACTATCCTCACTGATTTCCGAAATGGTAAAGACAAGTTGTATAGTGTCCTCATCATCAACCCATTCATTGTCTCCTACTTCTGTGATTGCTTTTGCTGGAGGATACAAATTGAATTTCTTTGTCGAATTACCATTAGAAATGTACATATCCCCATATCTACAACTAATAAAAGCATCAGCTGTGGCTAGCCAAGGTCTTCCTAAGATAAGTGGGTGCCCTCCTAGATTACTCTTGGGAGTCAAAATCATAAAATCTACTCGATATTCCCAAGAATCTAAGGAGACTGAAATATCTTCTAATACACCATCTGGTTTAATAATTGATCGATCTGCAAGTTGCAGTAAAGTAGGTGTAAAAAGAAGATTAGGAAGTTTTAGCTGTTCCATAGTCTGTCTACTCATAATGTTGATAGCAGCTCCTAAGTCAATCAATGTGTTTGGAATTTCTATCCCATTTATATGTGTCTTGACAATTGGACTTCCTGGATCTACATACTTCTGCATGGTAATTTTTCCCATCATAATATCCGCAATTTTTCCTACCAGGTGGATTCTTCTTGTGTCTTTTAGTTTCCTTCCTGGTCTTTTGAGAGTCAACTCCTTTATTGTTTTTGCTAGAATAGGAATCTCTCGAATGGCTTGTAGCAAGGGAATCTTGATACAAACATTCTTTAATTCATCTAGAAAATCATAGTTAGGAAACAAGATTTGTTTTTCCACCCCCTTGTCAATTTGTAGTCTTTCAGGAAAAGGAGGTGTAGATGAAGATGCAGGTTGCTCAACTATAGGAGTTGTGGGTGTTAACTTTTCTTTCTCTTTTTGAATGTTTTAATTTTGAAGAGATGCTTCCTCAGAACCCTCATTGATTTTAAGAGAGTCCTCCTCAGAGGTATCTTGCTCTTGAATATCTATAGAAGGTTTTTCTAAAACTCTACCAGATCCGAGTTGTACATAACTGAGAGGAACAATCATATAGGTAGGAAATTGTTGTCCTTCTACCATGTAATTATTCTGAGGATTTTTATTGTTAGGATTCGGCAATGGCTGAGCTGGAAGTTGATTTGTCTTTTGTTGGTATGGGAGCATGAGTTGAGGATTTGGATTTTGTTGAGAAGTTTGTTGTTGTGGAAATGGCAATGAAAGTTGTGGATTTGGGTTTGGAAGTTGTGGAGCTTGTTTATTTTGAAAAGATGGAGGATATTGATAAAATTGAGCAAATCTCCCATAAGGATTTTGCATCCCTTGTACCCATGGCTGATATGGATTTTGATGTTGGAGCCAAGGTTGTTGCCAAGGATTCCAATTTGGTGGGGTTTGAAAATTCATAGGGTTGTTAAACCCTTGAGTTTGTTGTCCCTGCCAAGGTCTTCTTGCAACAAAACAGAGAGATTCTACCGAATTTGGGTCTTCTTGAAAGACAGCTTTGAGTCCAGGAATTGAAGGACAATCCTTGATCTCATGATTCTCTGAGCAAATCATACATGTTTCTACAACTTTTGCATCCAAGGGACATTCCCTTAAAGCATGTTTCTTCCTACATTTCTGACAAAAGATGGCTAAAGCATCTGTTTCTGCTTTCTGCTTGTTTTGGATTTTAAGGGTGTCTAGTTGTTCACTAAGGCTCCCTAAGATATCAGTTTTGAACTCATCAAGCATATTACCAATCTCTGCCCTACTTACTGATCCAGTTGCAGATTTGTTAGCCCTAATAAGAGAAGGATCCCCAGGCCCTTTTCCTGTTTTAGATTTTCCTCTTGAGAGATGGACACATAGTTCTGTTATGTCACGAAGTGGAAGTTGAGAAATGTCTCCTTTCCCCATCATGTTTAAAATGTCTATCCATTCATCTCTGATGGCTTTTAATATAAGGGCTTTCAAAGTTTCATCATCTAAGTTGCTCATCTTTTCTCTTTTTAAGTTGTATTGAAATCTTTCAAGTAAATCCTCCAGATTTTCATCTTCTTTTTGCACCATTTTGAATACCTCATCCTTGTGATTGGTGGGCATGCAATAGTCCAGGTATCTATCCAAAATTTTTGTTTCATGTCATTCCAAGTCCTAATAGATTGGGTGGCTAATCCCATGAACCATTTCAAAGCGGCTCCCTTCAATGTTGAAGGAAACAATTTGAGTTTTTGAGAGTCTTCCATATAGTCATAGGTTCGGCACACGACTTCAAACTCAAATAGAAATGTTTCAGGATCCTCACTTCGCAATCCATAAAAGTTGGGGAGGACAGATGGTGAGATATTTTTCATTGTTGTATGAGTTTCCTCATCAACTATAGGGAATCCAAACAAGTTGTTTCCTTCCCTATTTCTTCCGTTATTACCTTCACCATTGTTGTCTCCATTGTTTCCTCCTCCTCTACCTCTACCTCTACCTCCAAATCCATCCATTATTTCCTCTGCCATGATAGTTTCTTTAGAGTCCTTAAAGTCCTCTGGTTCTTCTATCAAGGGAGGATGAGAGGGAGTCTCTTCCTTTTCTAAATGAGATTTAGTAGGTGGTATAGGAGAATCCTCTAATTCAACTGCTCCTTGAATTCCAAAAATCTTAAGGCTAGGGGTAGATGGTGGTGAATCTGGTCTATGCCTTGAAGAAGATGGAGTTGTGAAAATCGAACTCTTGGCTTTAGCTATAAACCTTCCCCTAGAATCTCTTGCTCTATGCATGTCATTTTTTTATTTTTTATTTTTTTAAAGTAGGGCTAATAATTCTCTTTCTAATCTTCCAGGTCACACTAGGTGCAAGAAGAGAGCATACTTAAGAAATTACTAAACCAATAATTCTCTTTTCTGATCCTCCAGATCACACTAGGTGCAAGAGGAGAGCAAACTTCAAGAAGTTATCAAGTTTTCCCTTCTTTTATTATTATTTTTTTTTTTTTTTTAAGAAATTGGCTACCTAGTTACACTTCCCTGGCAACGGCGCCAAAATGTTTGGTCAATTTAGTGTGTCCTAAATTTCTACATTAATTTATCAATCCGGGATTCGTAAGCTGATGAAGTGTGGCGTACTATATGTGCAAGATAACCTATCTCTTACTTTTTGGTAGTTTTTGGATTTTTATGAAATTCTGAAAAACAAGTATGGAGACAAATATTCAAGACAATGATGTCTTTCTAATGATTTTCCAAACTTCAAAAGAATTTTAAAACACACAATGAAAAAATTAATTCTTCAAAGAAAATGAAATTGCATCACTACTCTAGTCAAACAAACAATGAACTACTGATCATGAAACTCATTATCCTTGCTGTTGTCCAAACACAAAAGAAACTATGCTTAAAGAAATCCAAGAGTTGCAACAAAGTAAATCTAAATCAAATTACATCAACTTATATTCTGATCCCTCACCATTAGTCCAGCTATGGTTTTCGGAGGTAACCATAAACAACTTGAGCAACCTGATATCTAACTTGCAGAAAAAGAAACTAATATCAAACTACACACTCATACTTAAATCCCTCACGATTAGTCCAGCTATGGTTTTCGGAGGTAACTGAAAATGACATGAGCAATTTAATATATCTAACTTGCAGAAAGTAAACTAATATCAAACTACACATTCATAATTCAATCCCTCGCCATTAGTCCAGCTATGGATTTTGGAGGTAACTGAAAATGTCATGAGAAATTTAATATATCTAAATCTAACTACTAAAGAAAATGAGCAAGACTGAAATAAACAAAGCAGTACTGAAATTAAACAGAAACTGAGAAAAGTAAATTAGCAGCAGAACAATATTAATTCCATGTCATTAGTCAAAATATTATGCAAATGCCCGGGCTGCCTATTTGTAATATGAAACAAGAACATTGATCAGTTAACAACAACATAAAACATGAAATATTATGGACATAAGTAAGATGTAAAGCATGAAAGATTATAAACAGAAATGAAGCATAAATATCATGAAAGATGCAATGTATAAACACGTGAATGACTTATGGCACAATGAGCTTAAAGAAATAAAACAAGAAACTATACAGTAATGCACAAAACCTCAGCGTGTGCAGGGGCCCTCTGCACCAGCCTCGGGCAACAGCCTTCAAATACGAATTACGCTTGGAAACAGAGTCTTCTTATATATTAAGATGCAGTCATAACAGAGAGATGATATTACAGCGCAGTGGCAACTCAATTACATTACAGAGCTATCTGGAGGCTAATCTAATATGCGTATGCAAACGCGTTATTTATAACAAAGGTAATATAACTAATTCCCTAAAGTTTGTGCTGATAGAGACACGTAAACCATCACGTCCAAAGATCCAGCATCATGGCCGCAGTGAAGAGTAAATATATAAAGAGTGGATGTTGTATTCGGCTTATGGAGCCGTGTACAGGTGTTGATGTGTCTCCCATAAATTAGAAACGGTCATAAAAATCTTCACGTGATGAGAAACAGAGTCCTGTCACCGTGGGACTCTACAGTTGACTTCCACTTGGCCACCTTTGACCACAGCCTCCTTAAGTGAATTTTCTCGAGCCAATAGGACACGATCCATGTCCACATCATTTCTGACTTGCCCATGTGGCTCGTTTTACCTGAAGACACCTGCAACATAGACTTTCACAAAATGGCTGCGGAAAGTTGCAGCAGGTGCGGAAAGTGGCAAGATTCCGCAGCTAAATGAGCAAAAATCTAAATCAAACAGCAGACACAAAATATAGTTAAAAAACATTTTAGATGCTCTTTTACAATTAATATACAATGATATTGACAACTTGGAAGGTTCAGGTGAATGAAAAAGGTCTAGAACGGTGTATAGGAAAGATGCAGATTTGAGACTCAACAATTATCACTCTGTAATTTTTGAGGTTGCAGAGTAAATCACATAGGTAACTTTAGAACCACTTTGGAAACTGGCAATCTAGCCCTTCCAGTTTCAAATAGGGATCTCTCTTTATAATTTAGTTTTGGTTTACTGAAGGTATTAGGCTAGCTATCATGTTCAGGTTTGGGTTTTTTTGTGTTGTTGGGTTGAAACTGGGAAGATAGGCCATTGGGAAAATGGAGTCACAGGTTTGGATTGATAAAATACAACTTTTACAAGCTAAACTTGCAGGGCAGGGTAGGAAAATTCACTGGATCCTTTAAGATCTATGGTGTGGATGAGAGGAAAATATTTAGAAATCCAATTAAAAAAAGAGCATTTAAGAATTCTGATTTTAATCTTCAGTGGAAAAATAAAAATTATCCTTAAGCCAGAGAAAGAGTGTACATTTAAACAAATTTTGTTCTTTATCCTCTTGGAATATTTCAGATTTTAGAAAATCATATGATAACATAGAGAAAACAAATTGACAAAGAGAGATGCACTTTACCAATAAAAATGACACAACAATCTTGTAATGATTGCACTGTATTACTAAAAATATGATCAATGTTGGCTCTTTGAGTTGCTTTACAATACAAGCCTTTCTTCAAACAAGCCCCAACATGAATAATTTGAATTATGAAGTACTAATACAAAATTATTACAAAATATCTTGATAATAGAGATCAAGATAGAATCCTAAAATATCTAGAAAATGTTTACAAAATAGTACAAAAATGTAGGAATGGGTGAACTGCTAAAAGTGTTGGCCCTATTTTTTAGGATGATTTTTGATGACTAGGCCTCCAAATATGTTGCGTTGTTATCCTTCCTTTTAGGAGGTGAAAACATTTACTCAAGTAACTGACACAATTTGTCCCATCTATCTTCGGTTGGGATAGAAAATTTGATTATTTTTCTGCAGGCCTCATCAACTTCTCTGTATTTTTAAAAAGTGGGTTCGATGATGAATATATGTCTCAGCTCATGACTGATTAAAATATCACAATCAATGGCTTGATGAATTCTTTCCCTGTAATATGCTTGTTTATACCTACAAATATAGATGTGTCTTGGGAAATCTTGTCTTTGGAAATCTACTCACTGGGATTGTATCCTAGATTGATCACCAAGCATTCAAGTGAATTAATATTGGTATCCTTTGCTAAGGATGAAATTGTTTCCCGCTTGAGCTTTGTTTGTGTGTTGTTGACTGATACTTGTAACCTAGAAGCTGACATGGTAGCATTGGTTAGTGTAGAATAATTCATCTCACTAGACTCTTTACACATTTCCATTTGGTCAACTGGATGGATTTTCTTTGCTTCAAATGAAAATACATGGTCTTGGTAGTCTGCTGGTGTCCTTGGAACTGCCACTTTTGCCTCAAGGAATGCAATATGCAATTTCCCTTGCTTAGCGTCAAAGGCTGAAAGCAGCCTGTGTTGTGATGTGGTTGTCTACTTCTACAACTATGTATACGTTGAGGCTTTAAGCACCTCATTCCTTTTCTTGATTTCCTTGTACTTTGAAATAATATTAGGCTCGATAGTGTCTTGAGCCAAATCGGTGGTTTGTGAAGTTTCTGGATGATATTTAGATGTTGATGAAGAAGGGGAGCCTGTGAAGATATCATCCTCCCATGTAGACACATGGGGGGCTATCATAATAATAAATTCATTTTCTTTGTTCCCTGGCTGAAACACTGGTGCAAAATTGGTTTTCTACTTCTTCTTGTAGATTACGAACCCGTTGGATCCAATTTATCTGACCGGGGATTCTTATCTTATCATTTTCTCCTGCTTTTCCTGAGGTGTAGGAGTCTGAGATATTGTTGTGGAAATGACCTGTTCTTCGGCCTCCTGCAGTGTGTTCTCCTCACATTGAGTTTCGTTCATGTACTGCTCTATTTCTGTCTGAGTGTGTATGTAGGGCATTGTATTATGCTCTACTCTCATCTTTGAAATCAGACCGAAAGGTTCATAGGAACAAATGAAGCTCAGTTTGAAGTTCATTTGATTCAACAACAAATCAACTTCTTTTCCAGTTGTTATGGTATTGCGGACAAAATGTCCAACTTGTGCTTTAATATTAAATTGTGCCTTCTTCTTGGAAGCCACAAAATGCATGTCATCCATATGGATCATCTGTATAATGTACTCTAATGAGAAAAGTATCATAGGTAAAAAAATTGGCAGATGATAAGGTGGAAATTCACACCCATAGACCCTGATCTCTGTGTAGTTCTGGTATAAATACCAATCACATGTCTTTACCTGATCACTTAGATGAAAAAATTTCTGAATATATGCCCCTATCTTGGGCTCCAACTCACTATTTAGGAGGCAATTCACTGTGTATAAGAATTTTTCAACATATTCTGAGAAAGAGAATTTTGTGGAGGTCCTTCTCACCAAGGATGTCCAATGTATCATTGATTGAGTATTACCCTGCTCATCCAGATTCCGTGAAGTGAAAGGAAACTTGTCTACTTGATGGTAGATGAAAAAATAAACTAACACTACAAAATATTTGAAATCTCCCTATATGGGAAAATTAACAAACTGATCATGCATGGCATCTGTAATAAACTGACTGTAATTAAAAATGATAGGCTTCTCTTCTGTGCTAAAAATGGAGAGGAATACAACAATGGATTCATCAATCCTCTGGTCTGAGTGGTAATCGAGGATATAGGAAATGATGATGATAATTTGTTTGGTTACTTCTGGAAACATTAAAGAGGAATATGGAGGGTTTGATTTAGGCAGTTGGGCATCTTCAGGGAGAAAGATCTCAAAGATCTTAGCTCTCTGTAGGGAAGTCAATTTTTTGTACACCTCTGTGAGAAATTCTATAGATAATGGCTTGGAAGACTCTAAATTATTTTCTTACAGCATTTGTGAAATACCCTCATCTATAATGGTGAGGATAACTTCACCATTACGGCTTACTATGGCTCTCTAGGATGGCAGATAACTTCTTTGACACTAGGAAATAATTTCAAGGAATAGATGTGTTTGTGGAAACATGAAATATGGCAGGGAAGACTCCCATATGCCTAATTCATCTTGCTGGTCTAGGAATTTTTGTTTCAGCCAACTATGAATTTCAAAAAAGTCAAATTTAGAGTTGGTTTCTGCAATTTTATATCGATGTTCGACAAGGGGAAAATGGTCTAGGTCTATGGGATGGGGAAACATAGGGTTCTCTTCAGGCTTCTTGCCCTTGTTTTTAGAGTATTTACCCTTTGGGTCCATTATCAAAATAGTAGATCGGAAAGAGGGACCAAAAATGGAAAAATTACCTAAACCAGTCAGTCTGTGATGGATGCAGAGATGGGGTCACTAATCGAATTATGGTAGTGGATTAGATGTGGGGTTATTGATTGAATTACGGTAGTGTTGTGACCAGCAAAAACCCCCCTTTTTATTTAATATTAGTAATAATACTAAATAAATGGGGACCCTTAGTTAAAAAATCCAAAAAAATCAATTAGGATTTGTTTTCTTTTTCAAATAAAAATTTCTATCATAAACTTATAGAAATCCCTTAGAAAGAACATTAAGAAACACTTAAGTTTATGATAGATTACAATAAAATTTCTCTTTAAACAAAATAGTGCATCCATAGCAAAATGGTATATATCTTTTATAAAACTGAAAATGCGATTTTGCGCTTTTGCGATAATGCGATCCCAAAAGCTTATACAATAAACGTATTGGTCGCAGATCGCATAGCGTAGAAAACAGAAGTGATTAATGAATACCTTTTGCGCTATTTTCAATTTTGCACTTTTGCGAGATTTGCGATGTGCGCTTTTGCGCTATTGCACAATTTCCGCTTTTGCACTATTTTACATAACTGTGATGGCTTCATTTTGTGATATTGTGATATTGCGACATTGCGATATTGCGATATTGCGTAGAAAATCACAGATCACAATGTCGCAGATTCATGTAGGCGCGTTGTCCAAAGGCAATCTTCCCTTATATCAAATTTGTTATGCGCTTTAATGATTAAATTAAATGATTGGATTGAAAATTAATGGTAAATGAGATTGTGTTTGGATTGAAAGTCGTTTCACGATTAAAATATTATATTTCATCCGCTTTCACATTTAAAACAGTCTCATCACCTTTCTTATGCCATTACTCTCATTTACTCGTAAAACGCAGGCATGAAGGAGCAAACGTCTATACAAAGCTTTCACTAAACACTATGGGTAAGAAGGAGAAGAGCTCGAATTCTGAAAACAGAGAAATGGATGCGCTGTATGCAGACACCGCTTGTAATAAGGACGCCGGTATATCCACTTGGGAAGGAATGTATAATCTGTTAGAGGAAGAAAATCCTGTGGTGATGAAAGTTGTGGCTACAACAGGTTCCAGTAATACGTCTGAGGCAACCCTTAGAGAACTGGCTTGCTCATTTCTGCATAGAATAGCGGCAAGGCCAAGGATTATCCCAGATACAGACATGGTGAGATGGGTTCTGGACAGCATTGATATTTCAGACAGACAATTCAGAACTCCAACTCAAGAGCTAATCGGGTCATTCACCACGGAAGATCTGAGATTAATGTATAAGTTGCCAGAACCTCATGCGCCTTATAATAAGCAATTTATGAAAGAATTTGCCAGAGAACATGCGAATTTATCAGAATGCACACAGGAATGGACCAAAAGAGATGAACCATTGAAGAAAATCAAACACGAGTGGACAGTACCAAAAAAGGATGTTTTAGACGCTGTTCACAAGTTCAAATATCCAAGTGGGAAAATTGACACAGTTCCTACCACAAGATAAGGTATGTAAGTTTGCCAAAATTAGCCTCTATAGAGCTTTTAGAAGTTACTAAAGAAGCTGTTGGAGGTCAGGAGTTCTCAGAGAAACATAAAGCTTTTCTTGAGAAAAGTCGGGAGTCGAAGAGACTTGAAATAACTATAAGACAAAATGAGGAAACATAGACCAAATTCAAGGCACTTAATGCTGAGCAAGGAAAAAGATGTGGAGCGTGTTCGGTGCAGAGAAAAACTACTGCGGAAGGATAAATCGATAAAAAGAAACTACTTTGGCTAAAAGTATGATATGAGAAAATGGTGAAGCAAAATCAAGATGAAATTGAAAAATTAATACCGTAGCAAAAGGCAGAAATGCAACAGAGGAGGCGTTGCTACTGCAAACACTTACGTATCGTGTAAATGACAATTTACACAAAAGCTAATTTGATTCCCGAACCTACCTGTGATATCTCCCACATGCAAATCAACCGCAAAACGTAATGAGGCAAAAGGTAATAGAAAGAGCAAAATCTATCCAAGGGCCGACAAGATTGAATTGGGACTCATACCGGATGTACTTGGTGAAGCCACAAGCAAGATAGTGTGCTTAATTGTATCATCAATGCTGCTGCAGAGAAGATTGCCCTTACGCGCGACTCGTCTCTTTTCAAGACAGCTTGGAATTAAATCGTCAATCATGATCTTCAAAACTATGCTAGATACCTGCAAGTTTAAAGATCAAGTTCATAGATAGTTAGATTTAGTTTTAATTTTACTGTATTTTAGCCTAGGAAAAGGACGGTCATTGAACTGAATCCTTAATTTTTGTAATAGACTATTTTTAGATTTAGCTAGGTAGTATTTAAACCCTTCTCATGCATTTAGAGAAGGGTCCTGGATCTTAATATTTTTTGAGTTGGAGATTGCATTTCTGTACTCCATTGTCTTATATATTTTTAAAAAGGATCACATCTGGTGATTTTCATGTGGAATTATCTTTGAAGTGTTGCATTTCTGTACCTTGGAATTTGATTTTGCATCAGAGTTACTGGATTAGAATATCACATTGCATTTGAAAGTCTTCGAGATGAATGAGGTATTTCTATCCTTTCACTGTTGATTTCTTTTGTCTTATGATATTCGCTTTAAAATTGCTATCATTTATATATTTTTTTTTCACAACGCTTCCTTTTATATATCATTTCTGAGTATAATTGAAACATTATCTTTCATAAGTATATATAGATGGTATACAATGATGAATGCAATATGCTAATACAACTCTGTTTAATTTCTTAAACAGAGTTATCTTTATTTGTTTCTGCATATTTCAATTTAAATAAAAATACATTTTCATGGTTATTGTTAAATTGGAACAATCTTAAGTTGTATTCACATATAATTACCCGGGTTAGTGTTAGAATTTCTTTATCAGTATTTAGTTTAAATTAGATAGTTTTATTTCAGTTAATTTAGTCCCATTTTCACCCATCCAAACCAATTCATTTAGTTATAAGGAAACTGGTCCTTTAAATCTAGTCGGAGCCACCATACCAAACGGAAAAGGAGTTATCTTAAGGTCCCGACCGGGTGGTTTTCCCCGATGTTTGAAGAAAAGATTTTCTAGGCTTCAACATTTTTGGCGCTAGAAGGAGGGCATGAGCTATGAATGGCAAGTAAATCTTTATCCACAAGCCATTCTGAGAGCAAAACACCCTCATTAACTTCTTCAATTTCTTCTGAAATTCAAAATCCTAGAGAAGAAATTGCAGAAAATATTCAGACACCCACTACCAAAATCTCAAAACATTCAGACAATCAACATTCTAAGTCTCCCGAAGTTCAAGATTTAATTCATAAATTGAAAGGATTCTCATTATCTCTAGAAGAGTCTGAAATATCTGAAGGTAGTGTAACTTCAAAATTTGTTTCTTCGAAACCTCTTACTAGGCTTCAAAGTGAAAAACTTAGTATTTCTCCGAAAGAATTCCCTTTACCTAGTAGAATCAAGACAACAAAAACTCAATCGGAATCAGTAAATGATATAAGTTCAACATCTAATATTCAAATACCTATTTCCGAAATCCCTTCTCAACAAATTACAGTTGTTTCCACATCATCTCCTCAATCATCATCTCCACAAACATCATCCGCTCAATCATCATTAATCTCAACATCATCTATTTCAACAACTTCTATTCAAACACCACCAGTTTCTACTACTCCTCCAATAGTCGTTCCAATAATGGCACAGAGACCATGGTCTACTCCAGGAGTAGTCAACATGGCTGCACCTTTACATGATTTACCAGACAATCCTGGAAAATGGCTTCCAAATTTTAGCCCAGATCTTAACATTCAAGCTGAAGAACATATCAATAACTTTATGCTGGCTATAAATTTGAATGGAGTCACACATGAAGATGTTGTAGTTAGACTATTCCCTTATACTCTTCAGGGAGTAGCAAGATCATGGTACTTTTCATTACCATCAAGATCCATAACAAGTTGGGATATTTTTGCAGATCATTTTTTAACCAAATTTGGAGATGACCGATAAATTGCAACTTTACTCAATGACCTCTCAAATTTGAAGATAGAACCCAAGGAACCCATTAAAGAATTCAACGCTAGATTCAACAAACTCTTGAACAAAATTCACACAGATTCACAGCCCAGTGAACAAGTCAGAATTGAATGGTACATAACTGCCTTACCCTCAAACATAGCAATTTTCGTAGACAGAGCTGCAAAGCCTACATTAGCTGAGAATATGAAAGAAGCTATTGCAGTGGAAAAATGAATTACTTCTCTGGAAAATAAAAATGCTATCGAGGAAAGGAAATCAAAGAAATTCAGCTTCAAAGATGATTCAAAGAAAAAGGCCAAATATCCATACGACATGGAAGGTTTACAGAAAGTTCTTAAAACCATGTCAAATGAAATGGTTGAAATTAAAAAACAAGTGGCTGAAACTTCTACCAAGAAACCATTCCGAAATTTCAGAAGAAACCAAGTTGAATCTAAACCTCCTAATGCAATCTCTAATGCAGAATCAGAGGAAGAGGAAGAAGAAGAAGATACATCTCTAGTATCAGATGAAGAAAATGAAAATGAAGAAATAACTGAATTGAATGGAATGTGGGATTTTATTCTTCCTAATTCTGATAGTGAAGAATCTATGCCTGTAAGTACTAGGAGTAAATCTACAACGGAACCAGTGCAAACAATTCCTAAAAAGAAAATTACAACTCCAAGTACCAAAGACAAATCCCCTGTAAAGAAAACTTCTCCATTACCTACTCAGAATCAGCCATACTCTTCTAATCCTCTTACATCAACAACAAAGACTTTAGTAGTGTCAGATCCTATGGAATACAACATTGTCGAGGACATGAAAAAGATCAAAGCTAACATTTCCTTACATGAACTCAACAAACTAAAAAACCAGCAAAAGTTGTTATTGAAAGAATTAAACGCTACACCAATCGCTCATTTACCAAGCGGTGTAGTTGCAAAAGCAGCGAGAGGAACCGGTAAGCCACCGGATTAGGTAGATGCTACTGATACTGTGCTCATTGGGGAAAAGTCAAATTCTCAAACTCCTCCTTTTCTTTTGACTTATGAGATGTACAATTAAAATCTTCACAATTGTTTGATTGATTCTGGAGCTTCCTCCAATATAATGCCTACTTCTGTCTGTGCTAAATTGAATATTGAACCATAGAAATCAACAATTCATATCATTCAATTGGATCGCTCTAAAGTTCAAGTTGTAGGAGAAATCAATTCAGTTACTATCAGATTAGCCTCTGATCCTAGAATTGTCCAAAGAATTGATATTTTGATTACTGATATTCCTGAATTCTATGGATTAATCTTGAGCAGGGGCTGGTCTGCGAAACTTAATGGTTATATCTCAACTGATTATTCGCATATGTGGCTTCCCCACAAAGGGAAACCAAATCAAATTAAAATTAAACGAGAAAAACATATGACGCACACTGTCACTGAATTCGAACAACCTAATGAGCCTGTGGCATTCAACAACAATATTCTTGGAGGTTATTCTACCGAATCATTTCTTGGAAACTTCGAAGCTCCCCAATCACCTTTTTCTGTAAATACTTTTGTTTCTCAAATAGAAATTTTTTCACAATCTGATTCTTCCAGAATTGTAAATATTTCTAATGTAATTATAGATAAGCCAATAGAAAAATCTTTATTTTGGTCGTTATATTTTGATGGATCAAAGTCTAGTGATGGAGCTAGAGCTGGATGCATCTTAATTGATCCAGATGGAGAAAAAACCATGCTGTCATGTAGGTTAGAATTTGAGTGTACTAACAATACCGTAGAATATGAAGCCTTGGTTCAAGGACTTTATAAAGCTATAGGGTTAGATGTTAAATACTTGAAATTTTTTGGTGATTCCGAAATTGTTATTAAACAAGTTAGGAATACTATTCATTGCCTTTCAGGACATCTTAAACACTATCAAACCCTAGTACAAGAACTCACCACTCATTTTTTAGCATTCAATATTTCTCCTATTCCTAGGAATCATAATACATCAGCTGACTTGTTAGCTAATGTTGCATCTAAACTCTTACCTGCTGAAGATTGCAGTCCTGATAGGTTTTCTGTAGAATTGATTTTTCGTCCATCTGTCCCAGATAATGTTACAAATTGGAGAGTATTCTATCATGATCAAGATATTCTAAATTTCATGACTTTAGAGAAATCATATGATGAGAAAATTATTGACGAAGATGATCATGATTTACAAATTGCTTCAAAAAGTAATGAAAACCCCATTCCAAAATCTGTTGTTAAATTAGAGGATTTATATGAAATTAAAGACAGATTCAAGAAAGTCACTAATGCTAAACTTCAAAGCTCTACCTTGAAGTTTGAATTAGTAAATCTTGGTTCTGATTCTAAACCTCAAAACGTTAACTTAGGACTCAATTTAACACCAGAAGAAAGGGATGCATTCATTAAACTTTTGAACAAGTAAAAAAATGTTTTTGCTTGGAATTATGATGATTTAAAAACGTATGATACTTCGATTATTCAACATACAATTCCAACGCTTCCTAATATTAAACCTGTTCAACAGAAATTGAGAAAGATCCATCCAAATCTCGAAAGTCAAATCAAATCAGAACTTAATAAACTTTTAAAAGCCAAAATCATTTTTCCAGTCAGGCACTCCAATTGGGTTTCCAATATGGTACCTGTAAGGAAGAAGAATGGTGATATAAGAATATGTATCGATTTCAGAAATTTAAATAAGGCATGTTTAAAAGACAATTTCCCATTGCCAACCATGGAACAAATACTTCAAAAAGTAGCTGGTTCTGAACTTATGTCTTTTCTCAATGGATTTTTGGGCGATAATCAAGTTTTAGTCCATCCAGATGACAGATTGAAAACAACTTTCAGAACAAAATGGGGAACTTATGCTTATCAGAAAATGCCTTTTGGTGTAATAAATGCAGGAGAAACTTTTCAAAGAGCCATGGACATAGCATTTAAAGGTCTGATCAATAAATCAGTTGTTTTTTATCTTGATAACATAACAGTATTTTCAAAAAAAAAGAGCCAATCATCTACATGATTTAAAACAAATATTTGAAAGATGTAGAAGGTTTGGTATTTCCTTAAATCCGAAGAAATCTTTCTTTGCTTTAGATGAAGGAAAACTCCTAGGATTTGTTGTGTCAAAAGATGGTATATATATTGATCCAGATAGAGTGAAAGAAATTTCTGATATTTCTTTACCTCATAACAAAAACTCCATGCAATCATTTCTTGGACAGATCAATTTTGTTAAAAGATTTATTCCTGATTTTTCTTTTATTGTTTTACCTATGCAAAATATGATCAAGAAGAATTCAATATTCAAATGGACGCATAAAGAAAAAGAAGCTTTTGAGGCAATCAAACAAGCGATCATTAATGCACCAGCATTGAATACCCCGGATTTTTCTAAAGATTTTACTTTGTATACTCTGGCCAGTGAAACATCCTATGCAGCCGTTTTAACACAACTCAATGATCAATAAATTGAAGCACCAATTTCTTTCTTTAGTTCAAATCTGCAAGGAGCTGAGCTTAATTATTCCGATGTTGAAAAACAAGCCTTTGCCGTGTTTAAATCAATCAAACATTTTAGACCTTTTCTCTTGAAAACACATACAAAAATCATTGTCCCATTCTCTGCAGTGAGGCAATTATTAATTCAAAAAGAAGTAGGCGAAAAGAGAGCTAATTGGGTAACAGCCTTGCAAGAATATGATATTGATATTAAACCAGCTAAGATTGTTAGAGGACAAGGTTTTTGCAGATTATTGGCAGGAGCTCATAACATACCAGAAAATCAAGATTCAAATCAAGATATTCAAGTAAGTCAGATAAATGTTACAGATTTTGAATCTCAGTATGCTGATCTTATCTATTACTTGAAAAATGGGTATGCTCCTTCTAATCTCAGCTATAAGAGTAAACGCGCTTTAAGGTTAAAGGCTATTAAATATGAGATCATTGATAATGTGTTATTTAGAAAAAATTATGATTCAATTTATTAAGATGTCTTGAAAAGACTGAAGCTGAAAAGGTTTTGCAGGAGTTGCATAATGGACCAGCAGGAGGTCATTTTGGAGGTGATACCACAGCTCACAAAATAATTCGTGCTGGTTATTACTGGCCTACCCTTTTTAAAGATACACATGATTACGTAAGGAAGTGCCAAATTTTTCAAACTGCAAGTGGAAGACAAAGGAAACCATCTTTTCCTTTGCAACCAGTGACTATTGAGCAACCATTCGAACAATGGGGGCTTGACATTATTGGTGAGATAGTACCTCATTCTTCCAAATAGCACAAGTACATCCTTACTGCAACTGATTACTTTACAAAATGGGTAGAAGCAATCCCGTTGAAGGTAGTCAATTCTGATGCAATTATTGATTTCATAGATCAATTCATCATAACTAGGTTTGGTGTACCTAACGCTCTAGTCTTTGATAATGCATCTTACTTCTCTGGAAATAGTTTAATAGAATTTGCAGTCAAAAGAGGTTTTAAATTAAAATATTCAGCAAATTATTATCCACAAGGTAATGGTTTGGCTGAATCCACTAACAAAAACCTTATCAAAATCATTAAAAGGATCGTTGATCAAAATCAAAAGAATTGGCACAAATCTTTAATCTTTGCATTATGGGCTGATCGTATCACTGAAAAAGCTTCAATAGGGACTTCACCTTTCAATCTGGTTTATGGAAAAGAAGCTGTGATACCATCAAATTTAACTCTTCCATCGTTAGCCCTAGTGCAATTTATTGAAGAAAATCCTTCTTCATCCATTCAATTGAGATATGATCAAATCCTTAAACTAGAAGAAGATAGGGACAAAGCAAAAATTACTCATCAAAAACATCAACATCTTGTAAAAATTTTCTTTTGATGCAAGTTCTACCGGCTCAAAAATTTTGTCAATTGGTGATCTTGTTCTAAAATGGGATAAAGCACACGAAGAAAAAGGTAAACATACCAAATTTCAGAAGATGTGGCTTGGACCATTTCAGATCGTTGAGAAGATAGGCTCAAATACATTCATACTCCAAGATCTAATGGGTAAAAGAGAATCTCTTCCTGTAAATGGGCTTATCTTGAAGAAATTCTTTTCATAAGGAGGTAACCCCTTCTTAACTGTACATATTCCTTTCTGCAGAATTTTGATTGTTTTTGTTTTTGCAAATAAAGGTTGTTAATGAGTCTCTGATTGACTGTTTACTATTTAAGAAAATTTCTTCGGAAGAATATTATAAATATTTATTTTGTGTAAATAAGAATTTTTTAAAGTAATTATCACAGTTTTTGAATAGTTTAAAATAAGATGTTAAACTTTGAAAGATTATTTCAATCATTTGTATGATCTTTTGAAAACTTGAGAAGAATGTAAATCATCATAAGTTTATTAAGCAGAGAAAGGTTATCTATCAAAGTAAAGATTTTTTTCAAAGTTTTGGAACTCAAAAAACTCTGAAAATTGTCATCCATTGATTCGTAAGGATAAAACTATTTCACCCCATCCATTTAAGTTGTGATTTTTTAGAATGTAATTCTAAGAAATTTGAAAATTTAAAGAGATAAGAGGTCTCATTATGAGCCGACTTACCATGTTCATAAGGAGTAATAAAACTGACATTACCAATACTGCATACCAAAACAGGGTAATGGCTTATAAATATAAGACAAGGGGTCTCATCACGAGCCAGCTTGTTCAGTTTAATTATAACTAGTGAATGGCATTATTATTAACTGGCTACCAAACCAAAACAATGGCTCTTAAAACAAAAAAATAAGTAAAAAACAAAAACATGAGATAATAAGTCTTATGAATTTATCTTTTAAAAAGTCATAATTTTAGTTGGATGGGACAATGAATGGTTAATGGTTTAAAGGTAACCCTGTCGAGACTATGAACGTTTGCTGGCAGCAGAGGCAATACCTATGGCAATAGAGTATATTATAAAACCAAAACCTAGAGAAATCCGCTTACTTCATTATTAACACCAATCAAAGCTTGAGATAACCCAAGATGTTTTTATTCTTAAGAAATTAGAAAGAAATTATGAAATGATTTTTATTTCTTTTTCATAGTTACATTTTATTTGAATTATCCTAAGATAGTTTTCATTATCTTTAAAAATCTTTACTTACTAAAGATATAGTGTTCATTTTATTTTTTCAAAGATAACTGTTTCTTTCAGTGAATCGCCAATTGTTGTGACCAGCAACAACCCCCCTTTTTATTTAATATTAGTAATAATACTAAATAAATGGGGACCCTTAGTTAAAAAAATCCAAAAAATCAATTAGGATTTGTTTTCCTTTTCAAATAAAACTTTCTATCATAAACTTAGAGAAATCCCTTAGAAAGAACATTAAGAAACACTTAAGTTTATGATAGATTACAATAAAATTGCTCTTTAAACAAAATAGCGCATCCATAGAAAAATGGTATATATCTTTTATAAAACTGAAAATGCGATTTTGCGCTTTTGCGATAATGCGATCCCAAAAGCTTATACAATAAACGTATTGGTCGCAGATCGCATAGCGCAGAAAACAGAAGTGATTAATGAATACCTTTTGCGCTATTTTCAATTTTGCGCTTTTGCGAGATTTGCGATGTGCGCTTTTGCGCTATTGCGCAATTTCCGCTTTTGCGCTATTTTACCATAACTGCGATGGCTTCATTTTGCGATATTGCGATATTGCGACATTGCGATATTGCGATATTGCGCAGCAAATCGTAGATCGCAATGTCGCAGTTTCATGTAGGCGCGTTGTCCAAAGGCAATCTTCCCATATATCAAATCTGTTATGCGCCTTAATGATTAAATTAAATTATTGGATTGACAATTAATGGTAAATGAGATTTTGTTTTGATTGAAAATCGTTTCACGATTAAAATATTATATTTCATCCGCCTTCACATTTAAAACAGTCTCATCACCTTTCTTATGCCATTACTCTCATTTACTCGTAAAACGCAAGCACGAAGGAGAAAACGTCTATACAAAGATTTCACTAAACACTATGGGTAAGAAGGAGAATAGCTCGAATTCTGAAAACAGAGAAATGGCTTCACTGTATGCAGACACCGCTTGTAATAAGGATGCCGGTATATCCACTTGGGAAGGAATGTATAATCTATTAGAAGAAGAAAATCCTGTGGTGATGAAATTTGTGGCTACAACAGGTTCTAGTAATACATCTGAAGCAACCCTCAAAGAATTGGCTTGTTCATTTCTCCATAGGATAGCGGCAAGGCCGAGGATTCTCCCGTATATGGACATGGTGAAATGGGTGATGGACAGCACCGATATTTCAGACAGGCAATTTAGAACACCATCTGAAGAGCTAATCGGGTCATTCACCACGGAAGACGTGAAGCTGATGTATAAATTTTCGGAACCTCATGCACCTTATAATAAGCAATTTATGGAAGAATTTGCCAGAGAACATGCGAATTTGTCAGAAAGCACACAGGAATGGACCAAAAGAGATGAACCATTGAAGAAAATCAAACACGAGTGGAAAGTACCGAAAAAGGATATTTTAGACGCTGTTCACAAGTTCAAATATCCAAGTGGGCAAATTGACACAGTTTCTACCACAAGATAAGGTATGTAAGTTTGCCAAAATTAGCCTCTATAGAGCTTTTAGAAGTTACTAAAGAAGCTATTGGAGGTCAGGAGTTCTCAGAGAAACATAAAGCTCTTCTTGAGAAAAGTCGGGAGTCGAAGAGACTTGAAATAACTATAAGACAAAATGAGGAAACATAGACCAAATTCAAGACACTTAATGTTGAGCAAGGAAAAAGATGTGAAGCATGTTCGGTGCAGAGAAAAACTACTGCGGAAGGACAGATTGATAAAAAGAAACTACTTTGGCTAAAAGTATGATATGAGAAAATGGTGAAGCAAAATCAAGATGAAATTGCAAAATTGATAACAGAGCAAAAGGCAGAAAATGCAGCAGAGGAGGCGGCTACAGCGGCAAACACTCTTACAGATTGTGTAAATGACAATTTACACAAAGCTAATTTGATTCCTGAAACTGTTCCAGGATATCTCCCACAGGCAAATCAACTGCAAACAGAATGGAGGCAAAAGGCAGAAGAAAGAGCAAAATCTATCCAAGGGCTGACAAGATTGAATTGGGACTCATAGTGGATGTACTTGGTGAAGCCACACAGTCAGCATAGTGCACTTAATTGTATCATCAATGCTACAGAGAAGATTGCTCCTATGCTTGCCGACTCTGTCTTTTCAGGACAGTTGAATTTTGAAGTCGGTCAACTGCATCTTCTCAAAACTATGCTAGATACCTGCAAGTTTAAAGATCAAGTTCATAGATAGTTAGATTTAGTTTTAATTTTACTGTATTTTAGCCTAGGAAAAGGACGGTCATTGAACCGAATCCTTAATTTTTGTAATAGACTATTTTTAGATTTAGCTAGGTAATATTTAAACCCTTCTCATGCATTTAGAGAAGGGTCCTAGATCTTAATATTTTTTGACTTGGAGATTGCATTTCTGTACTCCATTGTCTTATATATTTTTAAAAAGGATCACATCTGGTGATTTTCATGCGGAATTATCTTTGAAGTGTTGCATTTCTGTACCTTGGAATTTGATTTTGCATTAGAGTTACTGGATTAGAGTATCACATTGCATTAGAAAGCCTTCAAGATGAATGAGGTATTTCTATCCGTTCACTGTTGATTTCTTTTGTCTTATGATATTCGCTTTAAAATTGCTATCATTTATATATATTTGTTTTCACAACGCTTCCTTTTATATATCATTTCTGAGTATAATTGAAACGTTATATTTCATAAGTATATATAGATGGTATACAATGATGAATGAAATATGCTAATACAACTCTGTTTAATTTCTTAAACAGAGTTATCTTTATTTGTTTCTGCATATTTCAATTTAAATAATAATACATTTTCATGGTTATTGTTAAATTGGAACAATCTTAAGTTGTATTCACATATAATTACCCCGGTTAGTGTTATAATTTCTTTATCAGTATTTAGTTTAAATTAGATAGTTTTATTTCATTTAATTTAGTTCCATTTTCACCCATCCAAACCAATTCATTTAGTTATAAGGAAACTGGTCCTTTAAATCCAGTCGGAGCCACCATACCAAACGGAAAAGGAGTTGTCTTAAGGTCTCGACCAGGTGGTTTTCCCCGATGTTTGAAGCAGAGATTTTCTAGGCTTCAACAGGTAGCAGAACAAATTATTGGTTCCTGTAATCACTTGGAAACCTGTATAAATTATATGGTGATTTAAAAACAACAAGGGAAAGCAATTTTATGGTTTGTCTATGTTAAATAGATAAACATTTTTTTTAATTTACCGTTACGGGCTTACCGTTAGGAGGGGATCAGGTTTGTTACACAGGAGTGGGAGTAATTTATGGTTGGTAATGGTTTGATGATGAGGCAGGGGAATGCCAGATGGTAGTGTTTGATTGGGAGTGAGTTGGATTCCGGGGACGAATCACACAGAAAAGGGATTTGAAGGAGTGGGGTTCGCGAGGGTGAGTTGGCAAATGGTAAGTAGAGGAGGTAGGCTGAGGTGGGTGGACTGATAGTGGGGTGGGGTAGGCATCATGCTAAAAGGGCATTGGTGGATGTGCCGCATGGTCAGTGCCGAGAGACTTTTCAGAGGGGGGTGGTGCAAAAAGTTGTGAGGGTAACACGTTAGCATGCGGGTTCACCCTTTTCGGACCCCCGCTGTGAGCAAAGCGTGATGGAGCTCGAGGGGGCCCAAAATCACTCCCCCATCGACGTTGATCCAAGTGAGGGATGATCACAACCGTTTATTTTTATCCTACACTTTAAACCTTGCATAAATTTTCATGTTATTTCCTTTATTACATGCACTTAAAGTGCGATTAAGCTTAAAATTAATCATAATTAACATTAAATGAGTTTAAAAATACCTATTTACCTATTCATGTTGCATTTGGACTAGCAAAGCATTTTTTGTCTATCTTTTCTATCTATTAACCGTGTTTAAATTATGTGATTAACTTATTCAATAATCCTAATCTATTTTATTTTTATTCTAATCACGATTACATATTGTGATAGACTAATTATTTCTCTTTATCCTATCTACAATGTGGCATTTTAGCTAACAACACATTATTCAAAACTTCTAGTATTGATTGATGTATTTTATTTCTTGAGTGGCATTTAGGCTTGCTCACTCCCACACATTTACACATTCTTTTGGGGTTTCTTGATTTTTCTTTTCTCTTTTGTTTTGATTTTTCTCATATATGTTTTTTTTATACCCTCTTTTCATTTATTTATATTTTTTTTTCTTTTTTGCTTGTAAATAATTTGCAGAATACAACATTATTTACAATTTCATCAACTGAAAGAGAATAGCCACTCATCAATTGAACCTATGAATCACATGACCCTAACAGTGGCTCCAACTAGGGATGGCATCCTCCTAGTGAGGTGTCAAGAACACCGTATATCAGTAGCCTTGATCCATTGGGCCAATTGTTGAAATATTCCAACTGAACTAAGACATTTGTGTATTATTCATACCTATGGTAATACATCACCAAAATCTTAGGTCCTTCTCTGTGGGCTTCAACTTCTACTGAAAATCACCTGCACTCTTGCAATGTAAAAGTAAAATGATAATGTGCAATATGAATGAATTGTTATAGTTGGGCAGGAAATGATGCTTTAATTGTCTGCCATTTACAGGTCCACTTGGAAACTCATCTCCATTAAAAATTGTTAATAGGAATGCATTGTGGCCCCTAAAGGTTGTAATTTTAAAAGGGCCTTTCCATAAGTTGTCAAATTTACCATGTTTTCCCTTATCCTCATTTTTGTAATCCCATTTCAAAACAAGATCATTGATTTTAAATTCCTATGCTTTAGTCCTATCATAAATTATTTTGATCTTTTCTTGAATGAATTTAGTTTTATGATAGACTTCCTCCATTTACTGTTGTAATTGAATAGTTTGGTTTATTCTTCTTTGCATTTCATTGGTTTCAACCTTTGCTTCTTGCAGTAGTTTGAGCACTGGAATTCCCAAAGAACTTTGGAAAACTGCATCTGTTCCATACACTATCTGGAATGGTGACATTCCAATGGAATTCTTGGTAGTAACTCGATCAACCCATAGTGCATCGATTAATTTGTTGTGCCATTACTTCTTATTCTCATGTAGTAATTTTTTTATAATATTGACCAAACTCTTGTTAGAGGACTTAGGTAACCCATTGCCACGAGAGTAGTAAGCAGTAGAGTGACCCAACTTAATCTGATATTTGTTACAAAAATCTATCATTTTCTTGGAATTGAAAGTTGTAGCATTGTCAATTATAATTTTATGGGGGCACCCAAACCTAGACAATATATTTCCTTCCAGAAATTGAATGATAATGGAATCATTGGCTTGTCTAGTGGGTATGGCTTCTATCCATTTGGTAAAGTAGTTTTTTGTTGTTAAAATCCATTTGTGATGTCCTGAGGAACTAGGGTGAATTTCACCAATGAAGTCTAAACCCCATTGTTGAAAAGGGAATTCTATTGAAATTGGCTTTAAGGGTAAAGGGAACAACTTTCTTTTTCCTTCAAATATTTCGCATTGATGACAAAATGTGACATTTTTATGCACATCAGAAAACAAAGTTGGCCATTAAAAACCAACTCTAAGGATTTTTTTTTCCATTGATTTCCATTATAGATGGCCACCATAGTCTCCTTGATGGAATTCCTCCAAGACCCTGTCTACTTCATCTTTCAGCAAAAAATTTAGTAATATCCCTCGAGCATCTTTCCAATACAATTTTTTATCAAGAATACAAAATCTCATGCACTTAATTTTAAGGAAACTTGCCTTGGTCTTTGTTAAACTAGGAGGAGCATACAAGTTATGTAAGACAAAAACTATGTCTACATACCATGGTGATGCGTTGAAAGCTTCTGAGATTAGTGGAGTCGTCTGCTCTTCATGTTCATCCAATTCTACAATAAAATTGATGTCTAACACCTTACAATTAGACTCTACCATGATTTTTTCTAACCCTTGTCCCTTGATAAGCTTTATTGGTCTAATTTCAATGTCAAATTCTAGAATGACAACAATCCACTTGCCCCTTCTACCATCTAGATATATTTGAGTTAGAATGTCTTTAACTACTGCACTTGAGACAAAAGCAATGATATGTGAATGTAGAATGTAAACCCTAAAATATTTTAATGCTTTAACCAATGCAAATGCATGTTTTTCCATGATATTTTATTTCAGTGAAGCATCTCTTAATTCTCTACTAAAAAAGGAAATTGGGTGTTCATGACCTTCAACATTCTTCTGCAACAAAACAACTGCTATTGTATGATCAGATGCAAAAGAGAATATCATGAAATATTTTGTAAAATCGGGACTTATTACAATTGGTGTAGTTGTTAATGCCTTATTAACTTTAGTGCAAGAATCCTTTGCATCATTATGCCATTTCATTTCAGTATCTTGCTTTAGCATATCAGTAACTTCTTTTAAAATTTCAGACAAATTTGGGATAAATCTCCGAAGGAAGTTTAGTTTTCCAAGAAAGGATTGGAATTCTTTTTTATTCCTAGGGGGATCTATTTTTAATATTGCTTCCACTCTACTAGGGTCAATTCTTATGCAATATTTTGAGATAATGTGTCCTAGAAATTTACCTTCTTCTAAACAAAACATAGTTTTCTTAGGGTTGAGAGAGATACCATATTTTTTCATTGTTGTACCCCTGTAACCCCCATATTATTATTATTGTTCCCTTACATTATTATTGTTAGGTTGGCTCCAATTACATTGTGGCCCCATGGACTCCTATATATAGAAAGGAGGCTTTGGTCATTTGAATCATCCAAGACTTGTTCATTTATGTAGTGTATTGGAGGTTTCCCCCTCGAAGTGGCTGATTTATAAGGCGTTGATCTCTTTTTTCTTCTATTTTTGGAGCTGGTTTGATAACATTTGGTATGAGAGCTTTGGTTTCTAGGGTTCCGCTGCTCAAAACAGGTCATCGTGGAATTTTTGCTATAACGTTTTTTCTACGAAGGTTCAGAAGCTGAAAATTTTACAGCGCGAAGCCGAAATCCTGAGGAACGTCATGTAAAAATTTCAGATCTTGGTTCGCAACATTTTCAGAGATATGATATGTGGAAGTTAGGGTCTTTTCAAGCTCCCGAATTTCAACTAAACCAGGTCATCATGGAATTTGCGCTATAAATTTTCGTATACTAAGTTTCAGAAGTTGAATTTTATACAAAAGCACCCGGAGCTACTCAAGCATTGAGGACAACACTTTTTTGAAGGAGAGGAGCATGTTAGGTCCCTATATTACTAGTATAGTCCCTTATTGTTGTTAATGTAACCCCTTATCAAGTATTTGCTGTGCCCTCAGAATCCCATATTGTTATTATTGTGCCCTTACATTATTATTGTTAAGTCAGCTAGGATTACATTGTGGCCCCATGGACTCCTATATATAGAAAGGAGGTTTTGGTCATTTAAATCATCCAAAAATTGTTCATTTATGTAATGTATTGGAGGTTGCCCCCTCGAAGTGGTTGATTGAGGATGATAAGATGAGCTATGAGCTAGTTGAGTACCCAAACAAGAAAATAATTCCGTCCAAAAATTTCCTATAAAAATGGGATCTCTGTCACTTACAATAAACTTTGGATTTCCATGTAGCTTTTGAATTGTTTCCATAAATGCAGTAGTAACTGTACTTGCTTTAAATGGATGATATAATGCATAAAAGTGTGCATACTTGGTAAGTCTATCAACTACCACCATGATGACACTCTTTCCTTTGAACTTAGGTAAACCTATGATAAAATCCATTGAAATCTCCTCCCAACGTTGACTTGGAATGGATAAATGTTGTTGAAGACCTGAGGTCTTAATTGTCTCAACTTTATTGTTATTGTTGTACCCCTGCAACCCCCATATTGTTATTATTGTCCCCTTACATTATTATTTTTAGGTCGGCTAGGATTACATTGTGGCCCCATGGAATCCTATATATAGAAATGAGGTTTTGTTCATTTTAATCATCCAAGAATTGTTCATTTATGTAATGTATTGGAGGTTGCCCCCTCGAAGTGGCTAATTTCTAAGGCGTTGATCTCTCTTTTCTTCTATTTTTGGAGTTGGTTTCATAACACTCTCCTTAAGTGAAGAAAATGTTCCTCATATGTCTTTGAAAAGACAATGATACCATCAAGATAAATGACTATAAACCTACCTATTTCATCTACAAAGGCAATATCCATTACTCTTTGGAATGTAGCACCAAAATTCATTAGACCGAAAGAAATTTTCACATACATGAAGGTACCCCAAGGTGTAGTAAAGGTTGTTTTCTCTTGGTCCTCTAGATGTACTAGAACCTGATTGTAACCAGAAAATCCATCTAACAAAGAAATTATCTTAGATCTAACTACATTTTTGAGGATATGGTCCATCTTCGGCAAAGGATAGTTGTATTTTAGGGAAGCCTTGTTGAGATTTCTAAAATCCACACACAGTCTAATTTCCCCAGTATTTTTCCTAGTAGTAACTAATTTTGATACCCATTTAGAATACTTCAATGGTATAATAATTTTGGAATCATTATATTTTTTTAACCTCTTTTTCAACTAGGGGCAAAAGCATTGGTTTGACTCTTCTAAGTTTCTGTTTGAAAGGTTTCTGGACTTCTTTTGTAGAAATTTTATGTTGTATAATGCTAGTGTCATTGGACTTTGAATCCTCATAACTCCAGGAAAATACATCGATGAATTATTTGAAAACCTCCAAGTACTTATGTTTTTCAGCGGAAGGCAACGATTTGGACAATTTAATTATTTTGGGCTCTTCTTTAGTTCCTATAGTACAATCTTCTACTTCAGCTCTAGTTGGTTCAATTTTAGGTTTCTTAGCTACATCATTAAAATCAAATAGTTCTTCTAAGGGAGCTAACCCTCTAGGAAAAACATTATCCTTTAACTGAAAAATTTCTAACTCTTCATGGTATTTATCCAATTCATTCAATTCTTCATTATTTAAAATATTATCTAACTTATTATCTACATCATAATCTATATCCATATTGGCACACTCGAATTCATCTTTTGATTGCAAAAAAAATTCAATCTATTCATCATTACCAAATACTTGCCAGTATTTGATATTATTTGGGACAATTGGTATGTTTTTCACTTTGACTATGTAATTGTGACTTGGACGATATGACATTTCGCAAGTACTAGCTGAAGTATCTAGACCATCAGCTAGGATATTTTTACCCCTTAGAATTACAGATAATTCATACTCAACAAAACACACAAGGAAGTCTAGAACAACATCTCTATAAGCCCTTAACCTTGTATGTTTGACTGAATATTCCCCTTTTATTTTTTTGATTATGAGTTCAAAATATCCATGAACTAAAAAAATTTTGGCACCTAACTTTTTCAAAAGTTGCAATCCTAGGATTAAGGCTTCATACTCAGCTATATTTTTGGTACATTGAAAATTAATTTTGTATGAATGTCCTTCTAATTTATTAGTTTGTGAATTAGAAATCCACACACAAGCTCTAGATCCTTCCTTACTTACAGCCCCATCAAAATCCATGTTCCATAAAGGCTCATTTTCTTCATCATGTTTCACCATGTCTGTTTTGATTTCTTCAATCTTACACAAATTAGTATCTGGCTTTGGGATTTGGTATTCTATGTCTCTAGGATTATACAAGATAAAATAGTCTAGATATGAGTGGACTGAATACAAGGGATGGTTGTTTGCCATGTCTTGACAGCTAACCATGTATTTCATCAGTGTTTCTCTGTAAAGTCTATTTGGTTACCCAAATACAGGAATTGTAGAATAATTCATATGCAGTTGCAAAGTACCCTGTAATTTTTCTCCCAGGATCTAGAAAGTAGCATTCCATACTTTGGAGGTATGTCTCCTACCACAACATCCATGACTAAGCTTTTGGCTGGGATTTGGGCTAATGTGAAACACAATTATTTGATAAGACCAAGACATCTTACCTTACTGGAATCAAATGAAAATAAATCTTTGTAATTCCTTGTAATATCCGGCCCTAATTTTTCCATTATAGCCCTAGGCATTAAATTATGTGAGGCACTAGAATAAAGCACAACATTGTGAAGAATTTTATCATGAACATTCAGACCAACATAGAATGGAGGAACAACTCCATCCTGGGATTTACCTTCAACTTCAGCTCCAAATAACAATTCAAGTTGATCATCATTAAGGTTCATAGTATCTGTTCTTTCTTCTAATTTTAAAGCCTTTATTACTTGGGTTATTTATGCATTCTTGTTCATCAACTCAGTAAGGGAAATGGAAATTTAATTTAGCCAATTCATTTTTAATGCTGAACGGATTTTGAGGCTTATAAACTTCATTTATATTCATATTTGGTCTCTTGGTTTGAGGCTTTTCAGCTTCCTTGAAACTCATATATGGTTTTTTGGGATTTTCTTTGTGAGAATCTTCTTTGGGCTGACTGGTGGAAGGACCATCAGATTGAGATTTCTTAGAAACAATATCATATAATTTTTTGGATGGCATATCTACAATATTTTTAGGAGGAGCATCAATGTTTTTCTTTGATGAATTATCTACAATTTTCCTACTCCTCAAATTGTATTTGTGTACCTCCATAATAGCATTTTGATATCCCTATTTATAGTCTTTTGATTCTGATGGACTGACTTCAGGTTGTGAAAGTATGAGAATGTATTATTTTTCTTGCGTTAAGAAGATGGGTTCACCATCATTAATTCCCAGCAAATTTAATTGGTTTTCTTCAATGCCTTCAACTAAATCCCCTTTTTCTTCTACATAGTTTTCTTGAAAGGGAGGCATGATTGTTTGTTGTTGGTAATTTGGGCCTATTTTCTCCCTTTTTTTAATATGAGGTGGCCTTCTCCTAAAGTTAGGATTCATGATCTGAGGACCAGGTTGGTTTTTTCTAGGAGGAGATCTATCAAATATGTTTATTCTTTGCATCATCATTTCCATAGTTCTCACTAATGTATCTAATTTGGAATCAGAAGAAGAAGTGGATGGTTCCTCTTTAATGGTAACTCTTTTCTCAGATCTTAGTCTAGCTCTTTTAGGTAACAGATTGGCTTCTACACTTACAACATCTCTCTATATTTCTTCCAAGGTAGGAGAGTTCCTTTCTCTTATATGATATGACATACCAATATCAAATCCATTTGGAAACTTAATCAAGGCTAATCCTTGAGTAGGTTTAATCGTTGTTGGAATTGCATTATAAATGTGATTGAACCTAGTGCAATAATGTTGCACAATTTCCCAGGGGCTCTCCTAATGATTTCATATTCTGCTAGTATTTGCAGAGGATTTTTCTTGATTTCTCATCTATTGAGAAAATATTGATGAAAGGTAGTAAGGTCATTTATAGTAGCTAACTGGTAAATATTTAAACCACTTCCTTACCTCTCTATTATAGCTTTGGGAAAAAAGCCTCATACTCACATCTTCTTAATCTACCTCCTGAAGGTAAAAACAATAATTTATTTTGTCTACATGTTTTTGTGTAGTAATTGACCCAGTTCCATCAAATTGAGGAATTCTAGTTTGATAGTCTTGAGGCATATTATGTAATGGTTTAGGTAAAACCAGGGGGCATACCTAGATGCCATGACTGGTATATGAGAATGAACAACATATCAAATTTTAGGAGGTGTAGATGTGGTAGGGATTAAAACAGTTTGAATTATGGTTTGTGATCTTAATGGGGATGTAGTGGAAATTGTTGAAGAGATTGAAGTAGTGGAAACAAGATGTAAATATTGTTCGATGGGAAATGAAACAGAAAACGATAGGGATGAAATTTCAACTAATTGTTGGAAGTAGGCTTTATGGACAACGTGGTCTAGGTATGAGACTAGGTATTCTAATTTTTCAAGCTGCTAGAGAGCTTGTTTTTCAAAATCCTACTCTACTGATTAATGTTCATATTTTCATGGTCCTAACACAGACTCATCAAAAATTGTTTCAGCTACAAAAGTTTTAGACTTAGTTCTAAAAGAACTGTGCTCAAAAGGTATATCAAATTGAATGTTATCTATTGTAACAAAGATCCCAGGAAGAGAATTTGATATTGGTGGAGGAATACTACGCCCTTGAATTTCTTTCAAACTTCTCTTCCTTATCAACTTCTCAGCGTTATCCAGGATCTTCGGAGGTTTTGGATCTAGATGTGCTCTAGTATGAATTATTTTATGAGCCATATCTATATAGTATTTAACACACAATTTCACTATGTACAAATATTTACAACCTCAAAACATTTTTTTTTGAAAAATACATCTTAAATGCAATGAAATAAAGTTTTTGAACTAGGGAAAGAAATTTTCAAACGAAGGTATGTCCATTCCCCAATAGAGTCGCCAAGATGTTATCACTTCGTAATTTTTGAGGTTGAAAATTAAATCACAGAGGTAACCTTTGAACCACTTTGGAAACTTGGAATTTAACCCTTCCAGTTTCAGAGAGGGATCTCTCATTATAATTTATCTTTGTTTTACTGACGGTATTAGGCTAGCTATCAAGTTAAGGTTTACGTTTTTTGTGTTGTTGGGTTGAAACTAGGAATATAGGCAATTGGGAAAATGGAGTCACATATTTGGATTATCAAATACAACTTTTACAAGATAAAATTACAAGGCAAGGTAGGAAAATTAACTAGATCCTTTAAGATCTATGGTGTGGATGAGAGGAAAAGATTTAGAAATCCAATTAAAAACAGAGAATTTAAGAATTATGATTTTAATCTTCAGTGGAAAACATAAAAAATATTCTTAAGCCAGAGACAGAGTGTACATTCAAAAAAATTATGTTCTTTAGGATTCTTAGAATAATTAATATTTTAGAAAAACATATGATAACATAGAGAAAACAAATTGACAAAGAGAGATGCACTTCACCAATAAAAATGACACAAGAATCCTGTAATGATTTCACTGTATTACTAAAAATCTGATCAATGTCAACTTTGTGAGCTCATTTACAATACAAGCCCTTATTCAAACAAGTACCAACATGAATACTTCGAATTATGAAGTACTTATACAAAATTATTACAAAATATCTTGATAATAGAGATTATCTAGAAACTATTTACAAAATAGTAAAAAAATGTAGGAATGGGTGAAATGTTGAAAGTGCGGGCCCTATTGTTGAGGATGATTTTTGATGACTGCGCCTCCAAATCTATTGCGATGTTTTCCTTGCTTTCAGGAGGTGAAAACATTTACTCAAGTAACTCACACAGTTTGCCTCATATATCTTCGGTTGGGATAGAAAATTTGATTATTTTTCTATAGGCCTCATCAAATTCTATGTATTTTTGAAAAGTGGGTTTAATGATGAATAGATGTCTCAGCTCATGACTAATAAAAAAATCATAATCAATGGCCTCCATTAATGCTTTACCTGTAATATGACTATTACTTGCAAATATGAATGTGTCTTGGGAATTATTATGTAGCTTTTCCTAGTAGTCATTCAAATTTATTAATTTGTCTCATGCATCAACTAGCTTTGGCAGTCCTTTTTTGTTCAGCACTTGCATCTTCCTGTGAAATCTATAAATGTTGGTATCTAAATTTTGGCACTTATTCTCCAGCTGAAGCATGAGGTTCCTTTTAGTGTGCACCCTCTTCACTTCCAATATGGTCTCTGTCCTGTCTTGAATTCCCAATTGTTCTAGTTCTTCTCTATTTTCGGAATTCAAGAATTTGATGATGGTTGTTGCTTCCCTGGGCCTTTGTCCCAAATATGTTTTAGTTTGCTTTAATACCTCTGTTGACCTTTTTATTAACTCTTGTCGCTAAAAAACAATCTGAATGGAAGGCCACATCTCTGTGATGGCCTCATTTATTTATGTTCATATATTCTCTCTAGCTTGGGCAAGAGTATGAGCCATTACTAATTCAATCTGCAATTTTTCAACTTTTAATGAAAGTTGGTGGCTTTTCTGAAATTCAGACACATACAATTTATCAATTTTTAGCTTTTTTTTCTACACAGTATCTTTAGCTGAGCTTGTAATATGGAAATTTCTTGCCCCTAAAGGTTCAAATTATCCATGGATTTTATTAATTCGCTTGCAAGGTCTGATGTCTATGTTGATTTAGGAGTCAATGTAGATGCACTTGGAGTTGTGGCCACTATAGTCGAAATTGCTGTGAGGGGGACTATAGATAATTGTGATGCCATCATGTTTCTATTTGATCAATTTCTCGAGATCCACCTCCATGTTACTAATCTAACTATTTTGTTCCATGATTAATTTGAACATGTCCTCTTTCTCCTTTTCCATTTCTCCGACTTCCTTAGCTTGTGGATCCTCTATGGTAGGAAATTCTAGTTATTTCCCTAATGCTTCTATATCAACATTTTTTCTTTTCACTATCTCTTCTACTGCCTTCACATCACTGGGATTGTATCCTAGTTTGATCACCAAGTATTCAACTGACTTGATCTTGGTATCCTTGGATAAGGATGAAATTATTTCTAACTTGAGCTCTGCCTGTGTGTTGTTGACTTATACCTGTAACTTGGAAGCTGACATGGAAACATTGGTTAGTGTAAAATACATCATCTCACTAGACTGCTTATGCATTTCCATTTGGTAAATTGGATGGAATTTCTTTGCATCATATGAAAATACATGTTCTTGGTTGTCTGCTAGTGTCCTTGGAGCTGCCACTTTTGCCTCAAGGAATGAAATCTACATTTTTCCTTGCTCAGTTTCAAAGGCTAAAAGAAGCCTGTGTTGTGAGGTGGTTATCTACTTCCAGAATTATGTATACTTTAAGGCTTTAATCACCTCAATCCTTTGCTTGATTTCCTTGTACTCTGAAAAAATATTAGGCTCAGCAGTGTCTTGAGCCAAATTAGTTGTTTGTGAAGTTTTTGGAGGATTTTTAGATGTTGGTGAAGAAGGGGAGCCTGTGAAGATATCATCCTCCCTTGTAGACACATGGGGACCTAGCATAATAATAGTTTCTTTTTCTTTGTTTCTGTGCTGAAACACTGGTGCAGAATTGGTTGTCTGCTTCTTCTTGTAGATTAGGAACTCCTTATATCCAATTTCTCTGACTGGGGATTATTCTCTTATCCTTTTCTCCTGATTTTCTTGAGGTGTGGGAGTCTAAGATATTGTTGTGGAAATGACCTATTCTTCGGCCTCCTGTAGTGTGTTCTCTCCTCCCATTGAGTTTGTTTCATGTACAACTCTATTTCTAGCCGAGGAGTGTGTATGTATGGTGTTGTATTTTGCTCCACTCTTAGCTTTGAAATCATACCGAAAGCATCATAGGACCAAGTGAAGCTCAGTTTGAAGTTCATTAGCTTCAACAAAAAATCAGCTTCTTTACCAGTTGTTCTGGTATTGCAGAAAAAAGGTCTAACCTGTGCTTTAATATTAAAGTATTCCTTCTCTTCGCAGCCACAAAATGCATGTCATCCATATGGATCATATGTCTAATGTATTATAATGAGAAAAGTCTCATAGGTACAAAATTTGGCAGCTTATAGGCTGGAGATTGACACCCATAGACCCTAATATCTATGTAGTTATGGTATAAATACTAGTCACATCTCTTTATCTGATTAGTTGGATGCAAAAATTTCTAAATATCTGCCCCTATCTTGGGCTCCAACTCACTATTTAGGAGGCAAGCCACTATGTATAATAATTTGTCAACATATTCTGAGAAATAGAATTCAGCGGAGTTCCTTCTCACCAAGGACGTCCAATGTATCACTGATTGAGCATTACTCTGCTCATCCATCTTCTGTGAAGTGAAAGGAAACTCCTCTGCTTGATGGTAGATGAAAAAAAAAATAACATTGCAGAAAATTTGAAATCTCCCTCTATGGGAAATTTAACAAACTAATCATGCATGACATCTGCAATAAAATGGCTGTAATTAAAAATGATAGGCTTCTCTTCAGTGGTAAAAATGTAAAGGAAGCCAACAATGGCTTCATCGACCCACTGGTCTGAGTGGTAACCGAGGATATAGGAAATAATGGTGATAATTCTCTTGGTTACTTCTGGAAGCATTGAAGAGGAACATGGAGGGTTTGATTTAGGCAGTTGGGCATATTCAGGGAGAAATATCTCAAAGATCTTAGTTGTCTATGGGAAAGTCAATTTTTTGTACAACTCTGTGAGAAATTCTATAGATAATGGCTTGGAATACCCTAAATTATTTTTTTGCAGCATCTGTGAAATAGCCTCAACTATAATGGTGAGGAGAACTTCACCATTACGACTTACTATGGCTCTCTGGGATGGTACATAACTTCTTTGGCACTAGGAAATAATTTCAGGGAATAGATGTGTTTGTGGAAACATGGAAGGTGTTAGGGAAGACTCCCATATGCCTAATTCATCTTGTTGGTCTAGGAATGTTTGTTTCAACCAAATTTGAATTTCAAACAAGTCGAATTCACAGTGGGTGTCTACAATTTTATATCGACCGTCGACAAGGGGAAAATGGTCTAGGTCAATGGGAGAGGGAAAAATACGGTTCTCTTTAGGCTTCTTTCCCTTGTTTTTAGGGGATTTTCCCTTTGGGCCCATCATAAAAATAATAGATCAAACAAAGGGACCGAAAATGGCGAAATTACCTAGACCAGGCAGTCTTTGATGGATGCATAGGTGGGGTCACTGATCAAATTACCATAGCAGAGTATATGTGGGTTCACTGATCGAATTACGGTAGTATAATAGATTATTGGTTCCTTTAATCACTTGGAAAGCTATAGAAATTAGCTGGTGATGGAAAAACAACAAGGGAAAGGAAATTTACGGTTTGTCTATGTTAAATAGATAAACATTTTTTTAATTTATTTTTATGAGTTTACCTTTATGAGGGGAGCGGGTCCGTTGCGCAGGAGAGGGAGGCATGTATGGTTAGTAATGTTTTGATGATGAGTCATGGGACTGCCAGGTGACAGTGTTTTATTGGGAGTGAGTCGGATGTCAGGGACAAATCAAACGGACAAGAGATCTAAGGGAGTGGGGTCCGCAAGGGTGAGTTGGCAGATGGTGAGTGCAGGAGGTAGACTGAGGTGGGTGGAGTGATAGTGGGGTTGGGTAGGTATTGTGGCGTAAGGGCATTGGTGGATGTGCTGCATGGTCAATGTCGGGAGACTTTTCGGAGGGGGAGGGGGTGCGATGAGGAGAATGGAAGTGGGGGGGTGTGAAACGTTGTGAGGGAGACACGCTAGCATGTGTGTCCACCCTTTTTGGACCCCCCCCCCTGCTAGCAAAGCGCGATGGAGCTCAGGGGGACCAAAATCACTCCCCCGCCATTGATCCAGGAAGGGGATGATCACAACCATTTATTTTTATCCTATGCTTTAAACCTTGCATAAAATTTCATGTTATTTCCTTTATTACATGTGCTTAAAGCATGATGAAGCTTAAACTTAATCATAATTAACACTGAATGATTTTAAAAATACCTATTTACCTATTCATGTTACATTTGGACTGGCAGAGCATTTTTTGTCTATCTTTTCTATCTGTTAACCACATTTAAATGATGTGATTAACTTATTCACTAATCCTAATGTATTTTATTTTTAGTCTAATCACGATTACACAATGCGATAGACTAATTATCTCTATTTATCATATCTACAATGTGGCATTTTAGCTAACAACACATTATTCAAAATTTCTAGTATTAACTGATGCATTTTATTTCTTGAGTGGCATTTAGGCTTGCTCACTCTTACACATTTACACATTCTTTTGGGGTTTCTTGATTTTTCTTTATTCTTTTGTTTTATTCTATTTTTCTCTTTTTCTCATATATGGTTTTTTTTTATACCCTCTTTTCATTTCTTTATATATATAATTTTTTATTTTTGTTTTATAAAACATTTTTAGAATACACTATTATTTACAATTTCATCAACTGAAAGAGAATAAACACTCATCAATTGAACCTATGAATCATAGGACCCTAACACTATGGAGATATTTGTAGAAACAAGTGGATGTGTTCATGGGTATATAGTGTTAGTGATCTCTCTAAAGTGTCTAGTTGATCAAATTGTAGTTCATATTAGAACTCCCTTGAGATTCGTTACCCCCCAACACAAAATAACTCAAACTCCTCCATAATGACCTCCCTCTATGGCTACTCTATTGAAACAGAGGAAGATGTGAGACCATCGTTTTGTCCCAAATTAGAATTGGATGAAGACCTAAGTGTGACCCTACCAACATCCACACATGAGGTTGATTGACGCATAAAAGCTAGTGGAATCAAGTCAAGTGAATCTATGCAATCAAATGCCTAGATGGAACTATAACTAGCATCTTTCCTATCTCTTTATCTCATATCATGTATTGTTTAAATGTTTATTTGCTTAAGAAATTTGTAAGGCACCATCACTACCGTGATACTACAGGTTGGAACAAGGAAAATTGACCATCTTGGATTGAGAACCTATTAATGTTATATTTCATATTTTTACATTTTATATATTTGGTTGCAATATTTATTTTTTTGTTTTATTAAAATGTTGTCTGATTCAGCAATAACATTTAGTATTTCAGAGAAAAAGAAATATGCACATGATTTAATCAAATTAATTTTTTCATCTAAATAAATTTGTTTGAAAAAAATCATATATGGAACAACACATTAATATTATGGGAAAATAAAATCTAAAATGATAAAATAAATGCTCTTATGTAATATTAGTGTTACTTATTGCCACTTAGTTATAATTCAAGTCATCTTTTCAAAAAAGAAAGTTTATATTATTCTATTATTTGAACTTTAAAACTATTTTATAACCATTTCATAATTTTTGAAATGATAAATACATTGTTCATATTTTATATTAGTGTTGCTTACTACCATCAAAATTATTATTAAAATAATCTAATCTAGAGAGATAAATCTTATCATGATTATAACTTGTGAGTCATGACCTCTACCATTTTCATGGAGGATGTAATCATCTCATAGTTTTGACATGTAAGAAATTTTATATTATTTATCAAGTTTTTCAAGTTCAATAAAGGTGTAATATCTCTTTCAATGTACCCTTCATTCATTTTAAGCACAATGTTTCAAACAAATTATAATAATGCAAGTCCTTTTTAACACAATATTTTAAATAAACTATGAAACAATTAATTTACAAGTTAATAATAACATCTTTATACAACTAGTGAATTACTTTATAACAATTTACATAAAGGGAATTTGTGTTAAATCTAAAATATTGATATAAACCCAAGATGCATGGATTAACTTACAAAGAATTTTAGAAAATGCGCTTAAAAAAATAATTTTTCAAAGTTATCTAGCGGAGGGATGCCATTACTTGTGCGCCCTCCCTTCCATGTTGGTAATAGACGTGGGGTACACTTTTTATCTGTACAACATGTGTCGTTACTACACTACCACTTGTCGCAGTTGGTGGGAGCTATTAATATAGACGTTAAGTTAGGGTTTAGGGTTTCTCTCTGCCCATTTTATTCGATGTCTTTTCCGCCCTGTGTTATCTTGTTTAGGCACAGTGTGTAGGAATTACGCTCTTCCGGCGATGCTTATGTTCGGCTCCATTTCCTGTTCACCTAGTCCGCCATTGTTCTGTTGCTCACCGAAAATTTTTGTTTGTTGAGTTTGGTTTGGGTTTTATGGGTCCGCAATTTTTTCCCTACTCACCTGACATTGTTGATTGCAGAGGTTGGTTTGGGGTTTATGGATCCGCCATTTTTGCACTGCTCACCCAACATTGTTGTTTGTAGAGGTTTCTTCAGGGTTTATGGTTGGGCATGTGTCTATTCATTCTACTTCGTGGGGTATTTAACAGTGGTTTGAAAAGGATCCAGTGGGAGATTCAAGCAAGTTCAGTGGTCAACATGCAGGTTGGTGGTTGACTGTTAAATTCTTGGTTTTGAAAATTTGCCTGTAATTTTTGTGGGTTTTATTAAAAATGCTATTTTTTCTCTGTTTTTGTTGTAGGTAATTTGTATGGTTGACGTTGAAGAGGTCCAGCGACGTTTGGGGAAAAACTTGGACGTGGTGGTGGCTTCTTCAATTCTATGGTAGGATTCTAAATCCTACCAGCCACTCTATGTTTTTTAACACTTGAATTTGTTGTTCAGAATTTAGCTCTGGTTGCGGTTTTGTGTTTCTCAACACTTGAATTTTCTTTGTTGTTTGTTGTTTGATTTATTTGTTGGTTTCTTTTATGCATGGTGTTGTTTCTGAATCAAAATTAGGGCTTATCTCTTCCTTCCTTTGAAATTGGGGCTTGTCTCTAGCTTTCTTTGAAATTGGGGCTTGTCTCTGGCTTGCTTTTATTAATGGTGTTGCGGCCTTTCCACCATTTCGAGATTTTTGATGGTGTGTGGATGCATGTAACTTCTTGTGCTACCTTTTTTTAGGGTAATCAAGTTAATTTTATTGATATAAATTACTGTTTTTGATATTTTGTGGATGTTTGTAACTTCTTATGTTGCCTATGCTTAGTTAGAATATTTTTTACACATTCCACCATTTCAAAAAATTTGATACTGTGTGGATGCTTGTAACTTCCTGTGTTGCCTTTTCTTAGGGTAATCGAGTTAATTTTAGTGATATAAATTAATTTTTTTGATACTGCACGGATGTTTGTAACTTCTTGTGTTTCCTTTGCTTAGTTAGAATAATTTTTACGCATTCCACCATTTTGAGATTTTTGATACAGTGTGGATGCATGTAACTTCTTGTGTTGCCTTTTCTTAGGGTAATCAAGTAAGTTTATTGATATAAATTACTTTGTTTTATTTAAAAGTTAAAAAAAATTGCATATCTATGTTGTTTTGTGCCAAGTCATAAATCATGAAATATGTCCTTATGGACAAGTTTGTAGTGGATTTTTGTCAATGTTTGAGAAATGGGTATGTTATTGATGAATTCATTATATGGTTGAAGAAGATTAAAAGCATCATTTCCAAATATTTCAGCCTAAACCATTTTCTATTAACTAGATATCCTTAATATTTTTTCTAGCCATCATTTGAGTGATTTGGCTATAAGCAATGTTGTGACTTATAAATGGTGACATGAACAAGATGACTATAATTTTTTTTGACAAGTTGGGGTGACCATTGAGTACCTGGTAGAAATGAAAAACTCAGTTTAGTAAAATCTAGTTTGGTTTTCATCCTTAGTTTGACATTAGAAGCAATGAGAATATTTTCCAAGTCAACTATTGATATCTACTTCAACAATATGATGGCTTGATTGCCTATCTTAAATTTTCAAGTGTAAATTATCGTAAGTGTTGTAGATCATATATGCATATCCTTTTCAATTTTTATTTGAATATCAAAAATACAAAAAAAATAGAAAATCAAAAAATCATATGTTATAGTATAAAGTTTTATACTATATCATAAAACAAGCATTTCAAAACCCGATGAATATTAACCTTATTGAAATATATGTTTTGATTTAAGCTTAAGCTCCGAGCAATTTCTTGAGCGGAGGTGGCGATCGTGGAAAAGTGCTTTCGGATAAGTTATTGCGGGGGGAGAAGTAGCTCGTAGTTTATCAAATCCTGACCCCCGTAGTTGACTGGTCAGATCGCGGGTGAGCCGTGATCGACGGCTGTGAATAACTGTGGGGGGTGTCGGTCGAAGTTCGCTACCGTACTCCATGACCCCCCGCAGTGATGTCATCAGGCGAAGTGGAGAACAGTTGTCATCCGCCCTCAACGGTTTGTCCACATCATGTTGGCATTTATTACGGATTCCCATAGCTTATTAAAGAGTTCTTTTAGTCCCGTTTTGTCCATGTGTGACTGTTTTTCCCTTTTGAACCGTGTTCTTGCCACCTTTGCATTTCCCGTTACCCCGCGAATTGTTTTCAGTTCCTGTTAGTCATGGCAAAACGAATATCCTTGTCTGGTTCTTCAAACCTCAGTCCCCTCCTGGATAATGAAAAGGACGTCCATGATACCGCGTCGTTCGTCAATCATCCCCTACTGCATTACCAAGTAACCCTAAACACTGATAAATCCCCTATATTATCTGCTATGAAAAGTTCTGGTGTGTTGTCCGCCTGTGTTCCGAAAACTCACTTCTTCCCCGAGTTCATCTCATGGTTAGTCTCATCAATGTACCCTGGTAAATGTTTCGTCATGAATTCTCAGGGGGAAAATGTCCTGCAGGTATCAACACAATTAATTCGCCAAGCATTGTGCTTTCCAGAAGATGAGTCTCCGTTACAATTCTCCGAAGATTCATTGGTTCAGTATTTTGAAGACCTTTCAAATGAAGAGTTCAGTCGTTGTATGTCATTTTTGAAATCAAATCCAGAAAAAACTCAATTTGAAGGAGAAGAGTTCAGTTTGGAGGCGTTCAATGTTCAGTATAGGCCAGTTCTTAGCTGCATTACAGAGATTTTGGGGAAAGACGATGACCACAAAGTTGATAAATCAGTCTTGGGGATGTTTGCACTAATGATGAAACCAGGGGTGGTCCTTGACATTCCGTCTTTTTGGCAGGAAATAGTAAATTCCCAATTGATAGCTTTTCCTCTAACAGGTTTCTTCAGATTTCCATCATTGGTTGTTTACTTATTTTTGTATCAAAATGTTGAAGAGTTCATGATTTTGGGTTTAAATATAGTTGATAGTAATAAAAATAAGCAATCAGTTTTATTCTGGACCGACATGATTAGAAAAGAAGAGAATGAAGCAGGGCTGTTTGAATTTGCTAATCATTTCATGTCCATTGCTTATAAAATTTTTAATGGAACTCTTCCTCCATGCTTTCTACCAAAAGCCCGGGAGTTCCTATAGATAGGACCCAATTGCAGATTTGGAGATTGGTTTGTATTCGAAGAATACTCAGAGATAAGGCTGTATGGAGTTAGCATTGAGCCCTATAGGCTCCCAACTTTTGTACCCATGCGACTTTTCACCCTGGAATTCATAAGGCAAAGTCTTAATGTAGACCAAGTTCACTTTCTTCCCATGAAGAAAGGTTTGATGTACAAATTGCCTATGAGTGTGGGACCTTTTGTGGTCAACACGAGACAAGCTTTTGATGAAGTCTCAAAAATGTTGGAAGGGACACAGTTGTTGTTGGGAGAAGAATGGCCTTATGATCCGCATGGAATAATTTCTCAGAAAAGGGTTGAGAACGAGTATGCTGCATTCTCCCATGTAAGCAAGCCTGATATAGAGAAGTTGGCAAATCCAGGTGAAACAAGTGCCTCAAAAACCAGCATTCAAACGCCTGCCATTATGGAAAGGGCAAGAAAAAGAAGTAGAGAAGATGTTATTGAAATAGATAATGAGGAACCCAGAGAAGAAAAGAGAACCAAACTAGCAGAAGATCATTCTCCCAATTCGCCTGGTTTTACCCTTCATATCAATGAAGAATCAAGTGTTCCCTCTTCTCCTAGAAGACATGAACTTTACTTAGAAAGGATGCCAGCAATCAAGCAAGTATTCACGCAAATTGAAGAAAGAAATCAGAGAATAAAAGCCAATGTCGAAGTGCACGCAGAACATCACACAGCTGCTGATCATACCAGATTATTGACTGTAATGGATATTGAAAAAGATCAATTTAGAATGGCTCTGTCACATCCAAAGGGAATGTCCCTTGGGTCTTCGAGCAGCTTTAATGAGGTAAACATAATCATGGATGTTAAAAAGATCCCATTGTGGGACAAAATGAATCTTCATATGCAGACTGGGCAGTTGATTGTAAATGATTTGAGCAAGACTAATGCCACAGTAGTCAAGACTGAAAACATGCTTGCAAAGGTCATCAGACAATGCAAAATGGAGAAAGCTAATTCAAGGGCATTAACAACTCAAAATGAAGAGTTGAAGAAGATCATTATGAAAATTGGTGTGGATCCAAATGATAAAGTTGCAATTCAAAAACTCATGAAAAGTGCAGAAGTAGAAATATCCTCACTAAGGAAAAAGTTAAAATTACCAGCTACAGAGCACTCAATGGCTGCAGAAGTAGCTAAGGTGGAAAAAGAAAAGGAAGAGTTACGTCTGCAATTTTTACAAAAAGATGAAGAGTTGTCCAAAGTGAAGTAGACTGCTATATCTCTGCAGAATCAAATTCAAAACCATACTTGCACTTTTGTTGTTCCTACAGGTGACAGTGATTCGGATCCTCAAACCCAAATTGTTTAGCTCAGCACAAAACTGAAGATAGCCGAAGGTGATCTTAAGCGGGTTCAGTTAGATTTGGAAACAACTACTAAGATGATGAGAGGATGGGAAAATAAAGCAAATGAAAATAAGCAGCAATTACAAAAGGCTGAGGATGAAATTAAGGAGCTCAAGGAGAAGCTAAAAGGTAACATCTCACTTTTAAGAGCTAAAGATATTATTTGGAATGAAATTATATCTGAAATGAAGTCAAATTGGGATTCCCTAAGTATAATTGCTACAGAGAAACGCCTCATCTCAGACCATGAAGAGGAGATATCATCAGAAAAACAAACGCTCATTAAAAGAGAAAATTGGGCTAGGAGGTTTTTAAATTTTATCAATTCCAAATCATATGAAGAGCTAGAAGAAATTGATATACAAGACAGATACTTCTATGCTGAAGAAGTTAATAAAATGATAATTAAGAATGATCTACGAAAAGTTGCAGAGAAAAGGTTGCTGAGAATTAAAGAGGCGGTAAAGAAGTTTGATATAACTTTTGATAAATTGATCCGAACAGGTTTGCCTTCATGCTGGACAGAAAAGGGAAATATTTTGACATGGAATTTTTATGAAGATGCATTAACACTGGCAAAGAGTAGAGCAGATAGCAGACACGAAAAGACACAAGTTTTAAAGGGAGAGACAGTGTTTAACTTTTTACAGAGGCACTTCAATTTGCTATGGATGGTAAAGGCACTCTTCACAGAAAGGCTCACTCACAATCAGGCAGTTGCATTTAGATTGGAATACCTCAGCTACAGGAATGCTCCTACAACTCAAAGTGAACTTTGGAAAAAATGCAAAATCTTCTCCATTGACACAGCAAAGAAGATTCCAATGGATAAATCAAAAGTAGCTGTTGATTCCGCAGCCACTTCAGGACCAGTTGTTCCTTTAGATTAAAAGTTCTAAAAATTCTCATTATGTCATTTCCTAGGATTATGCAAATGTAATAGGACTTTTCTTAAGGCATGTACCTCCATAACAGTTAATAGTTTAGGCAGTTAGAGTTAGTTAGAGAAGTCAGAATCAGTTTCATTACTGGAAACTGTTTTGTGATAATGTATTTAAAGACAATTTGAAGAAGGAGTGAGGTTCCGAGTTTTGGACCTTGAAGCCTAATTTTGTACTGAAAAATATTGAATCAATGAAAAGTTTTGCAAGTTTCCTTCATTCTATCTATGTTGAATAGTTTTCTAGTTTTCATTTCATTTCCATATCTATGAATAAAATAGAGTGATTTGAGCTACAGGTCTCTTGATATCTGTGTATCTGAGAGTTAAACATCCTTAATGGGCGCTCCTCTATTTTAACTTTATTGTTGCTCACTTCTTCAGGGTTTTATGATGGTAGATTCTGTTTTAAGCAGCATATCAAATTGAAATCCTTTTCTTTCTTTTTCTTCTATTCATTCACTTCAGCATAAAGAGAACATGGCATTGCAGAACTTGTAGGGGTTTGATATTTGGAGATTATATTATTAATATTTGAAGGTTTAATAAGCAGAGACAAATATACACTTTTTTGTGACATAATATTTAATGTCTTGAGCACGGATTCCTTTACACAGCAAGGAATTGTTTCTCAAGGAACAACATTAATTGGCGTCGTTGCCGGGGACCGAAGATTCGAAGATTTTCCCTGGGTTTTGTTTTACATTTCCTCTGGTTGTTTAGAGAGGAGGAAATAGTACGCTGTGTTTGTTTGAAAATAGCTCTGGCTCCCAAGAAACCTCACACGAGGTCAGATACCTCTCAGCAAAAAGTTCTTGTTTTGTCTGATCTTGAGAAGCTTGTTTCAAAGAAGGGCCAGAAACCAAAAATATTAGATACACCTAAAACTACACTGCTCGCACCAGGCAGCAGTTCACACATTTTCTCATCCAAGAAAGCTTCCAAGAAACTCATTTTCTCGGAAGAAGAATCATCACCATCACCCGTTCGTTTTCAAGAACCCACATTAGAAGAGCAATCTTTGGAGTTTGTGTCTTTTCCTTTTATAGAAAATCAGCCCCATATAGCTACCAGCTCTTCTGCAGTCGTTCATACTCCAACTCCTATATCAGTTGTTCCACCTCATTCATCCTCTCCTACAACTGGTATTCATTTTACCCCCGCTCAAGGAGCAGTTAACCCGGGCGTAAACATGGCAGTCCCTGCAGCCCCTGCTTTCTTGATGAATAGATATGCACCATTAAATTTACCGCAACCACTGCATGATATGCCTCAGGAGTATCTCAAGTTACTCCCTAGATTTACTGGTGAAGATGAAATAACTGCAGAATAGCACTTGCCTCTGTTTTGCACCTTTGCTGAGAATTTAAATGTTGAACATTTGGACGTTGTAATGAGACTTTTTTTTCAGTCTCTAAGTGGGGAGGAAAGGAAATGGTTCAAAGGATTGCCTAATGGTACCATTAATGATTGGGATACCCTAGAAACATGTTTCACCGAGAGATGGGGTGAAAAAAGGGACCATGGCTATTCTTTGACAGAATTCAATGCAATAAAGAAGAAACCTGATGAAAACATGAAAGATTTTGTGAAGAGATTTAATAAATTGTATAATAGTTTGCCTGTTGAAATGAAACCCCCTCCTATTGGAGCAAGGGTTGTTTTTGCTGGTGCATTTGAACCTGAATTCAGTTTCACATTGAGGGAAAGGAGATCACCTAAATTAGAGCAGATCCAAACTGATGCTCTGGAGATCGAGGCTAATATGTCCGCTGCTGGTAAAGTTCAAGATAAATCAAAAGCTAAAGAAGAAGCCTCAGCTCAAGACCTAAGAATTGACGATATGACTAAGGTCATAAAAAACCTGTCTAATAAATTGGTGAAGTTGGAAATAGATAGTAAGCCTGCAAGACAGAATAGAGGGGTTTTTAATCCCCAATTCAAGAAACAGCCCCTACAGATTCTACAAAGAGAAAAGAAGGATCAAGATCAGGTGCAAGCACCTTTGTACATAGAGGCAGCCCCGTCCCGTTCAGCAGATGATGATGATGAGAGAGAGGATGATGCTCGAATTTCTGCTGTGTATATGGAAGACGATGAAACAGAAGAAGAAGTTGAAGAAGAAGAAGTGGAAGAAAATGATCTTTCATTTGATCAAGAAGAGATGGATGATTACTGCAGACAGTTCACAGACTTCATGCAATCCGAGTTGCATAAAAAGTATGATTTGAGGTCAAAGAAGAGACTAAGGACTCAAGACAATGAAGAAAAAGAATCAGAAGCAGCACCTGCTCCAATGGCGATTCCATTCCAGAAAGATCAAACTAAGAAAATAGATAAGGGGAAAAAGTCCATGAACGAAGAAAAAGAGAAGGAAAAGCAGCAAGCAGAAGCTTCTCAAACAAAAGATAGAGATTCTAATATTTTGGAGAAAGTGGTTATTGTTTCTAATCAAAACTCAAATTCCAAGAAAGATCAAGAAGAACCTGAAAAGTTGACAAAATCAAATCAAACTTTCAGTTTGTCGAAAGAGTTGGAGAAAGTGAAGATTCAAGTACCTCTTCTTGAGTTGATGAAAACACCTGGCTATAAGAAAGAGATTGCCGAGTTTTCAATTTATCTCAGTCTGATGAAGTAGGTGATATAGTAAATCTGCAGGAAGAAAAACCAGTGGTTACATTTGGACCTCATGTTGAAGAGGTAGATTCATCTGTCCCTCCTTTTTATATATCACTTCTGTTACATGATTTTGTTCTACATAACTGTATGCTAGATTCTGGCGCATCACACAATCTGATGCCATTGAGTGTGATGAAGGAGTTAAATTTACAAATCACTAAGCCCTACAGAGACCTTTACTCTTTTGACTCAAAGAGGGTTAAGTGTGTGGGTCTTATTAAGGATATGGTTGTTTCATTGGCTCAAATCCCAGCCAAAAGCATTATGATGGATGTTGTAGTGGCAGATATTCCAGCCAGGTTTGGTATGTTATTATCTAGATCATGGGGGGAAAAACTTGGAGGAGTTTTGAAGCTAGACTTTACATATGCTATCATTCCCGTTTTTAATGGGGAAGAAAGAAGGTTTTATAGAGAAACTAGATTTCAAAAAACGGCTACCAAGAAAGATGCAAGTAATTCACCAATTTATGGTCAAGAGAAGGATGACCTTTCTTGCTTCATGCTGCATGAAGATGCAGAATTTGCTGAAGAATCTCAAGGGAAGATCGATTCAGCAATTGTACATAAGGAGCGACATTCAGATAAGCTGTGGAAGTGTTATTTTGATGGTGCGTTTTCCAAAGAAGGCACGGGAGCTGGTTTCATTTATGTTTCTCTGGAAGGTAATCTTGTACCTTTTTCTTTCAAATTGGAGTTCGAATCCACTAACAATGTCGCAGAATATGAAGCATTAATTATTAGTTTGCAGACGGCTAAGCAGATGGGAATTCAGTCTATAACTGTGTTTGGGGATTCAGAATTAATTATAAGATAGATCAAGAATTTATGTCAAACTAAACATCCCAGGTTAAGAGCATATCGGAATGAGGTCTGGGATCTGATCGAAAATTATTTTGAAGCCTTCAACTTATAGTTTGTCCCAAGGGAAGAGAATAGAATGGCTGATTCTTTGGAGGTTGCAGACATTCAAGCCTCCTATCAGTCTGAAACTAAGGTATGAAATTGAGATGAGACATAGACCTTCGATTGCTGACAATATTAAACACTGGCAGGTCTTTGAGGACGATGAACAGATTAAGCAGTTTCTGTTGATGATTGAAGATTTTGAAGATCATCAGATTGATTTGGAATCTGATGAAGATGAATTGGCTGGTAAGACTCTGAAGAAGAATATTGGTGGTCAAGAGATCATTCAGTTGAAAGATAATGTTTTTCCAAGAGGTTTGGTGCCTCTTGAAAGATTGTTTGATACAAATGACGTTGCACTGAATCAGAAGAAAGCAAACCAAGATGAGCAGGTGGAAGATTGCAATTTAGGGACTCAACAGGAGCCTAAAATGATTAAGTTGTTCAAAGGGGTCCCAAAGCACTACAAAGAAAGGTATGTAGATTTGTTCAAACAATTCAAAGATGTATTTGCTTGGTCTTATGATGATTTGAAGACATATGATAAGAGTATCATACAACATAAAATTCCACTGAAGGATGGAGTCAAGCCACATAAACAGAAGCTCAGACAGATTAATCCATTGTTGTTGGCTCCGATCGAAAAGGAAATAAAGAAATTGCTGCAAGCCAAGATAATCGTTCCACTCAGATATTCAGATTGGGTTTCCAATCTTGTACCAGTCCGAAAGAAAAATGGAGAGATAAGGCTGTGCGTAGATTTCAGGAATTTGAACAGGGTTTCATTGAAAGATAATTATCCTTTGCCGAAAATGGATTTTGTCTTACAAAAAGTGACTGGAGCTTATAGATTATCTATGGTGGATGGCTTTTCAGGGTATAACCAGGTGGCTGTGGAGAAAGAAGATCAGAAGAAAACTGCCTTCACTACGCCCTGGGGAACATTCATGTACACCAGGATGCCATTTGGCCTGATGAATGCGGGGGCCACATTCCAAAGAGCGATGGATATTGCATTCGTAGGTGATCAGTTCGTGGTGGTTTATTTAGATGATGTCACAATTTTCTCAAATTCCGATGAAGAGCATTTACAACATTTTCAGAAAGCTTTCCTGAAGTGTAGAAAGTATGGATTGTCGTTGAATCCTAAAAAATCTCTGTTTGCCCTGGAAGAAGGCAAACTGTTGGGCCATATTGTTTCAAAGCAAGGTGTGAAGATTGATCCAGCCAGAGTTGAAGCAATACAGTCTATCCCACTGCCCCTAAGCAAAAAAGATATTCAGAGATTTCTTGGAAAAATTAATTTTCTAAGAAGATTCGTTCCCAATTACGCAGAAATCGTCAAGAAGATAACGGACATGTTGAAAAAAGATGCCGAAGTGAAGTGGGACAAAGAAACCAGAGAGTCTTTCCAAAGGATTAAAGAAGCTTTAAAGGAAGTGCCTATTCTCATTAGTCCAGATTATTTGAAGCCATTTCAAATTTTCTCGTTTGCATCTCCTTCAACAATAGCTGTTGTGTTATTACAGAGAAATGAAGAAAAGCATGAACAACCTGTAGCATATTTTAGTAAAGTTCTCCGAGATGCAGAATTAAAATACAATATATTGGAGAAACAAGTATACGCTTTGGTGAAAGCACTGAAATCTTTCAGAACTTATATCCTTCATTCTCAAATCTTAGCATACGTTCCCAATTTAGCTGTAAAAGATGTACTAGTATAGAGCGATGTGGAAGGTAAAAGGGGAAAATGGATCAATAAAATCCAAGAATATGACTTGGATGTAAAACCAACCAAATTGGTTAAAGGATTGGGATTGGCCAAATTATTGATAGAGTCTAATTTCCAAGCATTGGGAATCAATTTGTTGACCCCTGTAGAGGAAGTCGATGGAGAAATAGGTGATAATCAATCAAAGACAGCAATTAAGTATAAATTTCTCTGCTCAGATTGGTATAAGGATATTGTCCAGTATTTATGCTTTCTTTCTTGTCCCCCTTCAGTAAATAGAGCTAAATACAGAGCTTTAAAACTTAAGGCTCAGCCTTATGTCATAATTGAAGAAAAATTATATTGGAAGGACCCTACTGGTGTGTTGTTGTTATGTCTGAGAGAGGAAGAAATTTCAGAAGTGATCAAAGAATATCATGAATGCTTGTGCGGAGGTCATTACAGCTGGAAGGTAACTGCTCATAAAATATTCAAATCAGGTTTTTATTGGCCATTTGTGTTTGCTGATGTTTATAAAACAGTCAAAAGTTGTCAGAAATGCCAATTATTTGCATAAAAGAAAAAGCTAGCTCCATTACCTCTCCTCCCTGTTTTTGTTGAAGAACCTTTTAGAAAATGGGGATTAGATTTCATTGGGGAAATTAATCCACCATCCAGTGGGAAATTTAAGTGGATACTTACTGCTACAGACTACTTTACAAAGTGGGTGGAGGCAATCCCCACCAGGAAGGCAAATGATTTGGTTGTTATGAAGTTTCTAGAGGAGAATATCTTTAGCAGGTTTGGATGTCTAGTGAAGATTGTGACAGATAATGCCCAAGTTTTCAGCTCACTCAGATTTATTAATTTTTGTCAAATTTATAGTGTGATATTGTCTCATTCTACAGCTTATCATCCACAGGGAAATGGATTGGCGGAATCTTCCAACAAAACATTGGTAAAATTTTTGAAGAAGACAATCAGTGAAAATCAGAAGAATTGGGATACAAAGTTAGTTTTTGCTCTATGGGCAACAAGGATGACCACTAGGAGGTCTACTGGCAAGTCTCCTTATGAGCTCGTATACGGCACTCAAGCATTGTTTCCCACACAGTTGGTAAAACCTGTGATTTCTTTCATCCAAGATGCTCAAGCAGAACCGAATGCCATGATCAGAAGAATGAACAATGTGATGGAGCTAAGTGAAAATAGAAATCAAGTTCGGGACAACTTGCTCACTTATCAGCAGAATATGAAGGCAATATTTGATAAGAAAGCAAAAGAAATCATGTTTCAGAAGGCAGACTTAGTATTGAGATGGGATACACGAAGAGAAGACAAAGGGAAACACGGCAAATTTGATCCCTTGTGGTATGGCCCATTCAAAATTAATGAAGTCAAGATGAATAACACTTTCATGCTAGAAAATCTTGAAGGAGAAGTATTAGATATGCCTGTGAATGGGCAATATCTAAAGCATTATTTCCGGCACTAAGAAGAAGTTTCATCATGATTGTATATACCCGGTGTGATCATTGTACATTTTCCATCAAGCAATATGTGACTCCATGCCCGAAGTGAGGGCACTGATCTGCAGGTTCTTAGTGTTTCGTGGTAAAAACACTATCCCCAGGTGGAGCCAGATGTTGTAGATCATATCTGCATATCCTTTTCAATTTTTATTTTTGAATATCAAAAATACAAAAAAATAGAAAATCAAAAAATCATATGTTATAGTATAAAGTTTTATACTATATCATAAAACAAGCATTTCAAAACCCGATGAATATTAACCTTATTGAAATATATGTTTTGATTTAAGCTTAAGCTCCGAGCAATTTCTTGAGCGGAGGTGGCGATCGTGGAAAAGTGCTTTCGGATAAGTTATTGCGGGGGGAGAAGTAGCTCGTAGTTTATCAAATCCTGACCCCCGTAGTTGACTGGTCAGATCGCGGGTGAGCCGTGATCGACGGCTGTGAATAACTGTGGGGGGTGTCGGTCGAAGTTCGCTACCGTACTCCATGACCCCCCGCAGTGATGTCATCAGGCGAAGTGGAGAACAGTTTTCATCCGCCCTCAACGGTTTGTCCACATCATGTTGGCATTTATTACGGATTCACGTAGCTTATTAAAGAGTTCTTTTAGTCCCGTTTTGTCCATGTGTGACTGTTTTTCCCTTTTGAACCGTGTTCTTGCCACCTTCGCATTTCCCGCTACCCCGCGAATTGTTTTCAGTTCCTGTTAGTCATGTTTGACTGATTGCAGGTCTCAGATTTGGAGCCGGCGAAGAAGGACTCTTACTTTGCTGCACAACGCTCTCCAAGGGATTCCAAGACTGTCAAAGAGGTAATTCTCTATTGTATTCCTTCAAGTTATTTCAAGCTAATATGAACATACTCATGCCATCTTTGTGAACAGCATAGCTAATCTTACTGTCTGCCTCGGGCACCAGAAAGCCCTGAGAGGGATATACGAAAACCAACCACCCAAGCAGTTTACCCTATAGCAAACCTGCGATTTGTTTTCAGTTCCTGTTAGTCATGGCAAAACGAATATCCTTGTCTAGTTCATCAAACCTCAGTCCCCTCCTGGATAGTGAAAAGGACGTCCAGGATACCGCGTCGTCCGTCAATCATCCCTTATTTCATTACCAAGTAACCCTAAACACTGATAAATCCCCTGTATTATCTGCTATGAAAAGTTCGGGTGTGTTGTCCGCCTGTGTTCTGAAAACTCACTTCTTCCCCGAGTTCATCTCATGGTTAGTCTCATCAATGTACCCTGGTAAATGTTTCGTCATGAATTCTCAGGGAGAAAATGTCCTGCAGGTATCAAAACAATTAATTCGCCAAGCATTGTGCTTTCCAGAAGATAAGTCTCCGTTACAATTATCTGAAGATTCATTGGTTCAGTATTTTGAAGACCTTTCAAACGAAGAGTTCAGTCGTTGTATTTCATTTTTGAAATCAAATCCAGAAAAAACTCATTTTGAAGGAGAAGAGTTCAGTTTGGAGGCGTTCAATGTTCAGTATAGGCCAGTTCTTAGTTGCATTATGGAGATTTTGGGGAAAGATGATGACCACAAAGTTGATAAATCAGTCTTGGGGATGTTTGCACTGATGATGAAACCAGGGGTGGTCCTTGACATTCCGTCTTTTTGGCAGGAAATAGTAAATTCCCAATTGATAGCTTTTCCTCTAACAAGTTTCTTCAGATTTCCATCATTGGTTGTTTACTTATTTTTGTATCAAAATGTTGAAGAGTTCATGAGTTTGGGTTTAAATATAGTTGATAGTAATAAAAATAAGCAATCAGTTTTATTCTGGACCGACATGATTAGAAAAGAAAAGAATGAAGCAGGGTTGTTTGAATTTGCTAATCATTTCATGTCTATTGCTTATAAAATTTTGAATGGAACTCTTCCTCCATGTTTTCTACCAAAAGCCCGGGAGTTCCTACAGATAGGACCCAATTGTAGATTTGGAGATTGGTTTGTATTCAAAGAATACTCAGAGATAAGGCTGTATGGAGTTAGCATTGAGCCCTATAGGCTCCCAACTTGTGTACCCATGTGACTTTTCGCCCTGGAATTCATAAGGCAAAGTCTTAATGTAGACCAAGTCCACTTTCTTCCCATGAAGAAAGGTTTGATGTACAAATTGCCTATGAGTGTGGGACCTTTTGTGGTCAACACTAGACAAGCTTTTGATGAAGTCTCAAAAATGTTGGAAGGGACACAGTTGTTGTTGGGAGAAAAATGGCCTTATGATCCGCATGGAATAATTTCTCAGAAAAGGGTTGAGAATGGGTATGCTGCATTCTCCCATGTAAGCAATCCTGATATAGAGAAGCTGGAAAATCCAGGTGAAACAAGTGCCTCAAAAACCAACATTCAAACACTTGCCATTATGGAAAGGGCAAGCAAAAGAAGTAGAGAAGATGTTATTGAAATAGATAATGAAGAACCCAGAGAAGAAAAGAGAACCAAACTAGCAGAAGATCATTCTCCCAATTTGCCTGGTTTTACCCTTCATATCAATGAAGAATCAAGTGTTCCCTCTTCTCCTAGAAGACATGAACTTTACTCAGAAAGGATGCCGACAGTCAAGCAAGTATTCACGCAAATTGAAGAAAGAAATAAGAGAATAAAATCCAATGTAGAAGCGCAAGCAGAACATCACATAGCTGCTGATCAGACCAGATTATTGACTGTAATGGATATTGAAAAAGATCAATTTAGAATGGCTCTGTCACATCCAAAGGGAATGTCCCTTGGGTCTTCGAGCAGCTTTAATGAGGTAAACATAATCATGGATGTTAAAAAGATCCCATTGTGGGACAAAATGAATCTTCATATGCAGACCGGGTAGTTGATTGTAAATGATTTGAGCAAGACTAATGCCATAGCAATCAAGACTGAAAACATGCTTGCAAAGGTCATCAGACAATGCAAAATGGAGAAAGCTAATTCAAGGGCATTAACAACTCAAAATGAAGATTTGAAGAAGATCATTATGAAAATTGGTGTGGATCCAAATGATAAAGCTGCAATTCAAAAACTCATGAAAAGCGCAGAAGTAGAAATATCCTCATTGAGGAAAAAGCTAAAATTACCAGCTATAGAGCACTCAATGGCTGCAGAAGTAGTTGAGGTGGAAAAATAAAAGGAAGAGTTACGTCTGCAATTGTTACAAAAAGATGAAGAGTTTTCCAAAGTGAAGCAGAATGCTATATCTCTGCAGAATCAAATTCAAAACCATACTTGCACTTTTGTTGTTCCTACAGGTGACAGAGATGCGGATCCTCAAACCTAAATTGTTCAGCTCAGCACAGAACTGAAGATAGCTGAAGGTGATCTTAAGCAGGTTCAGTTAGATTTGGAAACAGCTATTAAGATGATGAGAGGATGGGAAGATAAAGAAAATGAAAATAAGCAACAATTACAAAAGGCTGAGGATGAAATTAAAGAGCTCAAGGAGAAGCTAAAAGGTAACATCTCACTTTTAAGAGCTAAAGATATTATTTGGACTGAAATTTTATCTGAAATGAAGTCAAATTGGGATTCCCTAAGTATAATTGCTACAGAGAAATGCCTCATCTCATACCATGAAGAAGAGATATCATCTGAAAAACAAACGGTCATTAAAAGAGAAAATTGGGCTAGGAGGTTTTTAAATTTTATCAATTCCAAATCAGATGAAGAGTTAGAAGATATTCAGATACAAGACAGATACTTTTATGCTGAAGAAGTTAATAAAATGATAATTAAGAATGATCTACGGAAAGTTTCAGAGAAAAGGTTACTGAGAATTAAGGAGGCAGTAAAGAAGTTTGATATAACTTTTGATAAATTGATCCGAACAGGTTTGCCTTCATGCTGGACAGAAAAGGGAAATATTTTGACATGGAAGTTTTATGAAGATGCATTAACACTGGCAACGAGTAGAGCAGATAGTAGGCATGAAAAGACACAAGTTTTAAAGGGAGAGACAATGTTTAACTTTTTACAGAGGCACTTCAATTTGCTATGGATGGTAAAAGCACTCTTCACAGAAAGACTCACTCACAATCAGGCAGTTGCATTTAGATTGGAATACCTCAGCTACAGGAATGCTCCTACAACTCAAAGAGAACTTTGGAAAAAATGAAAAATCTTCTCCATTGACACAGCAAAAAAGATCCCAATGAATAAATCAAAAGTAGCCGTCGATTCCGTAGCCACTTCAGGACCAGCTGTTCCTTTAGATTAGAAGTTATAAAAATTCTCATTATGTCATTTCTCAGGATTATGCAAATGTAATAAGACTTTTTCGAGGCATGTACCTCTATAACAGTTAATAGTTTAGGCAGTTAAAGTTAGTTAGAATAGTTAGAATCAGTTTCATTACTGAAAACTGTTTCGTGATAATGTATAAAAAGACAATTTGAAGAAATATGAAGGTTCTGAGTTTTGGACCTTGAAGCCTAATTTTGTGCTGAAAAATATTGAATCAATGAAAATTTTTGCAAGTTTCCTTCATTCTATCTATGTTGAATAGTTTTCCAGTTTTCATTTCGTTTCCATATCTATGAATAAAATAGAGTGATTTGAGTTGCAGGTCTCTTGATATCTGTGTATCTAAGAGTTAAACATCCTTAATGGGTGCTCCTCTATTTTAACTTTATTGTTGCTCACTTCTTCAGGGTTTTATAATGGTAGATTCTGTTTTAAGCAACATATCAAATTTAAATCCTTTTCTTTCTTTTTCTTCCATTCATTCACTTCAGCATAAAGAGAACATGGCATTGCAGAACTTGTAGGGGTTTGATATTTGGAGATTATATTATTAATATTTGAAGGTTTAATAAACAGAGACAAATATACACTTGTTTGTGACATAATATTTAATGTCTTGAGCACGGATTCCTTTACCCAGCAAGGAATTGTTTCTCAAGGAACAACATTTAGGATGAGTCAAGTGAGGTACTTGTTCAAGTTTTGAATTATAGGCCTTGTCTTCTTTTTATTTATCATTTCTGATAATTTCATCAATTTTTGGGTAGAGGCTTGAGTCCTAGCCCTGAAAAATTGGCTCAGAATTTAGGGTCGCTAGCACAGAACAACCTGAAAATTTCTATAGTCGCATTGATTCCCTTGTTATAGGAGCAGATGAAGGGTTATAATCACATGGAGGGCTTCTCATGGGAGAAATTGGGGTTCTATCTCATTCCAAAATCATGTTAGCTCAGGGGTTGGGCACCTGGAGTGGTTAGTTAGCCCTTGGGGGTCTTGTAGCTCTTGAGGAAGGGCATTTTGTTTTTTGTTTTTTTTTTATTCCACTTCCTTAACTGTACTTGTGAAGTTAAATCATATCATAGTAAATATTTGTCACATGTTTACCCCAGTGGACCAGTTATATTGGGTAAGTCTGGGAGGAGGGAATTATAATTGGTCTAAAAAGATAAAACACTCTTTTATTTTCAATGAGTTGTGGAAAGGAATTTGTGAAGGATAAGGAGACAATGCACCTGAAAAGCCCACTTTAGACAAGTAGCTTTCCATTTGTAAAAATAAGAACAAAAATTCCTATGCCTTAATTGTGACTTTAGTAAATGAAGAGGTGAGTTGTCATATTTCTCTATTTTCAAATTCTTTTGAAGCTTTAAAGAAGTTGAAGGAATTATATGACTCACACTCCGAGCTTGAAGTTGTTCAACTCATGATCAAGTTGTTCAATATTGAGTTTAAAAATCATGACCCTCTCGCATGACATAAAATCCACTGGTATTGAAATATATGTTCCACTCATTGCTTATGTCAAGGCACTATATCCCACTTATTCACATTATCTTGATTCATTGCAAGAAAGGGGAAAACTTAAGGAGGTTTCTTTTGACTCCCTTGAGAAGTTTTGTTGAAAGAGAGAATGATTTTGGGAAAAATAAAACTCCTCCGTAATTTAAATAAGTTGTGTGCATTGCATAGAAATATAAGAATTAAGAACAAGATTCTTCTAGAGGAGGAGGTGGTCGAAGAGGAAGAGGAAGGAAGAATTTTAGAGGAAGGGGGTAGAAATTTCCAATGAGAAAGGTTTGATCTTCATTACATATGGTGTAACATAAATGGAAATGATGTTTCCACATGAAAGTTATGTTGGGACATAATCGAGCAAGAAAAAAACGAAGAAAAAGGTAAAAAACGTGGTAAAGAGAAAGGAAAAGCACCCGAGTCCACACATTATGTTGTGGAACGTTGCAAAATTGGAGTAAATGAAGATATATTCAATGCTTCATTTTATTCATGGAAAGATTCTTGGTTGCTTGATTAAAGAGCAACTTGATACATGAATTTCATAAGATATTTCTTTGAAGAATTCACTGATAATGTTGATGGAGCAGTATACTTTGAAGACAAGTCAAAACTCAAGCCATCATGACTTGGCACCATCAAGCTCAAACTGCATGGTATTAGATACTTTCTTCTACATAATTTTCTATACCTCCCAGAGTTGAGGAGAAATTTACTGTCTTTGGTCCACATCCACCAACAATGATCTGGTGCTAAAAAATATGTTCAAAAATAAAATTTCTCATAATAGAATGAAACATGTGTGCTTGCGTAGATCTCGTCATTCTGAATCTAGTGCAATTATTTTCATGAAAAACTGACACCATATGCTCCCATAAACGAGTTCTGTTTGATTTACAAAACAGGTAAATTTTGGAAAAACAAATGTGCAGGTTTCCCAGTCAGCAGTTCGTACAATTGACTGGTCTTGTTGACTATCCAGGGTGACTAGGCTTAAGGAGCCAAATGAAACATGACAAATGGCATTTTCTTATTGGGCTGACTATTGGGCCGAGAAGAAGGTATGTTTCATCCCATCTTTACCATGATTTTTTATGTGATTTTATGAATTATCCCCTCATCTTAGCAATAAAGTAAAGGGAAATAACGTAAATCCAAGAAAAAATGAACTAATGATAAAAGGAATGTTTAACAACGTAAAAACTTACTTGTTATATCTTTATTGTTAGGGAAGCAAAGCAACTGAACTGTTGATGACCAAAAGATAGTTGATAAGGGAGGAAAATGGGATCATAATGGCTCCTATGGACCGATGGGAGATGGGAAGGCACGTCCATGCTTGGAGTATTCAAATGACAACCACGAAGCAACAGTGTCTCGTATGGAAAGGATCTGTTACTACTTTTTCGCCTTTAAAAGGCCGAAGACGAACAAGATAGAAATATTTGCATAGATATTTTCCTCTGTAATAGATGTATCGGGATAGAATTGTCAAGTTGTATTAATATATTAATCTCCAGCTTAATAAATATTTTGGAATTTTTGGAATAGTCAATCTCTGAGTTCTCCTTAGCAGCACACTTCTGGTGGCTTTGCGCCCAGCCCTGGGAGTTTATCTACTACTTCTCTACTATACATTTAATTACAGAACTTGTTTTTCCAATCATCTAGTGCATTTCATAAGATATCATTTAATTGGTCAATTGTGAACATAAGATACTACAACGTCCTCTTTCATTAGACTAGTCCACCATTGGCATGCCTTCTTGCTTAAAATCAATGTTTTCATAATTTTTTAGATGCTTTCATAATTTCCCAATGCTTTTATAATCATTTAATTAGTTTTAACATGAATGCTATTCAATTCTGCATGTAGTTAATGTTTGATCTTTTCATTATCATTGTGAGTGTTTGGTTGATGTTTCACTTAGAGGGATGTCATTCATTGATTTAAAAGGGAATTCCATTGCAAAATTTAGAATAATGAATTGTTGTTCAATTTATTAGAGTTGTTGTTAAATACATTATGATTGTTGTTCAATTCATCACAGTATGTTGTTCAATTGTAGTTTTCTCTTTCCAGCCGGAGTAGTTATTTCTGTAGATTATTAGAACAGAATAGTCAAAGCATCCTATAATTCCCTTCTGAATTCATTTGATTGAACTTTGAGAATTATATAGTCTTCCTTATGATAATTTAGAGTATTTTTCCTCTGATATCACTTGCATATACTGTGCTTACACTCTTGAAATAACAAGACTTGGCCTGGGTTGATAATTAAATGAGAAGCATTGAAGTTTCCTGTAACAATCACCTTTATGACCCAACATTTTTGGTGTCGTTGATAGGGAGAGTGTTTAAGGGTGATGTCATTTATTTATTTCTCCTTTTGCTATGAAGAATTGGGTATTGAAAATTAGAGGTAAGAACCTACGTACTAGCAAGCAAAAATCTTTCTCTCCAACCCTCTTTTCAGCAATTGTGAAGAGGTTAGTAGGATAGGTTCTCTTGTTTTATAACTAGGAAGAAAAAGTTAGAAACAAATCAAAATCCCCCACTTAAATCCACAAAACCCAAAGGACCGGTGATCCTTTGCAGAACAACATATATAGAAGAAATCATTAGGAAGGCTGAATCCCAGGCATCCGTAGGACCCAAAACCATTCCTACTCAAAGTCATACTACACTCCCTTAGGCAGCAGCCTCACTATCTGCAACCCACGCCGAGATTCACAGGGAAACATAAGGGTCTAAACAAATCCTTCAGACTACTAATCACGTAAGTCCTGACCCTTCGAGAGAGGAAGGTTCTTTCAATTTGCAGGAAGGAGAGGGAGAAACCAGTAGTGTAGCACAGGTAAAAACTCCAGATCTTGGATCCCCTGAGAGAGTGGTTGAAACAGAGACACCCAACATCTCAGATTGGGGAAGTGATGTAAGCTCCACTTCCACTCCCTAATTCGACCAAGATTACTCCTCAAGAACAAGAAATTCCCGAATATTATTGGCATATCTTTGATAAAATGGAAAACAAACAAAACCAGAGGTAGACATCAACATTAGAGTATCCCATTTTTTATCTGGCTACAAATGCCCCTATGAAAGCCATTCCATTACAAAACATCCCCACCTTCCATGGGTTGACCTAAGAAGATTCTGATGCATCTTATTTGAATTCGATGTCTTATGTAGGGGATATGACTACACCACTGACCCTTAGAAACTGAAATTATTCCTCTCTACCCTGAAGGGAATGACATTATGTTGGTTCATGGGGCTCGGTGGAGGAACCATTAATAGCTGTACTAGATGAAAAATGATTTTCTTAATAAATATCAAGACTACTGCTGGACTCGAGAACTAAAAGATGAAATCTTCAATATGTCTGCAAAGGAAAATAAGACATTAGAAGAATACGTCGAAAGATTTCAATATAAATTGAAAAGGTCTCCATATACTACATTTTCTAAAGATACCTTAAAAGAAACGATGATTAATGGAATGAAAGAAGAATGGGTCGAAACACTTAACATAATGGGAAAAGCGGACATCTATCAAGAAGAATATAATGAAATTATTTCACTGTGTATTAGGTGTTCTCGGGGTAGTACGTGAATTAGGCCAACTGGACGAGACTCAACTACAAGGAATCCTAGGCAATCCGGTGGCAATGTCACTGGAGCAGAATTTGGTAATATTTTAGAATATTTCAAAACTGATATCTTGGGCATCCTAACAACACAACTATATGTCCTACAAGCCAAGCAGAAGCAAGATATATCAGAACAAAACTTGGCTGTATTTTTCCCACGCAGTTGGAAGAAGCACATGCAATGGGAGTGTCCATTAGACATGGTCCAAACATGTGCTATTTTTACCAAGGACCATGCCACTGACCATTTCCCTTCACTTCTAGGGCTAAAAGAAAATTTTAAAGAATTAGAAGAAGAGACAAAACCAGTCTATATAATGAACCAGCGTCGATAGTGGCAAGCATGACCAGGTATGCCACAAGACCTGCCTCAGTTCTTTTCTTCTCGACGGTTTAACTTACAAAACCCTACAATAGCTTTGCAGAACCAATCACCTTTCCCTACTTGGCAATCTCAATCATTTCCTATGCCTCATTTTCCAACACAATCCTCTTCAGGTAATAATTGGCCAAGTTTTCCGTGTTCTCCCCCTTCCTGGAAAAGCAATCCCTATTAGTCCCAGTCGTCTGCCTCCCCTTCACAAATCACAAATTGACCTCAAAAATTTGCAGTGACCTCCGGGAATGACCAATCTACCGATGGGGGCAGGGATTTAGAATCAATCTACATTACCAGCTCCATAACCAGTCCATCACAATCCTCAGCCTATCATGCGTCCTCAACTACCAGCTCAATCCAATCCTAATCCTAACAACATGTCGGCTTAGCTAATTCAGATTGCTAAAAACCTAAACCCTGAAACTAAATAGAAATAATGCAATGAAATTAGGCTGAGATCAATACATGTTATTTCACCAAAAGAAGATATGAACCTACCACAACTTTAATCTGCAATTTCAACAGTGCATAGACAAACAACTATGAATGAAATAGAGGAAGAGCATGGGAGGGAAACGGTTGACCAAAGGAAACCTGAAAACCTTATGATTTCTCCCCCTCCATTCCCTGAAATATTGACATTACCTAGACTCATAGTCTCTCCAGATTTTGATATCCTAGGGGAATTAAAAAATATTTGCATTAAAATTCCTCTTCTGCAAGCTATACAAGACATTCCTATCTATGCCAAGACAATTAAAGATCCGTGTGGAAAGAAACAGGTAAGGAAAGAAAAATTTGTACCCACTGTTCATGTGGTAGAGGCGCTATCAGACTTATTGTTGGGTAAATAAACACCCGTAAAATATGAGGATCAAGGGAACCCCATAGTAATTGTACAAGTCTCTAGCTAGTCCTTTCCAAACACATTGGTTGACTTAGGGGCAACCATCAACATCTTAACTACATAAACATGCGATAAGTTAGGCATAACAACATTAGAACCCACGTCTACCTTGCTGGAACTTGCTGACAAATCTGTTATCAAACAAGAAGGAATATTACAAGACAACCTGGTTTTTGTGGACTCATGGGAGTATCCAGCTGATTTTTTAGTTATTAACCCAAAACGTAGGATGGATGGACACCCGCTGATACTGGGTCGACCTTGGTTAGAAATTTCGATTCTTACATAGGCGGTCGGACAAGCAGCATGAACATTTCTAGAGGTGATGCCATAAAAAATATTATCATTTACCCGCCTGCCAAATCAAGTCTACCCACTGTAAATATTCATAGGCATCCACATACATACTAGGAATAAAACATATGTTCACCACTAACAATAGTTTAAGCTCTTGAATTCAAAGATAAACTAAAGATGATGTAATCAATAACTTCATGATTCAACCATCTGTGTGTGGAAACTTAACATGCCGAATGTTAAAAGAAGTTCTTAATGATGAAACACAAGAAGACCCCTTGGTAGACATTTATAATCATCACATACCCACAAATTCTGTTTGCAACAACATACCAATTGAAATTGAGCTAGGGAAGGTTTTAAATATTAATGGAAATCTGCATAGTAACCAAAAGCAAAATCTCATAAAGGTTTTACAGAAATATCAGGAAGCATTTGCTTGGGACTACCTAGACATGAAGGGTATAGATCCTTAGCTATGCACACATCACATTTATACTGACAAGGAGGCTCGGCCTATTCGACAGCCTCACCTGTTACACTGAAATTTGTCACCATGACATTTTAGTGTCTATATGGGTTCATCATTACTCATATATTACTCCATTAGAAGTCTACAACATCAAAGTTCCTAAAATCAAGCCTTGAAATTGAGAGAAAATCTCATAAAAGTCTTAGAAACACTTGTACCGCACTTTCTCTTAACATTTCCTATGGTGTCGCACCTATTTGTTCTAAATCATGTGGAGCTAAACACACTTTTTCTTCATTAAAGTTGCAGACTCCTGTAAAATGTAAAATGAAGGCGGAAAGTAACATTTAGAAGTCCAACAGTAAAATATGGAAGCTTCTAGAAGAAATTATCCAGTCAAAGGTTCGCTTCTATCATGTATATTCATTCCTCCATTATAGGAGCCTACTCCTTAGTTTATGGAGCTCAATCCCTTCAAAAGAGGATTCTATTCCCTCTTATGTGGAGCTACAACCTCTTCTCTTTTCCTATAAATTGAGGCCATAGTGCAGCCTCAAGGGGAGTTAGAATTTGAGAATTTTTGAGGAGAAATGCTGTAGAAAATCAGACTCTCTTAACTAATCATTATGTGGGAATGATTACACACCCATGTGCATTTTAGCTGAGAGAGTGCAAAGCTTGTTAGAGTAGAGGAAGCGCCTGTTCCGGACCCCAAAAAGACCTCTATGACATCAAGGCGAACCGGTTGTAAGGCTCTTTCTTCATCAAAGATAATACGAATGGATCTTGTTTTCTCAATGAGTTCATTAATTAAGTAGCTTGTTTATCTTGTTTTATCAACAAGTTATTTAATTAATTAGCTTGTTTCTTGAATTCCTTGATCATCTTGATAGATATATGATTCGTGAATTAGTTTATACTATGTAGGTGCTATTGATTTTTTCCATGTTTGTGATTGTAGATGTTTGAAGATGACTCTTTCAAGCAACTGGAAAGAAGATCATTATGAACAACGCTGGACTACAGGTAAGTCTTCAAAACCTCTGTTGTAGCTAATTCTGAATCGAATATTATGTAGAGAAAATAGTTTTTATTTGTCTGTTTGTTGCTAGCTTTTCATAGGACACTTGGGAGGTCTGTCTTGTTAGCAAGAATTACTTAGCCATCCAAAAAAATGGCAACTTTGCTGGGGAATGGATCTTGAAATTCGATTTCTTTTATTTTTGACTTGTGAATTTATTTTTTCTAATTTTGATTGGTTTATACTGGCTTGGGTAGTTTATCTTTGTGGAATCCCTGACAAATGTTTTAGAGTTTTTTATTTTTCTTTTAGTTTTCTGGTATCCATACTTTTCTTTTAGAAACAGTGCGGGCATCTCTGCTCTTTTCTTGTATAAATAGTGCAGGACTGCACTTGTTTACACTGAAACCTGCAGACCCTGTGAAAATTTTTAGAAAACCTTAAAATTCTATTTTCTGGATCAGTTTGTTAAATTCTCAGTATATACCCAGACTTGTATGTTCTATCAGAAAGCCTTGTGTGAATTTCTTTCAACAACTCTTACAATCTCATCAGTCTCTGTTAAGTTAATTAGGTGTTTTGAGTTTCTTTTTTGGAGAAATTCTTAATTTTATTTCTTTTGGTCATTACTTCGAGGTTTGTGCCTAAGTGTTAATCACCTTTGAGTGTTTTTATTTTTTGATCTTTGGAACTCTCACCCAAATTTCTTTACTTACACTTGATTGGTTCTTATATTACATTAGAATCATCTTGTGTTTGATAACTCTCTTTCATATATCACATTTGCATAATTAGAATTCTCATTTTCAAAATATGAATGAAAAATGTGCATAGATTACATTTGCATACTTTTCAAAGTGAATTGTGCATAGATTACAATTGCATAGTTTACATTCTGAAAATATCAATTGTAGATTTAGATAAGTTTTCTTTGATTTTAATTTACATGTTTTATGCTTGTTTTAAAATAAAAAAATAAAAAAACTGTTTTGGAATTGATAAGCATTAGTTTTCTAGATGAAATTAGTGCATTAGAGATTTTTCTCTAATTTATCAATTTTTGCATTGTTGGAAGTGAATGGGAACTCTCTCCTTAATTTAGTTAGGATTCATAGAATTGAAAAGATTACATTACCATATTCGATTGCATCCAATTTTGGGTCTGGTCATAACACCATTGGTTTCGTATCCATTTACCCTTTGAGTAATAACAGCCTAAATAACACAGCGCTTAATAAAATTCATCAAGTAATTTTTACATTTTTAGGGCTCTTTCCACCAATCTAGCTTAGGATTAGTGCTTTGGAATAGGTTGTAGTTAACTTTTCAAAGCAACTAAACAAACAAGTAGTCAATCTTGTGGTAAGAAAATTCCAATAGTAGCATATATGCTCTGGGAAGCTCCTCCTAAAGGAGTCAAGCACGAGATCATATCCGAACCAGTGGGGTAATCAATCCTTCCTCATTGGGAACGATAGAATATATACATGTATTAACAACGGTAAACCTTAGATTGACCATTGTCGAGGAGCTTGGGGTCACTTGTCGGTAAACCTTGGATTAAGTCAAGGAACCTTCAAGGGGATTGAGCTTTGTTACTTTGCCCTTACGTGTGTATCGGATCGTAGACTGTTCCCCCAGGTATATTTCTTCCTGTTGGTGACCTTAGTGGCCATTAACTTTAGGATTTTTTCCCAAGGTGACGGTGGAGGGAAGATCCCACTGTACCTGGAGTAGTCATTGGCTAGACTCACTTGGACTCTCCATAGGATTATCTTCACTTGAGATGGCATAGTGGAGAAACTTGCACCGGTCTGTTTCATTAAGTAGGTTGCAAGGTAACTGTTCCAACCACCATTTCTGCATTAAAATTCTACAATGTTGAATTTCATCACCAACTAGTGTTTTTAGTGCGAGAATCTATTGTTTGTTTGTGGTTTGACTCCTAGATTTGATAGTGCATGTTCGTTTGTTTGTTTTTACTTTTAGAGAGCATAGGTATGAATTGTGAATTTTAATTGTTACGTGTGAATTGTGAATTGTTAATTTTAGTTTTAACTTGTTAATAAAATTCACTGAAGTTGAATCTAATGGCAACTGTTCCAAAATTTACCAACCAAGGAACCCCTCGTAATGAGAATCCTAGTACTTTTCCTTTCTTTGGAAATGTTTGTCCTCCTTATATGGCTACATTGTCATTACCTAGATTTACAATAGGTTTATTGATATGGTTATTTTCAACTTCGTTGGCCCCGAATACTCCAATTGTTCCACCTCAACCGGATGCTTCACCTCAACAGAGTTCACTATCTTAACATTGTTTCGGGGAAAATCACCCTAGAGGTTTGTTGGGTCTAAACCTCCACAGAGCAGGGCATGCTATTCAGAAGGACTCACACACAACCATACTTGAATGCAAAAAACTAGTTAAAAAAGATAGCAGAACTCACTCGTAGTCCTACGTTCGATGTAGATCCCACGGGGTCCAAACCTCCAGCAACCCTTCTTCCTCCTTCAACCTGGAAAACAATAAAGAATGTGCACGGAAACCTAATTGTACAGCATATACTTCTCCTAAACGTTAGTGCAATCCATGTGTAACATTATATAAACCATAATAAATTCTTAAATGATAATCTTTACACACATATAAGTAAACATTAACACACGAGTTCAGGAACAAGATGGTTCTTCATTATCACGAATAGCATGTACAGTAGTAAAAGTGGAGAGATCACCTGAATCCTTCCACGATCTTCGAGCAGACCGTCGTCCGGATTCGTCCCGCCCTTGACTCGCTAAGATTCTTCCAAGACTTGTGCACTCAAGATGGCATATAAATGGATGAACATCTCCAGGAAACAAAGGTTTCCTGATATAAATCTGGGAAAGTGCAGGAGGCACGGGGAATCAGACTTGAACTGGGATTCCAACAGAGTATAATGTCTATAGAATTTCTCTCTCCCTTAGGCCATACACATGAGGGGATTTTATACTCCCTCAAAGTAGTTTCAATCAGTTGGAAACAGTTGGCCACGTGCTGGGGTGGTTGAACTACTGGAGTAACCATCAACCCAGCCCAAAAATAGGGATTTTTTATATATATTTTTAATTATTTTAATGGAATACGCGGAAAAGTACATATGGACTCGCGTATACACGCGGAAAAGTCTGGGAATAACCGCGTATGGGAATTTTAACATTGTTTTTTAGTGAATTTTGTTCAAGTCTGTAGGAATGGGTGCCCAAAGCCATAAAGACAATCATGAATCACATGAGGGTGAAAAATGATGCTATAACAGATGCCCCCTAATATATGAGGTCATAAGGGGTACATGATGGCCGAAATGTATTATGCACATAGAAATAACTTTCGCAAGGACAAGAGAGGACTTCACCAGATTTCAGCCTGCCAAAAACCAATGAAAGAAAACAGAGAGTCAACTCATGCTGAGGCGGGCATACCCATGCTCAGTCAAAAATACATCATATAGGAAGTACAGAATAGATCCAAAATGTATACAAGTATAGCGGAACTGAAAGTACACAATGAATCATCTGAGCATGGCCCGGAAATATAATTCTGAATCAATGTCCAAGTATCACATATAGAAAGCTGATCAATGATGGTGCAACTGGATGTCTGATCATATAAGTAACTGAATCTCCAAGTACCAAATCATAAGGGGTGGAACTCATGGTACAATCACGCAACTCGGGAGCCAACATATAGGATGTTGTTGCACTGGCACTACAACATATAAGGGTGAACGACATCACTGGCAGAAACTGAATGGACTGTCAAAAGTGAACCGAAAGATGTTGATGCAACCCGAGGTCTTCACCGATCTCGACGGCACAATTCTACACAATGGGAATAAATGAGTTGAAGTCGACCATGTGAGAAATCGTTGGATTACCGGTCAATGATGAATACCATTAACCAACGCGAGACAACCCACCAATAATGAAAATGAGTGTCAAGGTGCCCCAGTACAATCTAACAAGTGCGAATGAATGAGTTGAAGTCGAACACTTGAAAGAATCTACCAATCAGGAGGCAATGATGAATCCCCACTGTCGATAGCGAAGAGTCTGCCACTGATGACTGCAAACCCTAAGGTACTGAAAAAAAGACTCTAGACCTTATTCCCAGAGCAATGAGTCAGAGTCGATGGGAAAAGATCTGTTGGAAGGAAGGCATTAAGGCATCCCACATCAGTCCAGCGCGAGTGTAACCCGCAGGCCAAGATTTGGAAGGAATCAGACGAAGTAGAGTGACAGAACCAAACCAAAGTACGTTTCCGACATGCAAAAGATGAAGCTAGCACACGGAAGAAACCCTCTGAACCAACCAATAATGAAAGCTTACACAGAGGCGAGAAATCCACTGATAGGGTCAAATGGAAATCAAGGTAGTGCACGAATCCCAAGTGTGATAATGTATGCTGACGTCGAACACAGGGGAAACCACTCAGTCAAAGACCCATAATGATGATCAAATGCTGAGCACAAGGTCACCTATCAATGATGGAAATAGGGCTAGGGTGCAGCTCTAGGTTTGCTCTTAGAGAAATGTGTCGTAGTCGATAAGAGACAAACCCGCCAGCAAGAAGTCAATGGAGACCTTCTCAAACCAGCATGAGCAGAGGACCAAAACATCTGATGTGATAGAACAAGATACTGACAAGACCGGGAAGGATGATTGAATAATGAGTCAAGAGACACCGCAGAATGGCCGACTCTGGTTAGACTTCCCTTGAACAAAAGCATGACTCGTGATGACCATGGCAGTAAAAGTGACACTGTATAAGTCTGTTATGCAGGAGGCAGAACAAACTCTCCATATGATTGGAAGAGATAACCAACCGGGGGAGGAATGACAAGTGAAACAAGGTAAAGGCTGAACCTAGGTCAAAACTAAAACCATCCCAAATGGAGGAAAGATATATAAGTGTATATGCTTTGTTCAAGGGCGACAAACTGACACTGTACTGCCATCAAATCATGAAGTTACATCCTGTTCCTACTTTTTTGTTATATTTGATTTTTTTGTCTTTTTCATATAATAAGCCTGAAAAAGAATAAAAGAATGCTATGGTACAATGGATAGAACGAGTATCAAGAAACAGATGCACTAGTTCCTGGGATTGGAATGATCCTATGCTTAATGCAAGGTGGCAGAAACTGGTAAGCGATACTCAGAGGAATGTTCCATCCATGGGTAAAAGGGTGTCAAGTCGCGATAGCTAAGTGCATGCAATGGTTAACTTGTACAAATAGACAAGGTCAAAAGTTGGCTTAAACATTGAGTCCAAATGAAGTCGGCTAAAGGCCAGGATAAACAAGTAGCCAATATGAAATGCAGTAATACAACTCAACAACACCAGGGAGCCTCTAGGGTAATAGCCAGAAAAATGATAATGAAGAATAAGAAGAATGAAGCTTCAACACAGAAGTCATGGCGGGACTAAAGAGGACTCTCGAGCCTACATAAAATGTAGCATGGGTAACAAGTGATAGCGAGGAACTAACTAGGAAGCCCATGTAAAGGAAGGCTCTACCACCAAGTCATGATTAAATAATCGGTGAGTGAAATGGGTGTAATACTCATGACCTGATGGGATCGACCCTATGGCAAGTGATCAGAATGGAGGTTAGTATGCAAAATGCAACGGAAAGTGGATTCCCTAACCTATATGCCAGTGAAGATCATATACCTACCATGACGGGTCAGCAGTCATGGATCAAAAACCGGGAAAAATCTCAAATTCGTCAAAATGTACCTGAAAATATACCAATCTGGGCACTTCCAAGCATACGGGTTATGCAGCTTAAGATAGATTGAAAAAATAAACATAAGAAATTTTTGCGAAAATTTTCAACTTTTTGGGCATAAATAGACAAATTACCTCATATTTGGTTCATTATTACATTGCTGATTTGGAAAAAAGTGCTATGGAGAAAAAAGCTTCTTTCGTCAAAACAGGAGCAACCGACCGTCAAATCCCACCGAATTTCTTAGGTTAGCTCTTAATTCATCCTTTCTATTCATTTTGTCCGTTCATAAGTTAAAAATTAGGAATTTTTACCATTAAATCTCTTGCTAAAAATCATGGGTTTGCGCATACACGGGTTTGTAATGACCAAGTCGCGTATACACGCGACTGTGCACAAATGAAGTCGCGTATGCGCAACCCAAAAATCAAGAATGCGTAGCTAATGAATGGATTATTGAAATTTGATAGGATGACCATATCATGGAGAGAGCGCGAACATAGTGCAATAGACAATGAAGTCATGCAGAACCAAGCATCACTGAATATTCTTCGGAATTGTGGATTACTCAAGTTTTTCAAAATGCAAAATATGAAGAGCAATGTCCGGTTGCTCGAAATGCTTGTGAACTATTGGGAACCGGAAGAGGACTGCTTTATGATAGATCAGATGCCTGTACGCATTGAAGTGGAAGACATATATTTTATCACTGGACTCTCCCGGAGGGGGGAGCCAGTGGACTTGCATGGTAAGCCTTTGGGAGGGCTCACCATGGAAGATTACATCCACGTGTACTGCGTACAGGGTTCCAAGAAAGTTGGAACTCAAATTGCAATCAAAGATTTAATGGATTTGCACTTGAAAATCCTCCTTTTCACCATTAGCAGGGTGGCAGGATCTGCCTCCCTACACCAGGCGTCCAGGACGCAAATGAGCATAGCAGTCGAATGCTTAACTCATGTATATGATTGGTGCACAGCCCTATTGCTGAACATGAAGCAACAATTGACCTCTATCCGCCAGGGAAAGACAAAACATTTTGGATATGGTACAATTTTGATGACATTATTCTTTGAGAAGATTCCAGTACTAAGACCCAGAGTGATCTCTACCATCAGCAGCCCGAGAGACCCAAGAATTGCCCGCTAGGCAGACATGATGAAGAGATTGGGGGGAAGTGAAGTTCCCCGGACCACTTGGGATGATGAGTTCTTCCAATGGTGGAGAGAAAAAATCATCGCAGTGGACGACTATCCCTATGTCGGGATGGACTTTCGTGGCGATCTAGATCTTGTCCTTCCACCAGGCGCAGCATGGGGTACAATCGGTAAGTTTACAATTTTTTATTTTTTTTTACTTATATAATTTTTTTGAATTTTTTCAATATGTATGAAAAAATGTGAAAATAAAACATGTTTTTGATTGGATTCAAATGACTTACAATTTCAAAACGATCATGAAACAGATATTGGACCAGTTCGACCTGAGGGATACCCACGACATAAGCGTCGCAGAGGCGAAGCGGATATAGTAGATCCAGACAGAACCCTCAAGGCTGTACAAAGGAACTTGGAGGGATTAACCCACCAAATACCTATGGCTGCAGTGGAAGATCTGCCTGAAGCCATCTAGAGGCAGGTGGTAGGAGTACCCCGTGACTGGGTACGGTTATTCCGCCGTGTTGCCACTGCGATCGTGTTCTATAGGAATACAACTTCTGGGCAGGGACCTCAGTAGTAGATAGATATGATGTATCAAATGATTGTATATTTTTGAGACTGAACATGATCGGGGGCATAAGCCCAAATTTTGTATGACTTATGGATCCAAATTTTGTATAGTTTTGAACACTCTGATGATATATATACAGCGATGTTTGATGTCATGTAACAAATGTATGAAAATGTATGATGTTTTTGATGATTAAATATTATTGTATGGAATGATTAATATGCCAATCAAGTGCTTGATTAGCTAATGAGTCTGCCAACCAATTGTCAGCTCGAGGAATATGAATGAAAGTTAAAAATTGAAATGATCTTTGTAACAAACGTACCCTCAAGAACAACCGGAGTAAAAATGGATCTCGAACCCAATAAGTATTGTTCAACTGCGACACCACCAGCTGAGAGTCTAAGAAAACTACCAACGAATCAACACCCAAAGATATTTCCTCCGAGAGTAGATAAACAACTGCAGTGTATTCTGCTATGTTATTGGAAGCAGGACCAATGCAGACCCCTCTTGATACTAACAGCTAATCGGATGGATAATGAAGCACCCAAGCCGCGGAAGCTAAGTTCCGGGTGTGTCTACTAGCACCATCGGTGAAACCAAAATGACTCATGACATCCGACACAACCTGCCAAAGCAGATCAAAAGCATCACCATCCCATCAAAGATCGAAAAACCAGATATGTACAAAGCAAAACTACTATATACAAAAGCAACATGCCAGGCCGAAGCCTAGGCATAATACTTTTTCAAATAGAGCCCATTTCTGGGCTCCGGCAACTCGTTCCCTTCAAAATCAACCAAGGTATATGCTCCTTTCTTGAGGACTTTTTTAACGATAAAGGGGCCATACCACATAGACTTAAATTTTCCTGCCCCCAGGGCATCTTTTTCTTGGGCATAGACCAAAACAAGGTCACCTTCCGAAAAAACCCTAGGTTTGACCGCCTTATCGTACTGAGCTTTAACTCGGTTTTTATGTGCTTCATTCATCGTGGCGGCATCCCGACGCTGCTCATCGAGATGTTCCAGATGAAGGAGCCGTTCTTCAAGACTAGAAGTGTCAGGAAGAAGTTCAACAGCTAATTTAAGAGAAGGAATCTCGCATTCAATGGGAAATACGAATTCCAACCCGTGCACTAGCTGAAACGGAGTAAAGCCAGTTGCAGTTTTCACTGACGTCCTGTATGCCCAAAGTGCAGGATATAGCATAATATGCCAGTTGGATCTAGCCTTATCAATTGTCCTTTGAAGAATTGTCTTCAAGGATTTATTCACGGCTTCCACTTGCCCATTGGCTTGAGGATAATACGGAGATGAATGCTCCTGCCGAAAACCTAATTTTAGAGCCAACTCAGCCATCATGCTATTCTGAAAATGACTGCCATGATCAGTGACAATCTCTCTAGGAATACCAAAACGAGCAATAACCTGGTTAAAAAGAAAAAGAGTTGCAGTCTCACCATCATTCCCAAAAGTAGGCATAGCCTCGACCCACTTCGTAAAGTAGTCTATTGCTACAATAATGTACTTGTGACCTTTAGCCGAAGGCGGGTTACAAGTAGTATAATCAATACCCCACTTTGTAAAGGGACCGACAGTAATGACTAGAAAAAGAGGAGCTGGATGAGCGCGCATTTTTCGAGTATAAACTTGACACGGATGACACTTTTTGACCGACTCCATACAATCTTTGAAAATCGAAGGCCAAAAATACCCAGCACGCAAAATCTTTTGGGATGTAGTAAGCCCAGATAAATGACCACCACAAGCTCCACTGTGGAAATCATTCAGCATAGCCTCAGCTTCTTCGAGAGTTAAGCAGCGTCTCAGGATTGAATCAACCCCTCAACGGTATAAAGCATCACCAATGATCAAGTAACTCTTAGCCAAGTGACGCAACTTACGACGCTCATCTTTCGAAAAAGTAGAGGGAAACTTCGCAGTCTGAAGATACACAATTATATCTCCATACCAAGGATCCTGTGAAGAGATAAGAAATAAATTTTCATCCGGGAAGGATTCATCATAGACTATCTCATCCCCATAGGGCAACTCGGAGATCAATTCCGCTAAAACCAATGATTTCTTAGACTTGGCAGACATAAACTCAAGATCAAATTCCTGCAAAATCACAATCCATCTATTGTATTTGCCCCCAATCACTCACCTACTGAGGACAAACTGAAATGGATTGGCTGCTGCCAAAACATAAGTTTTTCGTAGAATAATGTAATGTCGGAGTCGCTACACAACATGAACAACTGCCAAAGCTAACTTTTCTATCGGAGTGTACCGGAGTTCAGGTCCTACCAAGCCTCGACTAAGATAGTATATAACATGCTCTATAAGAGCATCATATTCCTGAACCAAAACCATACCAATAGTAGATTCTGCTACTGCCAGATACAAAAGGAAATCCCTGCTATAATCAGGTGGACTCAATAAAGGAGCAGAGGTCAATGCTTTTTTCAAAGCATCGAATGAGCATTGAGCGAAGTCATCCCAAAGAAATGGAACACCCTTCTTCAACAATCTCATAAATCCCTTGGTAACTTCAGCATAATTTACGATAAATCTCCGAAGAAAATTAGACTTTCCTTATAGACTTTGAAGTTGACGAATAGAGGACGGGGGAGGCAACCGAAGTATTGCCTCAACCTTGAAAGGATCTATCCTTATCCCTTTGCTAGACACAATGAATCCCAATAACCGATCGGATGTAACCGCGAAAACGCACTTGTTCGGATTCAACCTAATCTTATAGAAACGACACCGTTCAAATATTTGATGGAGGTGAGCAGGATGATCCATCCTCTTTCGATAATGAGCAGCGAAATCATCCAAATACGCCTCGATAATCTTTTTGATGTCGTGAAAGGCATATGACATGGCCCGCTGAAATGTAGCCCCAGCATTTTTAAGACCAAAAGGCATCTTATTGTATGCAAAAGTACCCCAGGGACAAATAAAGGCAGTCTTATGCTGATCTTCAGGACGGATAGTAATCTGATTATATCCGGAGAAACCATCCATGAAGGAGAAAATCTCATCACCAACACACTCGTCAATGATCTGATCGATAAATGGTGTGGGGTAATTATCTTTAGGACATGCTTTATTGAGGTCTCTGAAATCAATGCAAACTCGAATTGTTCCCTGTTTTTTATCTACGGGAACAGGGTTTGAAACCCATTCAGTCAAAGGAACAGGGAAAATGAATCCCGCCTTAAGCAACTTCTAAACCTCAGCTTTGATAGCTGCTGCCTTCCTAGGATTGACCGGACGAAGTTTTTTCCTTACAGGCTTAGCGTTTTCGTAAGTCTTGATCTCATGCTGGAAAATAGATGGATCTATACCAGGCATTTCCTCATAAGACCAAGCAAATACATCCCTATACTCTTTAAAGAGCTCGGTGTAAATCTAAATCTCTTCACGGGAACATTCAGCTCCGATGAAGACATTCTCAATAATATTGGGATCCCTGGAAATGTTCACCGGGATAGTAGGAGAAATCACAGCCATGTTCCCTTTAGCATAAACCTGTGTTGGTGCTAAAGGGTTCAGGACTGGGTGAACAGGACCAGGAGACAGAGGACTTGGAAAACTCGTCTCAACTTCGCTCAAATCAGGTAAAAAGTAAGACCGATGATGAAAATCATCCCACGGTCTATCTATACCATTCATAGCTTCCAGGATGGGCTCTTCAGATGGAAGAGTGGTATCAAGGCAATCCTAGGCAGAAGAAGAACTAAGTGCCCAAGCCAGAGCCACATCTCCATCCAACTCTTCCAGTGAGAGAGGAGCTGGGATGGATTCTGTAGAGTCAACAATAGAATGATAAGCAATCTCTGCTGCAGACATTGGAAATGCCATTCCACCCACTTGACCTTCCGCTGATGTGGCAGTAGGGGAAGGTAAGGTCCAAGGGTTCGAAAAATAATGAGTTCTGAAGAACTCTCTTCAAAGAGGAGCCTTGGAGGATGAAATTTCATTAATATGAACCGTAGGAGGAGGAATATCGAAAGTACCCATCAAGGAAGAATAGAGTCCAACCCCTAAATTCTCAATAGGTGCCTTAGTATTATCCAACTTTGGAACAGATGAGTTAGTAGACGCATTCGGGTCTACAGGAGGACAGTCTAGTTGGTCCATTGTAACAATCCTCGCTTCGTGAGGGAAACAAATAATCCAAAATAATGAGGATGCAATGGCATCCATCTCATAAATCCAGTTTCTCCCCAATAGAAGGTTGTAGTCCAAGCTTGCATCAACTACCTCAACCTCTATATTCACAGTTTTTCCCCCAACACAGATAGGCAAAGCTGGGACAATACCATGGGGTCTGTGAGAATGACCATCAAACGCAGTCAGAAGAGTGGTAGATGGAACAACTTTGGGAGATCCAATCGTCTTCCAACATGTGAGAGACATCACGCACGTGGAAGCACCCTCATCAACAACCGTTCGAAAGATATTGCACTTCCGGTACGATGATTTAATATGAAAAGCCATATGATGGGGGAGTCTCTTCTTAAAATTAGTCATATCAAACAGAAGAGAATTTTTCAGATAAATAGCCCCAATGGAAGTGAGCAAAGCACTGCGCTGAGCCGGACAAGACTGGAGCACCTCTAAAGCTGACATGGCACAAGGACTCTGCGCCAGATCTTCCACAATAGAGTAGTTCTGGGCAGCCCTAGCGTTTGGATTAATCGTCGACCGCTTGGTAGATGCTTTGGGCATCCGAGGTATAGGCTCAACAGTAGGCCTTGTAATGTGAAGCGGCTCAGTAGCATCAGGAGCATCCTTAGCTTTCGAAGACTCTTCTCCGCCATAATCACGGGATCTCGTAGCGACATCCACGTGAGCACTCATCATGAATATGTTCAATGGAATTTCCCTTTCCTGGGTGCCCCCAGAGGAAGCCCCAGGATTTTGATTCACGCCAACAACTAGTTCTTGCCCTTGGGGAAAAGGTTTTGTTAACACAGCCTGGGAATTAGAAGAACCCTGCTGAGCTAACAAGCGCTGCCCATCCTGAATTTTAGGGAAAAGGTTCGTAAGATGGTCTCCAGCACACAGCTTGCATGGAAACTTCACTTTCTTTTTATCCTTTTGACCCTCACCAACATGCTCGTTGGTTTTATTCGCATTACCCTTCCCATTCTTTCCCTTTTTATTATTATTTCGTCCCTTCTTCTTCCCTTTGGATTGTTGATTTCCTTTGGGATTAGAAGCTTGGACATCATTTATGGACAAAGAGGGGGAAGGTGATGACTCAGCAGGCACAGCCTGACCAGAAGGAGCAGATTGCAAAGACAACTGCTGCAATTGAGTAAGCAGGCTAGCTGCACCACTATTGATCGATCCAATCAGTCCGTCACCGTGAGGACCAGGCTTAGTTTTGGATAAATATAATTTGGAGCGAGGAGCATTGGGAAAATACTTATGGAGGACCCCAGACTGAGAATATATCAGTTCCAATTGCTGGGCCCTAAAAATGGCTTGCTCCTCAGAAAATACCCCGGAGAGGGATACATCTTTCGAAATATCTGACTGCAGAGATTTCAGAAACCATTCCAAAAGGAATTCTCTTGGAATATGAGCTTTAATAAGCCCCTTCCTTCTCCACCATTCCTGAATATGGTCAGAAATGTGGGTTGCGTCGTCCTGTTTAAAATTAGCTAGGAGTTCAGTCCCGGCATCATATCGGACAGGCAACTGGAAATGGTTTAGAAATGTAACAGCCAGTTCTCCAAATGTAGCAAAACTACCCCCAGTTAGCTCAATATACCATTTGGCAGCGTTTCCAGTTAGGGTGCGTTGAAAAAATCTCAACCTAATCGAATCATCGATCAGGGAGTTCGAAGAACACCATAAATGGAAGGTGGTGATGTGGTCAGCCGGATCTTCTCCATTCTTGCCTTCAAACTTTGGAATGTCTGAAGGAAGTTTGGTGGGAACCGGAGGCCACCCCGGACTATAACGGATCGGATCATTAGTCAATTTCGACAAATCTGGCAAGTTTAACGTTGCCAGAAAAGGTAAACGAGGCGGAGCCTGAGGATTCCATCCTTGATAGGATGAATTCCCAACATTCTAAAAATAATACCCTGGATTTGATGAGGCACCAGGTTGCCAGAAAGAACTCGTAGAAAAAGGAGAAGAACCTCCTCCGAACGCAGAGTTACCAAAGACCGGACCAGTTCCCCCTACTAAAGTATGAAATGAAGAGGAAAGCCCTTAATAGGGGTTCCAAGCATTAGAAAGAGGGGAAAAGGTCTGATAAGCACTCGACAAAGGGAAAGAAGCATTCCCTTGGTGACCAGCGTAAAACTGATTCCCTGCCCCCGCTGTAGTGAATACAGGGTTCCAACCTATAAAAGTAGTCGAATTCTGACCTCCAGACCAAGGGTTGAAACTCTGGGTTTGAGAAGTAAACGGAAAGGACCCTAAAGAAGGATTGGAACTAGGAATGTGCCCAGTTCCAAAGGGGAACCCCTGAAAAGAAGCTGATCCACTAGCCATGGAAGACATGGGTGTAGATCCAACTGCAGCAGCGGAAAAGGAAAAAGAAGGAATCCCACTAGTGGGCATTCCAAAACAGAAGGGACCAGATTGGGAAGGATGTGCTTGGGTGAAACCAGAGCCAAACACAGCAGTGCTAGAAGAAATCGAAGATATAGCAATAGTGCCCCCTCCTTCGACAGAAGCAGGAGTCTGAATGCCTGCAGCACTCATAGCAGAAGCTGCGTTCCTAGTCGTGGCCATCGAAAGGTATGTATAATACGGAGGATCTTCCGGTCTCTCTGACTCAGGTCCGATGTATTCAACAACGAACGGATAATCAGGAGGAAGAGGAGATGGAAGTGACACAGAGGGTTCAGGTACTTCCTCTATTTGAACTTCTTCTTCCTGCGGAAATAAAACTCGCGAGGTGACCGGAGCGCTCCTCTCGGAACCAACACCAGAATCATCTACGAAACCTTCAGACCCTTGTGGAGGATCTCTCTCCACTACGTCAGACGTTACAGGGTGATACTCACCTGCTAAACTACTCCTACGCCTTCTTGAAGAAGGCTCTAAACTCTCGGGAGATAACCCCCGGATTCTCCTCGATCGACGAGGCGCTTGATCAGCCACTTTAACAAATTTTAATTAGACTCAAAAAATATAAAGCTAAGCAAGCTAGGAGCAAAGAGCACTCACTATAAGAAAAATCCCTGAGATACAATCAAGCAAACAACCTTCAAGTATTTCCGCTTCGGGTGATGAGGACCGGACACCAAAATACAGGAAAGCGAAATATAGGACCTCCCGAAAGCAGTCTGGGATAATTACGGCCAAGGACTACTAGCGAAGGTAACAGAAATAGTTATGCCGACCTCCTAACGACAGCCTTTGCCGGCTTAAGCACCCAAGCTTCGTAAGGGCACCCCCCAGAAGTACTACTGAAAGTGATGCGACGTCTGCCTCAGGTACCACGGGTATTCCCCCCCGCAGTCACCTGTGTGGAACCTAGGAGTGGCAACTATGGGCACCAATCCGTGTCAGAAGCCGGGCGGAATGGTCTTGAGGTCAGATTCAGCTAATCAGAGAGGGGGTATCCCTCTTCTCAGCCTTCACTTCCCCTCGCGCTTGACTCTCTGGAGGAGAGCTTTCCCGATCCACCTAACGGAGTTGGATTTCGCTCAATTAATCAACTTCTATGTTTTTGTTTGAGCGGCCTTGGAGAGTTAACTCTCCACTCACCTAATCCAAGGCCCTACAACCTAGCTAGTTGGTGTATGACACTTAATAAAAACTTGCTAGTTTCTTTTAAATTATATCGCTTATTTTAATTGGCTGTTATGTTAAGTCAAAGGGATATGGAAATGAAACTTGTGGTGTTTTGACGCAGAAAAGAAATTAATAAAAACCAAACTACATGCAAATGCAGTTATTTTCTTTCGATGAAAAGCAACTTCTACACAGGTTCTACGAGACTAAAAATTTTATTTTTCTTTTCAGATAACAAAATTCACACTCACAAAAACTATGAAAATGACTAAATGCTTAAGTGCACCTGATGCAAATCACTAAGAGCATGGAAATTCTAAGATGAAAAATCTACTAAAGCAGAGAGAAATTTCCCAAAAATCCTTCAGTTTTATCTCTTTTTGGTTGTCTAGAAAGTTAGTTCCCAAAACCAGAAACTCTTAATATAAAGACACCAAAAACGCTTGAAACAAGAGGAAGAAACCAATGACAATTCCTTTCCAAAATCAAGTCAAAAACCAAAAGCAAGAAATCTCAACAAAGCTTCAACAGATATTAAAAAACAAAAACAAAAAATGCGAAACAAAAGCAAATGACAAAAAAAAATGTTTTTTGAGCTTTTGAGTTTTATAAAAAGGAAGAGCTCGAAAAGACCAAGAAAAACTATCAAATCCCAAGCCAAACAACTCTGAATTTCAAGCAAAAACTTCAAAAATGCTCTAAACCTTATAGGGCTAGCTAGTAGCAAGATTTATATGAGCAAAAGAAGACAAGAAACTCAAACACTCAGCCTAGAAGAATAGTACAACCTTGTGGCAAACAAAAACTTCAAAGAACCAAGAAAGACTCTTCAAAAATTGCAACAAGACCTAGTCAACTGAACTCAAGAAAACCAACCAAACAATGGGCAAAGATCGAAGCACAAAGCAAGACACAAAGGTAGGAAAGAGTAAATGAGCAGAAGTTCTTTGTTTTGATGAAGCAGAACAGCCAAGAATCCCCAGAAAGAGATCTTGGTACTCAAACCAAAAATGCCAGCACAAGAAACAAGATTTGCCAAAAAAGCTAGTTTTCAACCAAACAAGAGAGAGAAAAGACCAAATACCACTTTCTACACAATCCAGAGGACACAAATATTCTGCAGGAACAGGTCTCCACAGTCAGACAAGACTAAAGAGCCAAGAAACCTAAAATTTCAAAATTGACCCAGATATACGTGACTTTACAGTTTTGAAAAAAGCGTGCATACGCGACTGTGCTAAAGGAAACCCGCGTATACGCGACTCCCTTTAACAAAAACTGCATGTATACGCGTCTGCGTGCAGACAAACCCACGTATGCAAAGGTAAATAATGAAAAATAAAAAATATCAAGCCTGGATAAGAAAGCAGGACTTCAGTCTGACTGAGAAAGAGTTAACTAGACTGGAAATAAAAGTTAAAACTGTTGGAAACCTATCAAACAGCTGAAACCACCCAACAGGGGAATCACACGAATGTGGTCCCCAGTGGAGTTGCCAGTTTTGTTTCGAGGAAAATCACCCTAGAGGTTTGTTGGGTCTAAACCTCCACATAGCAGGGCATGCTATTTAGAAGGACTCACACACAACCATACTTGAATGCAAAAAACTAGTTAACAACGATAGCAGAACTCACCCGTAGTCCTACGTTCGATGTAGATCCCGCGAGGTCCAAACCCCCAGCAACCCTTCTTCCTCCTTCAACCTGGAAAACAAGAAAGAATGTGCACGGAAACCTAATTGTACAGTATATACTTCTCCTAAACGTTAGTGCAATCCATGTGTAACATTATATAAACCATAATAAATGCTTAAATGATAATCTTTACACACATATAAGTAAACATTAACACACAAGTTCAGGAACAAGATGGTTCTTCATTATCACGAATAGCATGTACAGTAGTAAAAGTGGAGAGATCACCTGAATCCTTCCACGATCTTCGAGCAGACCGTCGTCCGGATTCGTCCCGCCCTTGCCTCGCTAAGATACTTTCAAGACTTGTGCACTCGAGATGGCGTATAAATGGATGAACATCTCCAGGAAACAAGGGTTTCCTGTATAAATCTGGGAAAGTGCAGGAGGCACGGGGAATCAGACTTGAATTGGGATTCCCACAGAGTATAATGTTTATAAAATTTCTCTCTCCCTTAGGCCATACACATGAGGGGCTTTTATACTCCCTCAAAGTAGTTTCAATCAGTTGGAAACAGTTGGCCACATGCTGGGGTGGTTGAACTACTGGAGTAACCATCAACCCAGCTCGAAAATAGGGATTTTTTATATATTTTTTAATGATTTTAATGGAATACACGGAAAAGTACATATGGACTCGTGTATACACGCGGAAAAGTCTGGGCATAACCGCGTATGGGAATTTTAACACTGTTTTTTAGTGAATTTTGTTCAAGTCTATAGGAATGGGTGCCCAAAGCCATAAAGACAATCATGAATCACATGAGGGTGAAAAATGATGCTATAACAAACATCAACAACCTCATGTTGACCCTTTACCTTCTTCGCCCAATATTTCTTCCTCCATTTCTTCCTCTTCGCTTGGTAAAAGCCTTGACGCTAGTAACTAGGTGGCGAAGAAAAAGAAGAAAGGGAAGAAGAAGAAGAAGCAAGATAAGAAAGAAGTCAACCAACCAACCATGGCGGCAAGTGTTAGTAATGTTGAGGAAACCTCCAGCATGCATCATAAACCCAAATTCCCTTGCAAGCTTTGTAAGGGTGACCACTTCCTTATCAATTGTCCTAGTATTCCTAAGGTCTTGGAATTATGGTTAGAAAAATCTCATCAACTTGTCGTTGATCCATCAACCAGTGATAGTCAGGTTCTTGGGAAAAAGGGTAAAGTTAGGTTTCCTTTTAGGTTATGCAAAGGGAGTCATCAAACTCACATTTTCCCTTAGATGGATGAAGCCTCAAAAATTTTGGAAAATATTACTATTCCACAGCAAGAACTTCCAACTAGTTACCGTAAACTTTCTCCCAACCTACCGTCAACTGACGGAGTGATTGATCTAGTTCCAAGTACAGTCAATCCCACTCTTCCATTGGAGAGTGAAAATGATATCACTCAGGTTGATGATCCATTAGTTTATCAAGTGGTCGACTCGATTTCACATTCAGTCGATCCCACTCTCCCTGTAGAGAGTGAAATTCATACCACTCAGGTTCTTCTTATTACATCAAATTCTTCTATGCCAGGGGGAATTTCACCTATTCCTACAAATCCCCCTCCAAGTACTGAGGTCTTCCCCTTTGATTGGAATAGACTGACAGAACCTCGTCTTCCTTCTTCCATCCCTTTCCAAATAATTGTGCAAACTTGTCTTAAGAATGTGTGTTGCACAAATGTATATGAAGTTACTTCTGTTAGTATTTTATCCTCAACTTCTTGGAAAGCTTTGGGTTCCCCTCAGCTTGTGCCTATTACGCAGAATATGAAAGCTTTTAAAAAAACCATTAGTGAACCTTTAGGGATCCTTCCTAAGTTTCCTATTACCTTAGAAGGTAAAAATATTTGTATTTATCTTATGTTAGTCTGAGGCCCCTTAGATTTCAATTTACTCCTTGGACAAGACTATGTCTATGCAATGAAAGCTGTCGTATCGACACTCTTTCGTGTGATGTCTTTCCCTCACAATGGAAAAATTGTGACTGTTGACCAACTTTCATTCCCTAGTCTTGATTCGACTACCAATAATCCGACACCCTTAAATGTTCCTTATACTAAAGTGGTATCTACCCTGCCACGGGTTAATTATGTGGCAACCCATCCCATGTTTTCAGTTACCGATGCAAGCAAGCCTCTCACTATTTGCTCGACTTCCTTTGACTTAGATCCAGTAATTGACATGGAAAACTCTATGGGATTATTTGAACGTGATGTTCCCATCCCTTTTGAGTCTCTTGACATGTGTTCCTTCCAGATAATTGTTCTTCCATCCGATGAAGACGTTTTGGAAGCCATGATCGAGGAGTGTCCCTTGACATGTGTTCCTTCCAGAGAATTTTTCTTCCATCTGATGAAGACCTTTTGGAATCCATGATCAAGGAGTGTCTCTTGACATGTGTTTCTTTTGTTTGGAAACCATGATCAACAATTCAGGTGAGGATAGTTCCTTTTACTATGTCAACCTCGTTAAAAAATGAATCAGTGGGTCGCGAGGATAGTACCTTTTACTGTGTCAACCTCGTTAAGAAATGAATCATTGGGTCAAGAGGATAGTTCCTTTTACTGTGTCAACCTCGTTAAAAAATGAAACATGTAGTTGAGGATAGTTCTTTTACTGTGTCAACCTCGTTAAAAAATGAAACAGACACATGAAGACTGGACCTATTTTCTACCTAGGGTGGTGTTGCGCTTATAGACAACACTGTGTGTTTTTGGCGAAAAGTCAACAAAACACACTCATTTATTGAAAAATGATATTTGTATTTTTTTTAAGGAAAATTACTCTAGAATTAGGCGCTAGAAGTTATTTTTGCATTTATTTCATGAGATATTTTGTGCCTTGGGCCTTGTATGGGCTCTTGGGCATTTATGACATTTATGAGTGATTTTGACATTTTCCAACCCTATCTAAGGTTTTTTCCCTCCTTTTCTAAGATAAATAGAGCATGAGGGCTTCATTGTAAATGTTGGCATTTGATGAGTTTTGAGAGAAATACATGGTTTTCTTGAGTTTGAAGGATAAATTGGTCTTGTGGAGTTTCTGAATGGATTTCTTTGATTGATGATGAAGGAGGATAGCTTGCAGGATCCCTGAGCTTGGTTATTGGTGAAGTGCTTCTCTTTCATGTTATTTTTTTCTCATTTTTTCGTTAGGTTTCCATCCTTATATGTTGCAGTAGAACATAAGTGTATAGGCTAAGAAATGTTGTTGGAGGCACCTTAGTCCTTCCTATTGTCTATTGTCTATTGTCTTTATGTTTTCTTCTGCTGGGTTTTTTTAAGGAATTCTTAGCTGCTCCTTAGATCTACCTGTTATCACAAAATTAGACCTGATAGGTTGCTAATAAAATAAATCTCATGTAACTATTTCAAACCAATCTTTTGATTGAGGCTTAGCCTATTGAACCTGAGAGGGCTCTCTCAAAGGGTTAATGATTTTTGATAAAAATATAGATGGCTAACTCTATGTAGGGTAATAATCAGATAAATGATAAATGTAGATTGAAAATCACATCAGCAAGTACGCATTGGGCTTATTGAGTCAAAATAGTTTCAGTAAACCAACAAATCTACTTAACATGGAAATTGAGGCATATCAGAGTTTCAGTTAAGAGATACACATGTGAAACTGTAAAAAACACGGTCAATTTATCTATATAGGAAGTTAGAGCATCAAAGATGAATTTTGAGTAACATAGACAAACACCACTGCAATAGGATAATAAAAGATGCAATTAGAACAAGAATACACTATAACTCCTTCTGAATCTCAAGTTGGCTAGGTAGAAATATCTGTATCAACTGAAAACCAGTCAATTACAATAAACATAGTTTTTTGCCAAAAAATGTCCAACCTTGGTACATTCGAATTCTTGGTCCTTTATAGACCATTTACAACCTAAAATAATCTTATCTTGTGTTGGATACATCAAATTCCTGACTCTTGACACCTTGCATAACCAAATGACATGGTATTTATTACAAAAAGACAACTAATCTACTAAATAGTCCTATTACAAATAGGATTCAAACTCCTTATCTCTATCCATAACAACCTTATCTAAACTAAATTACATCATTTTCCAAGTGTATTCACACATGGTTGAATATGGATGATAGGCTTCAAATATTTATGACCATAATGCTAGCCTCCATCAAAGCAGGAAACACTCCCCTGTTTTCTAGGCATAGGGTCCTTTGTACTCTTGAAACATTATCACCACCATGAACTTCATTATTTCGAGCTCCTTAGCTTAGAAACTGAATTAACACATGCCAAACCTCCTCCTTAAGCTCTAGATGTCCAAAACTATCTCCAAAATGTTCAAATGGGCTGTAATAGACTGTGCTACGAAAACAACACTGTTTCGTAGTGCCTTTCGTAGCGCTACTCTTTTACCCTTTTTTCTTCAAAATCTTGACCTATTTCCTCCAAAAATAACTTAATTATCTTTAAATACATCCTCCTCAACATTTTTAGTTCTTAATTCATGTTTTAACCCCTCATCATTTGATGAAAAAGGGCTAAAAAAGCTGCTACAACAGTCTCATAGTAATTTTCTCCCTTTTTACACTGTCTACGCTATGAAACTGCTGAGTAAGCAGTTTTGTTCAAAATTTTCCAAAATGAAAATTTCAAATGTACAAAAACATCAAAATAGACTGATTCCATCACATAAAAAAATCATATGAACTGTGTTAGAGTCAGTCTTTACAGCCCTCTGTCAGAGATCATTCCTCTTATTGCATTTCATTGTTTAGGTGTCTCATTCTGCTCATTCATCTACATTCCGTTAGGGGCATGCCATTGACTGACAGAAGGGCTTGGTTTTCTCGTTTCCCTCATGTTTTTACCTGCTGGGTTGGTCAAAATTTCCTCAAAATTTATCAAAGTTCAGTTCATGTCATCTACAGTCATAAATGCCATTTTGGTCAAAAAGAGTCATTTAGTTTCTGAGTCTAGGGTTTAGTCTTCTGAGATGTTAAATAATGCTCGCAGGCCATGAGGAGGTTTTCCACAAGTTTTTAGTTCAAAATTTTTATCATCAAACATGCTCAAGGACATTTCTTGTTCAAAACTCTGTTTTGAATAAGAAATTGTCAAAATTTGTTTTTGTAATAATATGTATCTTATCACCATGATGTACTTCACCATGCAAACTCTGGTTTTCCTTTGCCAAGTTTCAACGCCAACATCCCTGCAAAAAATCAACCAATTTCATCATTCAAAGCTCAGAAAGTCAGTGAAGAAGCAAAAATAACAAGTTGTATTAAATGAAAAAATGCCAAAGGTAAAAAACATTACAACATGGGCTTTGAAGAAGTAAAAATCAAAACCATCTCATTCCAAGATATTTCTCAAGGTTATTTATTCATTTACATCAAGAGGCATTCAGAAATCTCATAGAGAAGTCGAATTTGAAAGTTCAATACCAAACCGTGTTGAGAAAGGCTGACTGTGTGTGTTAAGTTGTGCGCGGCGCATTGGGATAGGCCGCGGTGCATTGGCGCGACGCAGCACATAGAGCCGAGACATACCGTGTAAATTTCCAAGGGCGCGGCGCACCCAAAGGCCGTGGCGCATTGGGCTTGCGCGCGACGCACAGAGCCGCAAAGGCCAAATCACTTTCGCGCTATGAAGTTTTGATTTGTTTCAGCTCAAATTTCACCAAGTAAGTTTATCAAAGCTTGTTTAATGAGTTTTAGCTATGGTGCTGTGGTTTAGGAGCGAAGACATCAAAGAATTGAAATGGTGAAATGTAACCCTATATCCCTATCAAAATTTGCTCTTAGGGTTTGAAAGAGGTGGTTAAAACTTGAAACATTGGTGCTTAAACTCTCATTCTATTGTCATTTGTGCTCTTGTCATTGTTATCATTGTTGTCACTGCTATCACTTTCACACTATTATATCACGATCCCTTCCCCTATACCCATTATCCCATATCCCTCTACCCTTTGTCCCAATGTTTTGGAATCCCCAAACCCTATCACTTGTCACCATTTCCCTTCATTGATAAAATCATAATTTACACAAGATTCAAAGGCTACCTTTAGGTCTTTGACTGCACTTATATGTTGCCATTTCATTAAATTTTGTTCCTAAACTACGCCCCCCCCCCCCATCACCATCACCCATTCCTATTACTTATAAATCCCCAAATCCCTAAATTTCCCAAACAGTGATTGTCCTCACACTTATATCTCATTTGACAGTTCTTTTCCCACTGTGATATTTCTTCATAGCATATTATCATATATGTGACACATTTGGCATTAAATCATACACCAAAACTCTTGTTTTCACCATACATATATCAGCATATACTTGTTTTTAGCATCATGTCAGAGACAAATTCATCATATGAGCAGGGGTATGAGCAGGAAAGTGATTCAACCGTAGAGCTAAATGTACTGAGAAGGTCTCATAAGAGTGGCAGGCACGTCCGGGAGGAGCCCACTTCTTTGGTTCAATTGCAGGCCTGCCCACTTGCAATGACATGCTTTCAACAAAATTCATGTTTTCGGTATTGCGAGATGATATCTTAGATTCAGCATCATCCAGAGTTGGTTCGCTTATTTGTCCTACATTTGCATGATGGTCATGTAAATCTCGCTGGAGTGAACTTCACTTTGACACCAGGGACCATTTCTGATGCGACCGGGATACCGAACATTGGTGAGGAGTGGAATAAAAGACAACAGCTGGATAGAGAATATTATGAGCCTTACATCAGGCTAGGATATTTGAGGCAGTTGAGCAGAGTATTCCCATTCCAGTTTCTGAAGGAGTCCTATATGCCATTAATGAAGCTCGTCATTAGATATTTCAGCTGCGAGGGTAGATTCTCGCGCCTTTATGCATATCATATCAGAATTTTGATGCATTTCACGAGAGTGCGAATGATGAATATTCCATACTTCATGTGCCGAAACATAGAGCGTATGACTACCCTTGTGCAGAAGAAGACTCCGGAGCAGCAACATAACATCATTTATCATTACGCACTCATCAAAATCATTGTGGTACATCAGCTTGGTTTGCAGGGCATCACATGGGATGAGTTCATCTCTCGTGACTTCTTTGCAGCCCCTTAGCCTCCTCCCGAGATTGTTCATGATGAGGCAGAGCCTTCACATTAGTTTGAGGTTCCTGAGACTGAGCCTATCAGTGCTCCAGTGTGTGTGACATATTAGAGAGGCCATAGAGACTTATTTTCAGCAGCACGACGAGTACTATCTCCACCGGGGGTGGAAGGGGTCTCATTATCTTCATCAGCAGCGCGAGTACTATCTCCACTTGGCGTGGAAGGGGTCTTGCCTTCTACATCAGCACAGGTCTAGGTTTAGGATAGAGGCAAGAGGCCTATGCATGATGAGGGCCCTTCAGGAGGCCAAGACACTGATTTTATACTCATCGATGTTGATGCAAGCTCTCCCAGCTCAAAACTGAAAGAGATAATCCAGGAGCAGAAAGCTGAGATCGACACGCTGACCGAGAAATTGCAGAGATCTCAGTGGGTTATAAATTACTTGGAGCAGCGGAATAAACAACTGGAGGATCAGCAGACACTCATAGAGTTGCAGCAAATCCGTGAAGACCGAGAATTGGCCCGAAAGAGACCAGGTGACATGACACCAGTTGAGCGAGAGACTTGCCTTACGCACGTCAAAATTCATCTGGAGAAGCTCTTGGTGAAGGCCAATAGGGACAAAGACATGCTCAGACATATGAATAATCACTATTGGGCCCACACACACGTTTGCAGAGCAAAAATGAAGATCCTGAAGGCGAGGTTAAGAAGCACTTAAACGTCGGAAAAGGCCAGATCCGCTCCGAATCTTGGCCGAAGCTTCCTTGGCTGAGCATGAGACATGATGGGAGACCTTCACTCCAAATTTCAGCAAATTTGGAGAATATTTTGTCATTCTGAAAATTTTGGTTGCAAAACAGGTTTTTCCGCCTGATGCGTCGCGCCACCCGACGCGCGCTTATGATTGGGACATCTTCTGGAGGAAAAATTTGAATTTTTGGGTTTTTCATGATATATTATGTATGTTCAGGAATGGCTGAAGTATTTCATCAAATGCTGGACTGCCTAAAGGGCCAAAAACACTCCAAAAATGGCCTTTCTGCCACTTTTTGCACCAGCAGGAACCAATCTTGGGAGATTGCAGTTTTGGAGGGGCAAATGACATCCAAATTGAAAAATTCCACTTGGGTTGGATATCAGACATACAAGGATTTACAACGAGCTATCATGAGCTCAATTTGGACTTCGGGAAGTGCCCCAAAAACAGGGTCAAATTGGCGCAACGCATAGAGAATTTGGGCGCGGCGCATAGAGGAATTTTGCCCAAATTTCACTTTTCAGCTCAGAAATTCGCCCAGTTTTGACTAGTTTTACTTTTTTATGTGAGGATTGATCTATCTTGATGTAATTTGGTAACCATTATATAAATTTGGCATGTTTTTATTTTTTCTATAGGATTCATTCACTAAAATGTGAAAATTAAGTGAATGGATCAGTTTCCTAGCATATAGAGGCAAGTTGTTTGGCTGCCTAGATTTTAGCTCCATGTTTAGAATTGGTTGAAACAGCTCCTAGAAGGATGAGCTCGACCCCTAGAGGCATTGGAAGGGGTTAGGATGGTCTATATATTGTATTTTATGAGACATTTTCAGGGTTGGATACTTGGGAAAAGTTTGGCACCTCATTGTACTTTCATTTCAGATTTTGGCAAAGGAAAGACCAGAGTTTTGCAGCACTTGTTGGGATCCTTGTGGCTTCTGAGTTTTGATGATGTTCTTCTCATGTTATTTTAAGTTTCATTAATGTTATATGTATGCCATTTCCCTTTTCTGTGCTTCTGAATTAAACAAATGAGTATTTGAGGTAGAATTCATTGATTTGTTGGTGCTCTGCCTTAGAATTTTGTTTAGTTTTACATGTTTTTCGTCAGTTTGAAGAGGATAATTGCACTCTCTTTCCCTCTTCAGCTCCTCAGCAATATTTTCAATCCATTCATTTGATCTTATACATCAAAGCCGCTGCCTACCTCGCCCCAACTTGAACTCTGCAAGAATTTGGCCTCATCCCCAAGCCCAAAATTGTTTTTCCCTTTTTCCAACAAAAAACCCCTAAAAATCAAAATCAAACCCTCATATTTGTTTATCTAGCCTAAGATCAGTTGTTTTTTTAGTCATCTCAAGCCCCTTTGAATATTTTAATTGATATTTACCCAGAGAGAGCCCTCTCCTGTCCTCGTAGGGCTAGCTACGAGGCTGAGCGTGGTTTTGTGTTGTCCTTCTTCTGCCTTATTTCAGCCTAAGGTGGATTTGGGAACTAACATAGTGGTGACCATACTGGGGAGAAAATGGTTTGCTTGTTGATGTTATTTGTTTCATAAGTTACAAACGGATTCTGAAGTCACGCCAGGTAGCTTTCGAAACACTTTTGCCTTGCATTAGCGGAAGTAGATAAATGCCGCTTCAGTCGATCTCTGGTTTAGCTTGTGAGCGTGACATTTGCCGTGTGAATTTCCCCAGTATATTACATCGTTCTGGACTTTTGGGTGATTGAGTCTAGAATTTGATAGGCTGAATAGATCGGTTTTGTCCTTTGATTTTTGAATAAGATCAACACACTGGCTTCCAGAAACATACTAGATCACATCCCGATCCTGATCCGCCTCCAGTGTATGAGAATCCCAATCTGATTTCAAGAATCCTCCGTCGAGAAAGTCCCGTGAAACCTTTGTTTAAATCTCATTCATACCCTACTGTATTTAAATTCATTGAAGATATTGAGTTTGATGATCGGTTCGAGTTGTCATTGTTTGAAACTAAATATGAAAGTGCTATTAGTTCTACCGTCATAAATCCTAAGTTTATCAAGTATCTTGAGATTGAACAAGCCAATAGATCCATTGATAATTACATTTAGAATCTTCAGAAATCTATTGTGGCAACGAATATCCCTTAATTCATAGAGTCCGCTTCTGAAACTCTTGGTCCATCAGTAGTTACATCTGATTCACAAGTTCGCGCTGAACCTTCTTTCATTCCTACCATTCCCGTACAACCATCCATTTCTGATCAGAAATCAGCAGTAGTTCCTCCTCCATCTCCACCACATACCCCTCGTACACCTACTGCTCCTTCTCCACCCGTTTCTCCAAGACAGATCATAAATCCACCAAGAGCAATGGCTGCTAGATTCACACCTCTTGTTCTGCCAGAAAACTTGGATCCCATGCCTACTGATTATCATAGTAAAATTCCTTTGTTTGATGGTACTCCTCAAAGTGTGTCCGCTCAGCAGCATATTGACAGAATGACAGACTTTTTGGACCTCCATGAAATTGATGAAGAGAATGTCTCCATGAGATTATTTGTGCAAACTTTCGGAGGTGAGGTACGTAAATGGTTCAGAGCTTTGCAGCCCAGAAGTATTAATACATTGGAAGAGCTTCAGAGACAATTTATAGATCAATGGGAAATGAAAAAATATCTGCTTCAAATCACTTCTGAGTATACCAAGATCAAGCGCAATCCGAGTGAGTCCATCCAAGACTATATTATCAGATTTAATGCGGTTTATAATGCAATTCCTGATGACTTGAGGCCTTCTAAGAAATCAGCTTTGTTAAAATTCCCGGATGGTTTTGATCCGGATATGGCCTATTCATTACGAGATAGAGATCCACCCACTTTAGAGGACATGCAGAAGATTGCCGTGAGTGTTGAGGCAAACTTGAATGATAAGAGAGCTAGGCTGAAAGCAGAGAAGAAAGTTGTGATAAAGGAAGAAGCTTCTACATCCACAGATCAGATACTTCGCAAAGTGGAAAAAATGTTCGAAAGGTTCACTCTTGATAAGCCCGAACCGTAGATTCAAAATCCCAATTTTCGTGGTCATCAGCAGCCAAAATTCAGGATTAAGCAACGAGAACAGCGAGCACAAGAACCAGCAGTCTAGCAGCAAGTAAAGACACCTCTTCAGTAGAATTTTGTTGGTCAGGATTTAGATGATGAAGATGATGTAGTAGGGGAGGAAAATCATTTCTTTACTCCTGATGATTTGCCCATTTACATCACTGAAGATGATGAGTATGCAGAAAGTTCAGTGGTACAAAAAGATGAGGATTTTATCTTGGCTAATGATGCTGCTATTGAGGAAGAGTCGGATGAGTATCAGAGAGGTTATATGAATGCATTGTCAGCTCAGCAGAAGCAATATTCTCTCAGAAACAGAGATGTACCAGTCAATCCAATTCAGAAGAGAAAGGAAGTTTCAGCACCTAAAAACGATTCACCTGTTGCACAAAAGAAAGCAAAAGAGATAGTTGATCCCACTGCCACCAAGTCATCATCAGCAAAAAAATCAAATCAGCCGATTACATCGAAGGAGAAGGTTGAAAAGAAAGATGTTCCAGCCAAAGAGAACGAGAAGACTTCAGCCTTTAGTTTGGAGAATGAGATTTCAAAATTAAAGGTATCCATTCCCTTGACTGAACTAATGAGGAACAGCAGTTATAAAGGTCAAGTTTCCAAAATTTTGAATTTCGATCCCATGTCTGATATGGTGAATATTGAAGATGATCAACCGGAACTGATATTTGGACCAGCTTTAGATGGTGAGTCTTCGGACAGCAAAGTGCCTCCTTTTTATATCAGTCTTCGATTGCATGAGTTTGTATTGCATAATGCCATGTTCGATTCCGGTGCTTCCCATAATCTTATGCCGAAAGCAATCATGGAAAAGTTGGGTTTAGACATTACCAGGAAGTACCATGATCTTTATTCATTTGATTCTAGCAGAGTGAGATGTATTGGGCTCATTAAAGACTTGGTTGTTAGTTTGGATCAAATTCCTACAAAGAATGTTTTGATGGATGTTGTTGTAGCAGACATTCCTCCGAGATTTGGTATGTTGCTTTCCAGATCTTGGGGAGAAAAATTGAAAGGGACATTACAGTTAGATTTCTCCTATGCGACGATTCCCATGTTTTGCCAAATGAGAAAATTGTACCGGGAACAAAAAATGAAGTATATGATTACAACCAAGGAGAAACCGATCAATCATCCGATTAATTATGTACATACAGATCTAAAGTATTTTGTTTTGTTTTCCGATAGTTTCAATGATGTAGATAGTCAGTTAGTTCAAGCAGAAGATATTCCAGAGATTACCGAGAATTTCAGAGAAGTGTTGCAAAAAGAAAGGCAAAAGCTGGAAAGCACAGTTGAGCAATCAGCTAAATATAGTGGATAGCAAGCAGAAAAAACAGAGCTAGCACAATTTCAGCACTTAGAGGATGATGAAGAGGGTCTATGGACCATGGATTTTGATGGTGCCATGGGCAATGATGGTGTTGGGATTGGTATTTGGGTACGCAGTCATTTTTCCACTCCAAATAAGGTACCGAGCAATGTACGGGTATATTCTTACAAATTAGCATTTGATTGTTCAAACAATGAGGCTGAGTATGAAGCTCTGATTGCTGGCCTAAAGATTCTTAGAAAGCTGAATGCTAAGAGAATTTCAGTCTATGGTGACTCCAAATTGGTGATTAAGCAGGTAAAGGGTGAATATCAAACGAAACATCCCCAAATGCAAGCTTACCGGAACGTTGTCCTTGATATTTTGAAGCAGTTTTCAGATTATACCTTGACTTGTATTCCTCGCATTCAAAATGGAATTGCAGATGCACTTGCTAAGGTAGCAAGTAACTTGAAGATCCCAATGAATTCAAGAAATAAGTTCGAAATCCATGTGAAGCACCGTCCTACCGTCCCAGATAATCAGAGATGTTGGCAAGTTTTCCAAGATGATGATGAGATTAATGATTTTCTGCAAAGTAAAGGTAAGTTCAAAGATACCTCAATCGATGTAGAATATGATAATGGTGATGATGTTCAAGTAAATCAAATGGAGGTGTTGCAGCTGAAAGATAACATTATTCCTAAAGGTTGGATACCTTTAGAAGAACTCTCCGATCAGGATGATGTGGCCAAGAAGCCAACTTTACGACCGACTGAAAAAGGAGTTGAGGATGTAAATATTGGGACAGCCGAACACCCAAAAATGGTGAAGTTATCCAAATCATTGTCACCGGAGGTAAGAGCTGAATATGTGAGTTTGTTGTCTTCATTTTCTGATGCTTTCGCTTGGATTACTCAGATTTAAAGACGTATGACACTAATATCATCTAGCATACTATCCCTATTAAGCCTAATCGAAAGCCTTTCAGACAAAAGCTAAGAAGAATCAATCCGAAGTTGCTGCCATCGATTGAGAAGGAGGTAAACAAGTTGTACAAAGCAGGAATCGTTGTTCCCATTAGATTTTCTGATTGGATTTCCAATTTAGTGCCAGTGCGGAAAAAGACAGGTGAGATTCGGTTGTGTATTGATTTCAGAAATTTGAACAAGGTGTCATTGAAGGAAAATTATCCATTGCCTAAGATGGATCATATATTGCAGCGAGTAGTGGGTGCATCTCATATGTCTCTACCTGACGGTTATTCTGGATATAACCAAATATTGGTTCATGAGGACGACCGCGACAAAACAGCATTCACAACTCCGTGGGGAACATTCCACTATGCCAAAATGCCATTCGGTTTGAAGAATGCTGGTGCAACTTTCCAGCAGGCAATGGACATGGCTTTTGCGAATGAAAAAGATGTTTTCCTTGTTATATACCTTGATGATTTGACGGTTTTTTCCAATTCAGATGAAGAGCATATGTATCACTTGAAAGTTGTTTTTCAGAAGTGTAGAAAATATGGTGTCTCGCTTAATCCTAAGAAGAGCTTATTCGCCATGGATGAAGGTAAATTACTTGGTCACATTATTTCCAAAGATGGCATTCGTATTGATCCAGCACGTGTTGAAGCAATCCAACAAATTGACCCTCCCAGGAGCAAGAAAGAGATTCATTCTTTTAATGGTAAGATGAACTTTTTGCGTTGTTTTGTCCCAAACCTTGCTGAACATTTGAGAGAAATAACAAATATGTTGAAAAAGGACAGCCAAGTGAAGTGGACTGAAGATGCGGTAAAGTCCTTTAATTTGGTGAATTTGGCACTATCTTCAGCTCCGGTGTTAATCAACCCGAATTACACCCAAGACTTTATTTTGTTTTCCTTCGCTTCGGAACATACCATGGCAGCTGTGTTAATGCAGAAAAGAGATGGACATGAGAAGCCTATAGCATTTTTCAGTCGAACTATTAGAGATGCAGCCTTGAAATACAACACCATTGAGAAGCAAGCTTTGGCACTGGTAAAGGCATTGAAGGATTTTCAGGTATACATTTTACATTCCCATATTTTAGCTTATGTTCCTAACACTGTCGTGAAAGATGTTTTAGTACAGATTGATCCAGAAGGAAGACGTGGTAAGTGGATCGCAGCTTTGCTGGAATATGATGTGGAAATAAGGCCCATGAAACTGATCAAGGGACAGGGGCTAAGTTCTGGGATAAGTGTGGAGGAGAACCCAGTGCTTCACTGTACAATTTTGGCTGAGGATTAATGAAATGATACAGCTCTGTTTCATGAGATTCATGTGGTAATGACTTTAGCATATGTTTTTTTTTTTTCTGTTTCATATCTACCCTGTTATGTTTTACCGTTCATTCATAATCATCGCTAGTTTAATGCTTTTAAGTAAGAAAGGTAGAATCCAGTTTATTGCTCTGCCTTGGGAAAGTGTTCATGTTCTGTGTTTTCTTCTGTTGAAAAGGATTCATTATATATGCCCTTTTCAAACCTCTCAGTAGTCTTTCCACTCCATATGATTTCAATTTGAATGCTAAACCTTTTGCCTATCTTGCCTCATGAGATAATCTGTGTCTTTGATTTAATTTCTCCGCTCATGTTGTTCTTTGTCCCATACATCCCTGAAACCCAGTCATTCATCAAAATACCTCTTTCATATTTATTTACTAGCCTAAAATCAGTATCCATTATAGGTCGTCTCAGGCCCTATTGAACATCGTTTACTGAGTTGACCCAGAGAGAGCCCTCTCCTGTCCTTGTAGGGCTAGCTATGAGGCTGAGCGTGGTTTGGTGTTGTCCTTCTTCTGCCTTATTTCAGCCTAAGGTGGATTTGGGAACTAACAAACTGAAAACATATTCATTTAAGCCTTCATGAGGTCCTTTCTTCATTTTCACTTAATTTGTCTTTGGACTCTTTAATGATTGTCATTTTAACACCCTTGTTCTTTAACTTATCCTGAGTCAATTTCAGCTATTGCTCCAAGTCCTCCACTTGATATTTAAGTCTCCTATTATTAATTCTCAAGTGATTATTTATTACACTGAAAAATTTGGCTTCCTTTATTGCTAGAATTGTCCATGTGAAAAATTTCTCTACACTGCTTAGAGTTTCAGAAATAGAACCAGTTTAACCTTCCCACAGTGGCTTCATTCTTTTGAACTCTGCTTTCTCAACACTGTGCTTTCTAGCCCTCTTTCTCATCACAACAATTTCTTGGTTTTCCAACCTCAATTTTTCCTCAAGATGTTGAAAATCTGTCATTTCTTCTTTCCCTTTATTTTTTCTACTGGTTGCATGCTTTACTGTAGGTGATGAAATATCAACCACTTCTTCAACTTCCTTGCTGCCTTCCTTGAATTTCTTAGCTTGCCTAGTTATAGGTTTTCTTTCTTGAAAGATGAAGGCTACATTTTGGCCCTCAAACTCAAGCTTCTTTGTAGACTTAGCCTTCTTTTCTTTATGCTCATCTTCTCCAATGAACTCAGCTTGAACAATGGGTGTCTCCTCTATGTCAATAGCATGCAGGATGTCATCTAAGTTTCCCTTTATCATTGGGCTATCTTCTGTAGCTGTAGCAACTGTTTTTTCCTTTAATGCCACTATTTGGCTTCTTGTTACTCTTTTGATTTCTTTCTTGCTGACATCTTGTTTCTATTTTTCCGCTTTGACAATCTTTGACCTCTATTTTGTAGGTGATGGAGTTGGTGTATCAAGCACTTGTGTCTCCTCTGTCCTTTCTCAACTTTTTTCCTTGGCTTTAGTTTTGCAAATTCCTTTGGTTTTGCAACCATAGGTTGACTAGACTCTGCTACTGGTGGTGATGGAGTTCCTTTAGTTTTAGGGTTTTTAGCAGGAGTTAGGGTTTCCAACTCAAAACCATTTATAAACGAAAAGGATGACCAATCCCTGCCTATCTTCTGAAGCTCATTCAAAATCAATAACTTCATAAAACTATGATGAAACGAAGATGTTTCACAACCTTCAGATTTGTCTTGTACTTTATTAGCCATTTTTGCAAGACTCCTATGCAAATAAAAGGGAAAATCAAGTGAAATTCTACCAGTGAAATGCAGAAGCAGCTTGAAATGATATGTGTAAACCTTATGATATTTGACTTCACATTTAAAATACCTCTGAATGTTGAACAACAAATTTTCAAAAGTTTCTTTGATGCAACTTCTAGGGATAGCGTTATCGAGGTCCATATCTGCATACTCAGGTTTCATAAACTCTTTGCATGGCTCCATATCAAATTTGAAACCTTTAAACCAAGTTTCTTGACCTCTGGGTATCTCTGTCACATCAGCAATAATCTCTGGTGAAATTGAAAAATTTTGCATCCCAACCTTGGTAGTTGTTCCATTGAAGTTCAAGGCAAATTCTTTAGACACCTGTGTGTGGCAACCCTGCAACTTTTCACAAAAACGAAGACAACCTACTCTTCTGAATGCCTCCATCATTGTTGGGTCTTCAATTATGGCCTTCATATCTTCAGGCTCATGTCTCAAGTAATGTCCGCCTCTGTGGACTTTCTTTTCCTCTGCCATGCTTCACAAAAAACTTGTCAGCCTCGCTTGATAAATTGAATCATCCTCTCTTGATTAGCTCGTATTAGCCTTGCTTGATCAAGATGTAGAATTTTTTTTTATGGAATAGCTATAGGTTTGGCTTGACACTTCAGAGCTTAAACACTCGAATGGAGGCAAAGGAAACAAGAATGACTAATTAGGCAAGATTTGAATTTGAAATGTCATCTCATAACTGAATTTTGCCTCATTCATACCCTATCATGACCATGATGACTGAAACGTGAGTAAGTACACAGAATCTCATCATTAACTGACTCATCATATCACTAACCTACCATTTCCCAATGGATTCTGACATATTTCAGCTCAAATGACAAGACAATTTAGAAATCGCGCGTTTGTAGCACCAATAGTGTATTTTTCCCTGTTTGTACTATGAAACTTTAGCGCTTTCATAGCACAAATCAAATTTTTTGAACTAGTGGCGCTACGAAAATGAGGTTTCTTGGCTAATTGACCAGTTTTGACATGAAACCTTAGGAAATGACCTACAAGTGGAAACTATGGATATTTGACAATGAATGAACCTTAAAAAATACTTTATTTGAACTTAAGTATGGGCTTTTAACTTATGAAAATATAACCTACCCTTGATCAAATCCTAAATTGACTTCTAAACCCAATTTTGAACCATGACCAAAAGCAAACTTAACACAATGATGTTTTGAAATTTTTTTTGGGTGATAACACTACCTATGCTTGTTTGTTCCATGAATGGTTCCATATAGTAGTTTTCAAATATGTTTTATGGTTAGCCCTGCCTATTTGATGACTCTGTTTTGGAATCTCTCTTTGAAGTATTACTTGTTAGGTTTTAGCCAAAGAGACCATGTTTTGATCATGCCCTTTTTCCATGCTTAAGAAGTTGCCTTAAATTTCTTTGTAGCTTGATAATGGATGTTTAGGCATTCCCTCTTCATTAATTAAAGTTATTTTTTATCTTGAATGTTTTATAACCTTGAAGGTGAAATCACTAGAAGTTAAATGAGTTTCTCACCTTCTATATTTCATTGGAATTGTTCATCTTGAATGCTTGTTTGCTTAATGTGTAATCTAAGTGTTATTGGTTTGCCCTGTCTTATGATTATGTCCCTATGTTAATCAGTATTTGAGACTATCTTGTTTAAAAGTATTTGTTTAAGGATTCTTTATTGCCCTTATACACCTACTATGTTCACAAACTTATTGTTCATTTCACTTCACACATACCTTAAATATCCTTTTGACCATGCTAGATTTTCCCTGTTATGCATCTTGTTTGATTGTTGAGTTATCCATGACTTTCATAGACTCCATAGCCCAATGATTTGAAGACATCTCATTCCACCTATTCTACTTGACCATATTATCCAACCAAACAAACAACAAACCCTACACTTAACAACTAGCCTAAAATCAAAACCTTAGAAGAAAACAAGTTCACATCCTTTGCATACAATAGAGAGAGCCCTCTTTGAGTCCAGGAAGGCTAGGTCCTAGGACTCCAAAGACTGGTCTAATGTTACCCTGTGCATTTGGTCTACCAATCTGCTAAATCACGGGACCCTAACGTAATGGAGATCATGGTGGGACCTTCTGAATACATGATATTTTAGACATACTTAAGACCTCAGAAAACATACAAACCTCCTCAGATGGGTATTTATTTGTTAATGGTGGTGTTAGCCCCCCTATAAATTTTTGACAATCAAAGTAGGGAGCTAAATTGTTGTTGAGCCTTCAAGGAATGCATCTCCCCTGAAGACAGATCATCCTTGAAGCCTTTTCATGTTCCCTGCCTTTGATAAATTCCCTCTGCTGACTCCCTTTACAAGGTCCCGCTGATTGCAAAAGCTGTGCTCCAAAGTCTATATTTTCCCCTTGTCCCCTGCAAAATATCCCAGTTTAACCCTTTTTCCCCTATGTCTAAATTCCCCTCTTACCCCCTCCCAAATCCCTTCCTAAATATTTTAAATCACCCTTCTTCCCTTCTAAGCCTCATGAACACCCTTTGTTCGGCCTAAAACTCCTTTTTCCTCTTATCGTTACACCTTTTTGGCTCTGATTTTCATTAAAAACAAGCCAAAAAACCCATTTCCCACCTTTGTAACAGGCCTAGCCCCTCCCCGGCCAGCCCCCTTAACGTTTCCCTCCACGTGACACAGTGCCGAGACCAGGCGCCAAGGTGAAAGGCGCTTATTGCAAATATATATCGGGAGCAGTTAAAACTGTCGATCTGTATAGATCAGATGGTCGTTGCAGTCCCACATCATCCATCATTCTACCCATTCAATGCCTCGATCGCAGATCCGCTGTCCATTTAACCATTGATCCGATGGCTCACAGTACACCCGTCCCGGTGGCCCCCGTCCACGCTCTATTCAGAAACCGTCGGTTTCCATCGCACCACTTTTAAAGGGTGGGAAGTTTTCCCATTTTCACAGCAATTCCACTCATCAAAAAATGCGTGGCAGCGACACTATTTCAAAACCTCCCACTCATCGCGCGTTATCATTCGGCACAAGATAGAGAGCTATATGCATATTAGCCATCTGATCTGCGATCGCCCATCCAACGGTGATCACTCCATGAAGTTGCGCGGAGGTTATCCCAGGTCATCCGTACCCTGGCCCACTGTCCATCGCACCCCGATGTGTTTTCCACCGTCGATCTCCGCCGAAGATCGGACGACCCAGATTAAATGCACACCAGCCCATTAACCCCTCACTGCTACGTCATTTTTCCACATGTGTTCATCGTTTTCTCGTCTGTCCCCTATTCAATTTCATTCCAAGGTCGAAGTCTTAATGTTTTTCATTGGAATTGCTATTTCGACGTCACCCAGTGCATTTCCCACTGTTACACATTTTTCCCCCATAATATCCTCTGCATGCATCATCGTCCACTGTGTCAAATCACCATTTCCATAGTCATCCACACCACCCTCTCCATGCACGATTTTCTTAATTTATTTTTGTGTTTTCCAGGGTTATAGGTAGGCGGAAAACTGCCATGATTCATATGCGCTGATGTAAAGGCACAGTGCACAGAAGGAGCTAAATTTAGAGCCTGATTTTACAAGGAAATGTTCATAAAGGTGTCTGCATCATAAATTGCATTAAAAGACAGAGTTCAAACTCCGCAAACCCTCTCCAGCGCCATTAAAGCTCGGTTGCATAAAAAAAGGTAGTACGGGAGTAGCAGAGAGCTCGAGGCAAGAAATAGAAGATTTTTGAGTTTTTTCAGAGATTTTAGAAGGCAAAGGTACCAGTTCAAAGACATCATGGATTTCATGCGTGCAGGAAAAAATGCTATCAAGGTTTCAAATCAGCAGAATGTTTCTTCGTGAGCAAGGACATGGTACACATTATTGTTTCAGTCTACATTATGTCCAAGTGAAGTCCCCCCCCCCCCCCCTACAACATCCCTATGCTATCAACAGCATTTGTTGCACAATATGGTAGATCTTAGCATCATGATTCTACGTTTTTGTTTAATTCACCAAAATTACTACAGAATACTGCAGCAGAGTACATCAGAGACATGCCCAGAGTAAATGGAAGCCTGGAGAAGACCACTCTTGCATCCAAAAGAGTGCCAGAGATAAATGCACAGGGTTTAAACAGAGTGGGTTTCGACCCTCTTTCTTTTCTGAGCTTAATGCTTCATTTAGTGTTTGACCTACTCTCTCTGCTCCACTGGAGCTATAAATTCATAAAGAAACTCATTGTAAAGGTGGTTGATCAGTTATCAGAGAATTACAAGTTGTTTCTTTTGAGACAAAGTCTCTGTGTAAAGTAGCAAGATAGGCTGAGGAAGATGTTTTCTGTCTGAGTATCCAGCTATTGGCAATGTTGTACTTGACTGGTGTTGCTTTTTAATATGACAAGAACATTTCTTTGGATCCTGATCTAAAGCGGTAGTGATGTTTTCCTATCTCTATGTTTAATTCATTTCATTTCGTTTCTACTGGCTTGCATCAGAAATATGGCATAGGATTTACCCTTGTTAGGTACCCTATGTTTCTGCTCTCCTTGCCTTTGATGTTTTCTACTCAATGCATTATCTAAGAATTGATTTCAGTTGATTTAAATAGTGTAGTGGATGTTGTTGCCTGCTCTCTGATGTATGAATAAAATGAATCTTTTCTTATATTTTCTTGTTAGGATTTAGCTGGAAGATTTGGGAACACTGGGGATAAGAGTTAGCCCTATCCACTAGGATCCTTGTGCAACCAGCTGACCTTTCTAAGATCCCTCAAGCTGGAGGCTGAAGCATTGAGAGTTCAAAGCCTCTCTCTGATTTCAGGTCTTTAACTTTGTGTTCTAAACCTCGATTGTTTCCTCCTCCCTTATCATTCCATTCCACACTATCATCTTTAAGATCCAATGTTTTAGATGACTAGCCCAATTGAAAGCATGCATATTGATTAGCAAGAAAATCCTTTCCTGACTCCATTTCCCAATGGTTTTGAATGCTCCCTCGAATAATTCACCTCTACCTTAATCCTCTTTTCTCATCCTTTTCTTACATTGAACCCTTCTTTCCTGATAACCAGCAACCAAACAAATAAACCCTGTGCCTATAACTAGCCTAACATCTTAAAATTTGAGCTTCAAAGACATAAACCTTGCTTAATATTGAGCGATCCCTATCTGGACCCAGGAGGGCTAGATCTTCGAGGTCTGAAAGTGGCTTGATGTTGTCTCATCTTTTGGTTTTTCCAATCTGGCCAAAACATGGGAACCCCAACATAATGGTGACTCCACCGGGGACATTCTGAGTACTTTCGCCTTGCTACACCATAAGGACTTCAGAAACCTATAATCTCTGGTTAGGTTGGAAGTTAAACACTCCTATTCACAGATCAAACTCTATACCATTTGTTGTGTTTCTCCCACACTCTTAGACAGAGTCTAGAAAGGGCCAGGTAGCCTCCAGATCTCACACTCTTTCAGAGGTAACATATCTGGTAAAAGCCCTCCTAGTCAATATCTGGTTAGAGTTAGCTGTGTTTGGAAGATATCCTTGAAAAAGGACGTCTCATAAGCACTGTGGTGGACAGTGTACCCTCCAGAAGCACCCTAAACCTTCCACCCAGTGACGCCATAGTTCCTAAATGATTTAAAGACTCCACTGGTGATCAGTAGGCCTACTGATTATCTTGGTTCACATTAGACTCCACTGGGAGACCCAAAGCCATTACAATGTCAACCATTATAGAAGTAACAAGTAGGGTTAAGCTGCTCGGTTAGAAAAGAAAACATTATGGCTTCAAGAACCATTCACACAAGAGCTTACCCCAACCCAAACCCACCTGAAATAGTTGATAACCCTGAGAGCATCCTCAAGAAATCTCCTGCACCTAAGAGACCAACTATTTCCAGCCACATCCATAGAGCTAACTCTACACTAGAATACTTTACAGCTCTATCAGACCCATTTTTTGACCTAGGCACTCAAAGCAGTTTACCAAGAACTAGGTCATTCAGTGTCCTAGACCAGTCAGACCTTGAGCTTCCTGGTTCACCTACTCAAAGTGGTAAACACATTAGGGACAGAGAGACCCATCCATCTACACCTCCTGATATTCACTTCATTCAGAACTTGGGGCTCTGCGACCCTAAATCTGCCCAACAAGCTTCTGCTGGTCCTAATATCCCTGTCATCCATATACCAGCTGCTCAAGCCAACCCTTTACCTCATAAAAACACCATCATGGCAGCTTGGTATGCACCTCTGGTATTACCTCAGCCTATAGTTCCCTTACCCAATGATTATCAATCAAAGATCCCACACTTCACTGCAAAAGAGTATATCATAGCCCAACACCATGTAGATAGGATGGAAGATTCTTTTGACTACATGGAGATAGATGATGATACAGTCAAAATGAGAATATTTGCCCAGAGCTTAGGAGGTGATGTGAAGAAATGGTTCAAAGGCCTACCTCCTAATAGTATCCAAGACCTCCTAGCCTTATATCAGACCTTCATAAACAAATGGGAAGTTAAGGCAAACCCTCTCCAAATCCTAGCAGAATACAAGAACCTGAAAAGGAATGTAGGAGAGAGTGTCCAGGACTACTCCACAAGGTTTAACAACGTTTATAATTCTCTTCCACCACACATGAAACCTCCTCTAGGTATGGTCCTAATGAAATATCCTGAAGGTTTGGATGCTGACATGGCCTACTAGCTTAGGGAGAGGGATTACAACACATTGGAAGACATGCAGAAAGGAGCAGTGAGTGTAGAGGCAAATCTGATTGAGAAAAAAGCAAGATTGAGAGCTGAGAAAAGGGTAACATATAGAGATGACAATGTAGCCTCCACATCTGATCCAAATTATGACTGTTTATCTAAAAATGTGGAAAAGCTACAACAAATGATGGAAAAAATGGTAACTGTCACAGTCAGTAACCAAAATAAAAATCAAAACCATAACTATAACCAGAACTTTAGAAGAAACAACACCACTCCCAACAGAAAAAAAGAATTAGATCAACAAGTTATTCCCCCATTCTAAGAGAAATTTTTAGATGAAGTTGAGGGAATCATAGAAGAGTCTGAGGGGAACACAATAAGTATGTTTGAAACAGAAAATTCAATCCACAACTATTACACAAAAGAAGATCAACCCTCACCCTCGTATTGGGATGAGGAATGGTTAGAATCTAAAGATTACAGGTTAGGATTTGAAAATGCCATGATGCAGGTCAGAGAACAATATGAACTTAGAAGCAAGAAGAGCCTAGACACTACCAAACCAAAAGCTTCCAAGGTTACCATCAAGAAAATGCCTGAGAAAACTTCTAAAGTGACTGCTGAAAGTAACAAATAAACAGCTGAGAGTTCTGGGAAGAACAAGGAAAAAGACAACCAAAACACTGATAAAAAAGGTAAACCAACTAGCAGCACTAGCACTGCAATTAGTGCTCCTGATAAAACTGTCATCAATACTGTACATAACGAGAATCAACAAAATGATTCAGCCACTAAGGTGGTGACTAAAAAAATAGAGTTGAACATTCCAAAGAGTCAGTCCACTTTCAATTTGGAGAGTGAGATTGCAAAAATTAAAATCTCTGTACCACTCTTTGAGCTGGCCACTCATGATGTATATAAAGGCCAAATTTTGAAAGCATTAAATTTAGGTGAAAACAGTGACACTGTAAATCTGAGTGATGATCAACCTGCCCTTCTATTTGGTCCAAAGATAGAAGGAAAGTTTCAGGAAGGGGTAGTGCCCCCTTTTTATATCAGTCTTAATATCCATGATAAGATTCTCCACAATGCAATGCATGATTCTGGGGCATCACATAACCTGATGCCTAAAGTAGTGATGTATAGGTTAGGGCTAGAGATAACATGTCCCTATAAAGACCTATATTCATTTGACTCTAGCAGAGTAAAGTGTCTTGGCCTGATCAAAAATTTATGTGTGAGCCTTACCCAGATTCCAACCAAGTGTATGGTCATGGATGTTGTTGTGGCAGATGTGCCACCCAAGTATGGCATGTTATTTTCAAGATCATGGGGAGCCAAGCTGCAATGCACAATGAAAATGGATGGGGCCTATGCCACAATCCCAATCTTTGGCAAACTTAGAAGACTGTATAGAGAGGCACAAATTAAATTTCTGGTCAGTAGCCCCGAAAAGCCTGAAAATTCACCTTTATGCTATGTACATACAAACCTTAACTCCTTCATCCTCTGTAATGACGAATCCTTAGGAGGGTCAGAGTCCAGAAACAGAGATAAAGACAAGGAAACAGAGCCCATGGACTTTGACATAATGGCTACTCTAGACTCGGAGGAGAATGATGTAGAAAACTCAGGACAATGCACTAAAACAAAAACTCAAAGTGAACCAGAAACTGAATGCAATCAGCCAACTAGTCACCTCTCTGATCTCCACACCCATGAAGAAAAACAAAACTACCCATAGCCTAGTGTAGCCCCTATAATGCAACATAATGGCGAACCCAGCTGTGGGGAAGGAAGTGATGATAAAATGAAAAATGAACCCTTGTGGGAGATGAATTTCGATGGGTCATGCACCAAGAGAACTGCTAGAGCAGGGGTGTGGCTGCATAACACAGAGAGCGACTACGTAGAGAGCCATGCCTGCAACCTGAATTTCAAATGTACAAATAATATCGTAGAGTATGAGGCTCTTATCCTAGACTTAAATCTGTTGAAGAAAATGGGATCCCATAGGATAGCTGTGCAGGGATATTCTGAGTTGGTTATAAAACAAGTAAACGGTGAATACACGGCTAAACACCCTAGCTTGAGAGCATATAGGAACGATGTCGTGGATATATTGAGAACATTTGTTGAATACAAATTAGTGTTTGTTCCTAGGAGTCAAAATGTCATTGCAAACGGATTAGCTTGCTTAGCTAGTTCATACCCTAAGACTCCAAGCGACCAACAGATCATCATTCAGACCAAATTCAGACCTGCAGTCCCAGACAATGAAAAATATTGGTAGGTCTTTGAGGGCAATAAACAGATTGAAGATTTCCTGGTAGGCAGAAATGAGTTTGAATTTTTTGATTCAGACTCCAAATATGACAGTAGCTGCCTAAGTGAAGAGTCCTCAAATGAGGAAGAGACACCCTGTAACATAGAAATAAACACTTTAAACGAACAGATTGGAAATCCAAATGAAAAATGTGAAAATGCAGATAGTGAAGAAGTAGAGGTGCTGGAAGCCAAAGATAATAATATACCCCGAGGTCTGGCACCTTTAGAGGACCTTTTTGACTTTGATGATGTAGCAAAAAAGCCCACTATAGAGCATGCAGACTCTGATGTTGAGGAATGAAACATAGGCACTGAAGATAAACCCAAGAGGATCAAATTGGCTAAGTCTCTGCCTGTGAACATGAAAAAGAAATACATTGACCTATTCAAGGAATTCATCGATGTTTTTGCTTGGAGTTATGAGGACTTGAGGGCCTATGACACAAACATCATACATCATAAAATATCCTTGAAGGAAAATCAGAAGCCCTTCATACAAAAACTTCACAGAATAAACCCAAAACAATTTCCTGCAGTGGAAAAAGATATTAAGAAGATGTATGAGGCAGGCATAATTGTGCCTGTAAGGTTCTGTGATTGGGTATCAATCCTAGTGGCTGTGAGAAAGAAAACTGGGGAGATCAGGCTGTGTATTGATTTTAGAAACCTTAATAGAGCCTCACTCAAAGACAATTACCCTTTGCCTAAAAGGGAACATATTCTTCATGTTAGTTCCAGTCTTCGCAGCCTGTCACCAGGGATCAACATGAGCTCTTACTATGTCTGGTTTTGTCAGATGTTTTGCACATGATGTTCAGCAAAAAAAACATGTCACAAGTGTGTCCATCAGAAGAAGCTCAGAAAAATATTTCCAACGGTATATCACACTCCCGTAACTGGCTCCTGGATTAGAAGATATGATCAAAATGAATGAGTGATTCTTGGTTATGCATGTTTTGAGGTCAGTTGCTGCACACAATGACAAGTTTAGTAAAAAATCCGTTTTTGAAATAATGGTAAGGAATTTTTCAAAATTGAAAGATTTTTTTGTTCATAACATAGAAAATAACAAAAACCTCCTTCAGTTTATGCACAGGTGCTACTATGTGGGAGATATACAGTGATATTTGGAGCCTACATTAAAACAAAGCAAAATTTTCATATTTTTTACTGTTTTAGTCATTTTAGTGTGAGGCCATTTTACAACAGATGGAAAGTAATTCTGCAAAACCCAAGGAGGTCTTTGTTAACCACGAGCCATGTAACAAAAACCTCTTTTAATTTATTCAAAGGTGTCACGAATTTGGATATGTGACTAGATCTTTACAACTCAGTTTTACAGATTTAAATTTTTAATAATTTTCTGTTTTAGAGATTATTTTGTGGAACATATTGCGAGCAACTGGAAACTAATTTCCCAAATTTGAGAGAGGTTTTTCTCCAAAATGACCTTATATACAAAAACCTATTTCATTTTTTTAACAAGTTCTATTTTTTAGGAGATATGAGTTCATATTCAACACCTATTTTCAGAAATTCGGCCCAAGTTTAATGTAACTGAATCTATTTTTAAGAAAATGGTTGAGCTCAATTCCCTTAGTACAAGGATGAGAAAATGTATATATTTTATGAATTTCATAGTGTAGGGGTTGGATTTTTGCAGCAGAGGGAGGCTGCTATTGGATTGTGCAAAGTTTTCCTCGAATATTATTTTAATAAAGCTTTTTTCTGCTCTTTAAATTTGGGATTCATCACGGTGTTTAATGCGCAGCATGTTTTTCTTGTAAATTCATTTCCATGCTTTGTTTTTTCTGCTAATTTGTTTACATAATTCTCTAAGGGAAGTGTTAGGGATCCATCATGATGCTCCTCTCACAATGATTATGTTGTTTGATGTAGTGGTTATCTTTTCAGAATCCATCCTCTGTTAGATGCTCTGTTGAGTAACCCGGTGCTTCTCTTTCTTCTAAAGTTGTCACTGCAGATCCATCCCCTGATTGATGCCTACAGGGAAGCGGTCTTTTCCCTATTTTCTTCTCTCATTACATCTTTAATTTGGCTGTACATTGCACTTACTTTTCCCCAATTTTTCCGGCAGAAACTAGCCCCAAATTCATAGCCCAGTAGTCTCTTCTCTTGCTCTTTTCAACCCACAATTTTCAAAAAAACCCTCCTACTTATATACCTAGCCTAAAATTAGCTTTCATTTCAGTCATCTCAAGCCCTATTGATTACTTTTCACTGAGATTGACCCGGAGAGAGCCCTCTCCTGTTCTGGTAGGGCTAGCTACCAGACTGAGTGTGGTAAGATGTTACCCTAAACTCTGCCTTCCTTCAGCCTGAGGTATATTTAGGCACTAACATAGTGGCAACCATACTGGGGAGAAAAGTTTGTTGTTTGCTTTATAAACTATAGATAGAGCCTGAAGTTAGCCAGGTAGCCTTCGAAACACTCTTGCTTTGCATTAGCGAAAGTAGATGAATGATGCTTCAGTCAATCTCCGGTCTAGTTTATAAACTGAACATTTGGTTTCCTCAGGAACATGTATCAAGTTCAGATCTGATCGTTGATGGTGGACAACGATCAGACATATGAAGGCTGAAACATTCATCTAGAGACTCCAACTCAATCTAGAGATTCCAATGCTCACTGATCCATTCATGAACTAAAATAAAATGATAGGGTATGTGGAAAACCCTGCGCTTTGTGAAGCTTTAAAAGAAGTTAGAGATCAGTTAGTGGATATTGAAATTGATGAAGTATTTTTCATGGTTGTGCTTCAATGTTTGAGATCTTCGAAGTTTCCTTCTGAAGCTAAAACTGGTTTTTTTGAGTTAGTTGTTGAAAAATTTGAGAAGGAGATTTAGTATTTAAATGATCAGACCCAATCATATGAATTTCGAGATCCTAAAACGTTCTTGGAAACTCTCCCTCCTTCAAAACAAGAAACAATAGAGTTTCCCATGGATGATTGCATTGACAGTGTGCAGCTGGAAGTATGTATTGCGGAGTTGGGGCAGCAAACAAAGTCTGGCTTTTGTGATCCTATTGCAACGTACATGGAAATGTTTTTCAGTTTGAATGATAGATCAAATTGTCTTTTACATAACCAGACTCGTTATGTGCGTTTATGGCTGCCAGCATTTATATCTGTGTCCTGGTTGAAGCACTCTCAAGCAGCATCCTTGTCACAGTTACTTGATTGGTTGATCTGGCATTACAACGTTACTTGATCTATTGGTTTTGCAGCAAAGTAGGGGAGATTTGTAAATAAATAAGCTGCCAAAGGCAACATTTCAGTTTCTGGTATTTGTTTATGTACAGGTTGCAGTATGTATATGTTTTTGGATTGGTATGAGTTGTTTTGGGTTTGCAGTTATTGATTCCATGCCCAATGGATAAAGGCACTGCTCTGCTATCCCAAAGGTCTGCCGTTCTTGGAACCTCCAAGGAGCTACCATCCCCATTGGAGCCAATGTTAGTGTCAGTCTTTGCAACCTGTCACTTGAGATCAACATGAGCTCTTACTGTGTCTGGTTTTGTTAGATGTTTTGCACATGAATGTTTAGCACAAAACATGTCACAAGTGTTTCCATCAAAATAAGCTCGGAAAAATATTTCCAACAGTATATCACACTCCCGTAACTGGCTCCCGGATTAGAAGATATGATCAAAATGAATGAGTGATTCTTGGTTATGCATGTTTTGAGGTCAGTTGCTGCACACAATGACAAGTTTAGTAAAAAATCAGTTTGTGAAATAATGGTAAGGAATTTTTCAAAAGTGAAAGAGGTTTTTGTTCATCACATAGCAAATAACAAAAAACTCCTTCATTTTATGCACAGGTGCTACTATGTGGGAGATATACAGTGATATTTGGAGCCTACATTAAAACAAAGCAAAATTTTCATATTTTTTATTGTTTTAGTAATTTTAGTGTGCAAAAATTTTACAACATATGGAAAGTAATTCTGCAAAATCCAAGGATTTTTTCGTTAACCACGAGCCATATAAAAAAAACCTCTTTCAGTTTATTCAAAGGTGTCACGAATTGGGATATGTGACTAGATCTTTACAGCTCAGTTTTACAGATTTAAATTTTTAATGATTTTCTGTTTTAGAGATGATTTTGTGGAATAGATTGTGAGCAACTGGAAACGAATTTCCCAAAGTTGAGAGAGTTTTTCTCCAACATGACCTTATCTACAAAAAATCTTTCAGTTTTGTAACAGGTGCTATGTTTTATGAGATACGAGTTCATCTTCAACACCTATTTTCAAAAATTTGACCCAAGTTTAATGTAACTGATTCTATTTTTAAGAAAATGGTTGAGCGCAATTCCCTTAGTACAAGGATGAGCAAATTTATATATTTTATGAATTTCATAGTGTAGGGGTTGGATTTTTGTAGCAGAGGGAGGCTGCTATTGGAGTGTAAAGTTTTCCTCGAATATTGTTTTAATAAAGCTTTTTCCTGCTCTTTAAATTTGGGATTCATCACAGTGTTTAATGTGCAGCATGTTTTTCTTGTAAATTCATTTCCATGCTTTGTTTTTTCTGCTAATTTGTTTACATAATTCTCTAAGGGAAGTGTTAGGAATCCATCACGATGCTCCTCTCACAATGATTATGTTGTTTGATGTAGTGGTTATCTTTTTAGAATCCATCCTCTGTTAGATGCTATGTTGAGTAACCCGGTGCTTCTCTTTCTTCTAAAGTTGTCACTGTAGATCCATCCCCTGATTGATGCCTACAGGGAAGCAGTCTTTTCCCTATTTTCTTCTCTCATTACATCTTTAATTTGGCTGTACATTGCACTTACTTTGCCCCAATTTTACCGGCAGAAACTAGCCCCAAATTCATAGCCCAATAGTCCCTTCTCTTGCTCTTTTCAACCCACAATTTTCAATCAAACCCTCCTACTTATATAGCTAGCCTAAAATTAGCTTTCATTTCAGTCATCTCAAGCCCTATTGATTACTTTTCGCTGAGATTGACCCAAAGAGAGCCCTCTCCTGTTCTGGTAAGGCTAGCTACGAGACTGAACGTGGTTTGATGTTACCCTGAACTCTGCCTTCCTTCAGCTAGATTTAGGCAATAACACTTCAGAAGGTAGTAGTCTCTAAAAGGATCTCCCTGCTAGATGGTTTTTCAAGTTACAACCAAGTCTTAGTAATCCCAGAAGATCAACTCAAAACAGCTTTTACCACTCCATGGGGCACTTTTATGTATGTAAAGATGCCTTTTGGGATGATGAACGCTTGTGCAACCTTCCAAAGAGCAATGGACATAGCTTTTTCAGATGAAATAGGACACTTCATTTTCATCTACCTGGATGACATAACAATCTACTCCAAGACTTAGGAAGAACACCTAGAGCACCTGAGAAGAGTGTTTGAAAAATGTAGAAGGTTTGGTCTGTCACTGAATCCTAAAAAGACTGTATTTGGGTTGCAAGAAGGAAAAATTCTTGGCCATATCATATCTGAGGAAGGGATTAGGATATATCCACAAAGAGTTGAGGGAATACTACAAATCACACACCCGAGAAACATCAAGGAGTTACAGTCCTTTATTGGGAAAATCAACTTCCTCAGGAGGTTCATTTCCAACTTAGCTGAACACCTTAGGAATATGACTAACATGCTGAAGAAAGGTGTAGGAGTTAAGTGGACTGTTGAAGCTAATAAATATTTTGAATTAGTTAAACTTGCACTGACCTAGGCTCCTGTCCTAATCGGCCCAGATTTCTCAAAATATTTCCTGATTTTTTCATTTGCCTCCAAGCATACAATAGCTGTAGTTCTACTGCAGAAAAATCCAGAGCGAATGGAACAGCCCATTTCTTTCTTCAGCAAAGAACTCAGGGATGCACCCTTGAAATACAACATAATGGGAAAACAGGCCTATGCTCTGATTAAGGCCTTGAAAGACTTTAGGGTGTACATACTACCTTCCCACACCATAGCCTATGTGCCAAATATAGTGGTTAAAGAGATATTGTCCCAAGACCCAGATGGGAAGAGGGGAAAATGGATTGTTGTGATCTTAGAATATGACCTTGAGATAAAACCCACCAAACTGATCAAAGGTCAGGGCCTAGCTCAACTAATGGCTGAAGCAAACCTACAAGCCCTAGACATTAACATGACAGATGCCTTAGATGAGCAGCAGGGATTACCTGATCCCACTGTTGAGGAGAAGTTTCAGAGCTCTCCTTGGTATTCTGACATTTTGTATGTGCTTACACACCTCAATGCCCCTCCTGAACTATCAAAGACCAAGGCCAGATTCTTAAAGCTAAAAGCCAGAAACTATTGCATAATGAATGAAGGCTTATACTGGAAAAATCCAAATGGCCTATTGCTTAAATGTTTGCCTGAGTATGAAGCAGAAAAGATTAAGAAGGAATTCCATGTAGGAGAGTGTGGAGGCCACCTAAACTGGAAAGCCACTGCAAACAAAATACTCAAAGCTGGCTACTATTGGCCTACAATCTTCAATGATATCCATAAGATGATAATTTCTTGCCACAAATGCCAGATTTTTGAAGGCAAAAGAAAACTCCTCCCCTTACCTCTACAACCCATCATTTTTGAAGGTCCCTTTATGCAATGGGGCCTAGATTTCATAGGAGAAATTCATCCTGCTTCTTTTGTAGAACACAAATGGATCTTAATAGCCACAGACTACTTCACTAAGTGGATAGAGGCCATACCTACTAGGAATGCTACAAATTCAGTCATCATTAGGTTCCTAGAAGGTCATATCCTCTCTCGATTTGGCTGCCCAAGGAAAATAATCACTGATAATGCTACTGCTTTCGGATCCAAGAAAATGGTTTATTTTTGTCACAGGTATCAAATAGCACTCGGTCATTCAACTGCCTATTACCCTCAAGGTAATGGATTAGCTGAATCATCAAAAAAGAGCCTGGTGATCATCATCAAAAAGCTGTTGGAAGAGAATAAAAAGTCATGGCATAACAAGTTAGTACATGCTTTGTGGGCTGACAGGCTTACAACAAAGAAATCCATTGGCATGTCTCCATACTAGCTTGTCTATGGAACAGAAACAGTGTTTCCTACCAGCTTTGGAGAACCAGTGATTAAACTTGTCCAGGAGATTCAGGCAGAAGAAAATAGTATGATGAGGAGAATAAAACAGACAATTCATCTCCAACAAACAAGGGAAGAGGTCTATAACAGAGCTATCAAAGTTCAGGAAAATATAAAGAAGTTATTCAACAAAAGAACTAAGGCCTCAGATTTCAAAATTGGAGATAAATTTCTGAAGTGGGACTCAAGGAGAGAAGACAAAGGAAAGCATGACAAGTTTGACAGCTTGTGGCAAGGTCCCTACATCATCCAGGCCATAGTGGGTCCAAATTCCTTCTTTCTACAAGAATTAGATGGTACAGAGCTGTTTGGGGGTCCTGTCAATGGCAGGATGCTCAAACACTACTTCTGCTGATTTCCAATTTCCAGTTTACATTTCCATTGTACATAACATTGCAGTGTTTGTTTTCAAGAAAAAGAGGAAATGTTCCAAAAAAAAAAGAAAAAAAAAGAAAAAATAGAGAAAAAGAGAGGTTTATACATGCTCAAAACATGAACCTCTGAAGTGTAAAGAGTGGCTCTAATATGATCAAAACCTAAGCCAAAGAAAGCAAATATAGCTTGTTAAAACATGCCCAAAACCTGGACCAACAAAGAAGAAAAAGAGTCAGCTCTAACAAGCCCAAAACCAGAGCTGAAAAAAAAAAGAAAAGAAAAAAAAAAGGAGTGACTCTACCAAGCTCAAAACTTGAGTCACAAAAGAAAGAAGGATGCTCCAGACTTCAAATTTCAAGCCTTCAAAGTTTTGTTTTTAGTTTTCTACAAGTTTAGGTCTATGTGCAATGGTCTTTATGCTTTGGATCCATAGCAAACTATACTATCTAATCCTAGTTTGGTTGTTTTTAAATTTCTGTTGTAGAATGTAGAGAAGAAATCTGCCGAACAGTCTAATCCCAGCAGATATTAGATTAGGTAGAGAAACATATGAGACCAACAGTTTAATCTGGTCTCATGGAGTAATAAGGTAGAAAAATAATAGGTTTGTTTTCTTGTTTGTAAAAAATAAAAAGATGTAAAGGGTCTACTAGTCCAAATGCACCCTAGAAGAAAAATGCTAGGATTGTAGAATGGGTAGGTAGATTGATTAGGAAAATTTTTCTGCTAAGTCGATGTCTTCACAATTGTGGTAGCTGAAAATCAAAGAAGAAAGATGGCTCAAGCAGCAGGCATCTAGCCTACTCCAAAGATCTATTCTCTGAATTCTTGACTCCTTCAAGAGGAAGCCATCCCCATGTGGAGCCACTGTTAGCCCCCCTATAAATTTTTGACAAGAAAATTAGGGGGCTAAATTGTTGTTGAGCCTTCAAGGAATGTATCTCCTCTGAAGACACATCATCCTTGAAGCCTTTTCATGTTCCCTGCCTTTGATAAATTCCTTCTGCTGACTCCCTTTACGAGGTCCCGCTGATTGCAAAATCTGTGCTCCAAAGTCTATATTTGCCCCTTGTCCCCTGAAAAATATCCCAGTTTAACCATTTTTCCCCTATGTCTAAATTCCCCTCTTACCCCCTCCCAAATTCCTTCCTAAATCTTTTAAATCACCCTTCTTCCCTTCTAAGCCTCACGAAAACCCTTTGTTCGGCCTAAAACTCCTTTTTCCTCTTATCGTTACCCCTTTTTGGCTCTGATTTTCATTAAAAACGAGCCAAAAAACCCATTTCCCACCTTTGTAACAGGCCTAGCCCCTCCCTGTCCAGCCCCCTTAACGTTTCCCTCCATGTGACCCAGTGCCGAGACCAGGCGCCAAGGCGAAAGGCGCTTATTGCAAATATATATCGGGAGCGGTTAAAACCGTCGATCTGTACAGATCAGATGGTCGTCGTGGTCCCACAGCGTCCATCATTCTACCCATTCGCCGCCCCAGTCGTAGATCTGCCGTTCATTTAACCATTGATCCGACGGCTCATAGTACACCCATCCCGGTGGTCCTCGTCCACGCTCTATTCAGAAACCGCTGGTTTCCATCGCACCACTTTTAAAGGGTGGGCAGTTTTCCCATTTTCGTAGCGATTCCACTCATCAAATGATGTGTGGCAGCGACACTATTTCAAAACCGCCCACTCATCGTGCGTTATCGTTCCACACAAGACACGGAGCGATATGCATATCAAACATCCGATCTGCGATCGCCCATCCAACGGCGATTGCTCCATGAAGTTGCACGGAGGTTAACCCAGGTCATCCGTACCCTGGCCCACTGTCCATCGCACCCCGACGTGTTTTCCACCATTGATCTCTGCCGGAGATTGGACGGCCCAAATTAAATGCACGCCCACCCATTAACCCCACACTGCCATGTCATTTTTCCACGTGTGTTCGTCATTTTATCTTCCGTCCCCTATATAATTTCATTCCAAGGTCGAAGTCTTAATGTTTTTCATTGGAATTTCTATTTCGACATCGTCCAATGCATTTCCCAATGTTACACATTTTTCCCCCATAATATCCTCTGCATGCATCATCATCCATCGTGTCACGTCGTCGTTTCTGCAGTCATCAAAACTACCCTCTCCATGCACGGTTTTCGTAATTTTTTTTCATGTTTTACAGGGTTACAGGCAGGAAAAAAACCACCATGATTCATATGCGCTGATGTAAAGGCACATTGCACAGAAGGAGCTGAAGTTAGAGCCTGATTTTACAAGGAAATTTCCGGAAAGGTGTCTGCATCATAAATTGCATTAAAAGACAGAGTTCAAACTCCGCAAACCCTCTCCAGTGCCATTAAATCTCGGTTGCATAAACAAAGAAAGTACGGGAGCAACAGAGAGCTCGAGGCAAGAAATAGAAGATTTTTGAGTTTTTTCAGGGATTTTAGAAGGCAAAGGTACCAGTTCAAAGACATCATGGATTGCATGCGCACAGAAAACAATGCTATCAGGGTTTCAAATCAGCAGAATGTTTCTTCCTAAGCAAGGACACGATACACATTATTGTTTCAGTCTACATTGTGTCCAAGTGAAGTTCCCCCCCCTCCCCCCCTACAGTGGCCCTATGCTATCAGATGCATTTGTTGCATAGTATGGTAGATCTTAGCGTCATGATTCTACGTTTTGTTTAATTCACTAGAAGTACTACAGAATACTGCAGCAGAGTACATTAGAGACATGCTCGGAGTAAATGGGAGCCTAGAGAAGACCACTCTTGCATCCAAAAGAGTGCCAGAGATAAATGTGCAGGGTTTAAATAGAGTGGGTTTCGGCCCTCTTTCTTTTCTAAGTTTAATGCTTCATTTAGTGTTTCACCTACTCTCTCCGCTCCAATGGAGCTATAAATTCATAAAGAAACTCATTTTAAAGGTGGTTGATCAGTTATCAGAGAATTACAAGTTGTTTCTTTTGAGACAAAGTCTTTGTGTAAAGTAGCAAGATAGGCTGAGGAAGATGTTTTCTGTCTGAGTATCCAGCTATTGGAAATGTTGTACTTGACTGGTGTTGCTTTTTAATATGACAAGCACATTTATTTGGATCTTGATCTAAAGCAGCGGTGATGTTTTCCTATCTCTGTGTTTAATTCATTTCATTTCATTTCTACTGGCTTGCATCAGAAATTTGGCATAGGATTTACCCTTGTTAGGTACCCTATGTTTCTGCTCTCCTTGCCTTTGATGTTTTCTACTAAATGCGTTATCTAAGAATTGATTTCAGTTGATTTAACCAGTGTAGTGGATGTTGTTGCCTGCTCTCTGATGTATGAGTTAAATGAATATGTTCTTAGATGTTCTTGTTAGGATTTAGCTGGAAGATTTGGGAACACTGGGGATAAGAGTTAGCCCTGTCCACTAGGATCCTTGTGCACCCATCTGACCTTTCCAAGATCCCTCAAGCTGGAGGTTGAAGCATTGAGAGTTCAATGTCTCTCTCCGATTTCAGGTCTTTAACTTTGTGTTCTAAACCTCAATTTTTTCCTCCTCCCTTATCATTCCATTCCACACTATCATCTTTAAGATCCAATGTTTTAGATGACTAGCCCAATTGAAAGCCTGCATATTGATTAGCAAGAAAATCCTTTCCTGACTCCATTTCCCAATGGTTTTGAATGCTCCCTCGAATACTTCACCTCTTCCTTAATCCTCTTTTCTCATCCTTGTCTTACACTGAACCGTTCTTTCCTGATAACCAGCAACCAAACAAACAATCAAACAAATAAACTCTGTGCCTATAAATAGCCTAACATCTTAAAATTTGAGCTTCAAAGACATAAACCTTGCTTAATATTGAGAGATCCCTCTCTGGACCCAGGAGGGCTAGATCCTAAGGTCTAAAAGTTGTTTGATGTTGTCTCAGCTTTTGGTCTTGCCAATTTGGCCAAAACATGGGAACCCCAACAGGTGGACAACAAGAACATCCTTAAAAACAATAAACATCATCCACCTAGCGACTCCACTGGTCTTCAGTAGCCCTTTTGACCCCACTAGTTCCCATAAAATTCCCTCGGAATGCATTAGGCAATCCCAACCATGCTGATGGTGGACAAAAAAGTTGAAATATTCCACCTGGTGACACCACTGTAACCCTCAATAGACCTTAAGACTCAACTGGTAGACAACTCTAGACTGGTTGAAAAGATACAGTGACCCTTTCTGATTTACAAAAATGGATCCAAGGACACAAAGGAGATATGCTCCGATGAACAGAGGTCATATCCTTGGATTTCCACATAAAATTCCTAAGATAAATTAGTTTAAAAACCTGCCTATATTTCAAGATGAAAAATGTGATGACCCCCTATTACATCTCATCAAATTTCATATACATGTATGGAGGTTAAATGTTGAATGGCACGAATACTGCCTCCTAAAAATGTTTATGGCAACATTAGAGGGTAAGGTAAGAGAGTGGCATGAATGGCTAAAAACTGGTAGTTTTTTTTCCTTAAAGGATTTCCACAAGGTATTTTATGAGCATTATAAAGAAAATTGTTCATCTTTATCATTAGCTGAAAATTGTTGTGATCAATCTGAAGATCTCATACAATACCTTGTAAATATTGATGAAGATTTAGGAAATTGGCATCTCGAGGATCTATTAGAAGCCATTAATCAATTTCATTCTAAAGATAGCTATCATGACAGCCTAGAGGATTTAGTTGAGGAAGAAAAAAACCAAGAAATAGAAGAAAACCCATAGGACATTTCTCAAGGCACAAGTGATGATTCACCATCTCTTCTAGGCGAGGCTCAAGAAAACATTCAACCTCAAAATCAGCTGTCACAAGACAAATACAACTGTTGCACTTCTATCCAAAGAAAGAGAAAAATGCCTCCTTTTTTACCTGAAGAGGAAATCAATCAGATTATAAACATGAAACCAACCTCTAAACCTTCATGTGAACAAAAAAATTTTGTTCTTTCTCCTACTAATACCATCTACCATAAATCATAAAGCGAACTTATAGATAAATTCAAAGAAAAACAATCTGATAGTCCAATTTTCTTGATTGGTAACACTACTTATTTTTATGCTTTTCCAAAGTTTGATTAGTATGATGATAGTCATGTGCTCCAAACCGAAGCTAACCTTGCAAAGGCATCAACAATTGGTTTGTGGGAGGAATATCTACTTCATCAACTTGAAAATAGTAATCAGCCAATACAGGTCACCTATGACATTGATGAGGAAAGCCTTGAAATTTTAGAAGTGAGGAGTCTCTAACTCTTTTCTCTACTTCACTTCAGTCCATAAAAAATAACTTTCATGTAATTGGAAATCAACAGTCTTTCTATTTTGGTGTTGAGGTTGAGGAGGAGGATGAACTTCTTGAGCAAGTTGTCAATGAGAAGACTTTCCTGAAATGGTTGAGGGAATCAGTTAGGACATGGAATCCTCCTTAACTCCATATTTATAGCCACCAAGTTCCATTGAATTACAAATTGCAAATGAAGGCATAGAATCTGATAATCACATGAGAGTTGTTGCACTTCCTTCTTAAGAATATTTATTCCGAAAGAGTGCTCCTGCTCATCAAAATTATGGCCTTCATGCAAAATTCAGCTCACTCTATCAAAGCACATCAGGTTTTTTAGAGGACAACATTGCAATATATGATGAGTCTGATAGTACATATTATCATGAGGAAGAGGTGGAGTGTCTTTTCCAAAATATTCCCAAGTTCAGCCAAGTGGAGGAAGGAGCAGTCCTGGATCAAGCTCATTTTCTAAATCCTCACATTCAGGTATTGTTTCAAGATCCCTTTGTTGATTTATTAGAGACATTTGAAGGGGGATTAAATATGTCAAGAGAATTTTCATGCAAGGATTAAAGAAAAGTTTAGGAACTACTCTTAAAACATAAGTGAGGTGGGAGTGGCCTTTTGATTTTGTCAAAACCCTCAAAAAGTTGAACCAAGATCCCTTATGGAATCATCTGCTTGATTGGTTGTGTTGGAAAAGAGATTTTACCAGCTAAATGTATATCATGTATAAGTTAGATTAGGATAGATAGGCAAGAAAATAAGCTCAACACTATGAGCATCTTTCTAGTTTTTAATCTTAGAATTTTGGTCCAAAAACAAAAAATACAAAAAACAAATAAAGAAGGAAAAAGAGGGCAGATTTGAAAAAGAGGTACAACCCCATACCCAAAAAATAGTAATACTAAAAGTGTGCAAGCCTAAATGCCACTACTTGTTCAAAATAAGATCTTGTTCAGTCATCTAGCCTAATCATGGCTGAACATGTTTTCAATTTATTGCTAATAAGTTACTGAAAGAGAACTTGTCAAAGCATCTAAACTTGACTTATCAGTAGGAATAGTTTAGGAAGAAAAGATTCTAGTTCTCCATGCTAAAATATGAACCAAAGAGAAAGATGGGAAGGCTTAACAAATGATAAATCATAGATCTCATTATTTTTATTTTTGTTTGTAAAAAATAATGTTTGTGTGCAGCTTGTCCTAATGCCACAGCTCATGGTGAATCATATTTCCTAATCCTGGTTCAAACCATGTTTTCAATTTCATGTCAATAGCTTAGAGAATGAAGTATGTCATATAGCTTAATCTTAACAATCAGTTAGTCTAGGTAGAGAATAAAAAGAGTTCACTAGCATAATCTAAACTCTTGGAAGTAATAAGGATAGAAGTAGGTAGTTTGTTTTGCTTTCAAAAGAAGAAAATTTCAAGGGTTTGCTAGTCGAAGTGCACCCAAGGAAGAAAAAATGCTAGGCAAAGTAGGTTGGGTAGGTAGAGATGATTTTGAAATAGTCATGTTTTTCAGATTCTTGAGATCATACTTCAAAATAGACATCAACAAATGAGGGAAGAAAAATCTACACAATGGATGAGGCACTAGTCTTCATAAACCCATAGATTTGAAGTTCTGGACACCTCCTGAAAAGGAGCTGCCCTCCCCAAGTGGAGCTATTGTTAGTCATCAATAATTTTTGCTATTTTGTAGATGACTAAATGCTTATCCTAGATTTCTAAAAACAAAATTCATGAATATTGTGAGTTTTAGAAATCTCACTTCCTTCATTATCCTTAGGATAAATTTTCACTATCTACCTACTCTATCATGTCATAGTCAGCCTATCACTCACGAAAGATCCCTCATGGACTCATGCCTCTCATCTCTGTCCCATTTTCACAAAAATAACCTCAATACTCTATTTTGACTTAGCCTCTCCCATCCACCTACCACCTAAGATTTCCAAAAAAACTACCCTTTCCCATGTTCATCCAATGCCCCAAGAATTTATGGTCTCAAAAATCTCTGTAGGCTCTTTAGATAAATCAATTACATTGTATTTTGATCTTCAACACATCAAATTATCAAAAACTCTGTTTTCACACTCGAGGAGCCTAAGCCAAGCTTTCAGTCAAAGGACATGTCTTAAGAGTCTCCTACTAGGTCATTAGGGTTTTTCATGGTTTGAAGGATTTCCTTTGATGTTCTAAAACACTATTTTTCTTGTGTGAAGAAGATGAAACCAATTGTGAAAGAAGGTCAAGCCACTGTTTGTCCAAATTATATCAGAAAGGCCTTCATGAAGGATTACTTTTCCCAAGACAACATTCAACAAGAGGATAAATGTTCTTCTTAAACATTTCTACAGGAATGATTGAGATAGCTATCATACAAAGAAATAGGTAAGGTAAGAAGTCAACTCCTCAATAAAGGACATCATGCAAGTAGAAGAAGATTTCAAGGGACTGTTGGAAATACTGAGAGGGGGGGGGGGGTGAATCAGTATTCCTTTCAATTAGAACATTAGTTAATCTTCAATTATTATTAGTGTTTGTACAATGATAGCAGCAAACAAGAGGAACACAAATGCACACAGTTTTTAAGGTGGAGACCCACTCTGGGACAAAAACCACCTAATGCTTTTCTAATAATTCTTTAATATTCAATTCCAATTGAAAGTAAAGCTCCAACTTCCTAGAATCTAGAAAAGCCTTCTTCTCCAGCTCCCACTGGATGGATGCTCCAACACCCAAGATTCTTCAGTAGTCAACTGAATGGATGCCCCAACACCCAATGAGCTACAACTCACCCTAGCACCACCCTACCACCCTATAGAAGAATAAAAGAAGAATGGACTCCCGTACCAGGGAAAATGGTCCACTTTACAATGATATAGAATGATGTATAAGAAGAAGATATACTAGACCATAACCCCAAATTTGAAAAAACTACCTAATGAGATCCTAGACCTCCCAACACTGCCTCTTCAACCCTTGGCAGATAGACACTAGTACAATTTTTACAATAATGTATTTACAATGACTTAGTACAATGATACCTTTACAATGATTATATGCAGTGCTGCCCACTTGAAGACTTCATATGATGAAATTCTTACTGCTGTTATACACCTTGGTTTATGCTCTTGTCATGCTACCCTTTGCTGCACCTTGCTTTTCTTTGTTGCCGTAGAAAGTCTGGTCCTTTGCAACCCTTGACAACACATGATCTAGATTTTTCTTGCCTTCTAGGAGCTCGATATTGAATCTAGTGTATCTCTGTTATTTCAGATCCTTAATATCTAATTTTTGGTCCTGTAGTATTCCTCTGAGTCTTCTTTCCAATGCCATAGGTCTGACCCAATTTGGATTCTTCAAGAGAGAGTTATACCCAATCTCTCACAATGCCCTAATTAAGGATTATTTCAGCAAAGCGCACTTGTACGACATGCCACGTGTCACTGTTTCTTCATTTATATTTGAAATTGAAAGAGAGAAAATTAAAGACTATGCACTATCCACCAAATTTTATGGAAATCCAATCTGATACTCAGAGAGAGAGTTATGACGAATTTACCAAGGTCACTTATTTGAGATGAATTTAAGGAGCCTACAAAAACCCTAAATTCCACAGATAATATCTCAAAAAATATTGCGCATATTGATCTAAAATTTTTACTGTAGCTTCCTCAGGATTTTGGCTTCACCTCATAAAAAATTTAGCTTTTCAACCTTCATATAAAACACGTTAGAGAAAAAATTCCATGATGACCTGTTTCAGATGGCCGAATCCCTTGCATAAGGAGGAAATGAAGAACACAATTTATATGAATGCTTAAGTTGAGAGGGGCTTCAACAAGTGAACGTGGGAGGGATTTGAGGAGCTTAAAAAATATTAGTTATGACTTTTCAATGACCCATGCTCCAACCCCATGGGGTTTTAGCCCACTAACTGGGGGTACAAACTTCAAACATGAATATCTCTCAAACTGTGAAGAATTACATGGTGTGCCATATATCAATGAAAACATCTCGACAAGTAGAAACCATCAAAATCATTATTGACCCAAAATATATTAATTTGGTAGGTGTTACATAGAAATTTTTCACTATCCCTGCCATTCCCCATCCCGCATATTGGAGGGCTCATTCCGTGACCTGTGAGCAGAGACAAGACTTGAAAATACTTTCATTGCATCCCTCTGAAGATGAGCTTTCATTTCCCTGAAGACATATCCCTGCAAAAAACCCTAAAAATAGCTCTTTTTCCATTAGCGCGATTCCACAGTTCAGCCCTCGCGCCAAGGAGGCAAATCCTCCAAAGAGGGCGTGCCAATTGGCGCTCTGTCATAGAGCTGCACCCGCGCAAACCATATTAGGAGGTGTTTTTTAAAAATAAATGGCGGAAGTTTCATCCTAATGAATTACTGGACTGATATCTATCCTAAGTTGGGAGGTTTGGCTACGGATTTCCATAGAGAGGAAGTGGTTTTCCACCTCTCATGGAAGCTTCCTTGATGATAGGGCCAATCCCATAATTATAGGGATCCCAACTCCCCTTCCTCCATCTATAAAAGCTTGCTCGTCTCCTTTGCAAGCTAGTTCCCAAGAGCTTTCACATCCTTATGCTGCAAGAGCCTTCTTAATTCCCTTAAGGCCAAATCCAAGTAAGGAGACTATTGTCAAGTATCCGGAGAGAGAGGCTTGTCCCATCCTTGACAGGCTTTATCGAGACATGTTTTGCTGACGACCCGCCAAAGGAGAATTCAGCGTCGAAGCTATGGTTGTATTCTTATTTTGACTCATTAATGATAAGCGACTATTGGTTATGGTTCCACTCTTGTTCTTGATTATGTTCATGAGTTATGTCCTCTTCGACTGACATATAGTTGTATATACTGGATTTTATGCGTGCGTTTGTGTTGTTTCTTGCATGTGCAGGTGTCCAATCACGGAGATCGTGAGGATTTTGATCTGCCAGGGCGAAGGAACGGGAGCACCACCTCTTCTACAAACGACAGCGTTGGATTCCAGGTAAACCTTCATCGCAAGTTGGTTTATTTACGATTAGGAACCTGCACTGTAGCGTGTTTTATTGTTGCTAGACCCGATCTGGGCTAGTAGGGATCGCCTCTGTCTGCAGAGGGGATTAACCTCTTCAAAAATTTGGCGACTCCGCTGGGGAGTCAGATTGTTGTTTGATTTGTAAGCTATAGACGAAGCCTAAAGTGCAGCCAGATAGCCTTCGAAACGCTTTTGCTCTACATTAGCGGAGTAGGTCAACGCTGCTTCAGTCAATCTCTGGTTTAGTTTACGGACTGAACAACTTGGATTGTTGTCTTCTCTTTTCGGTCAATTTCTTGGCCTTGCTTGCTTGGTCAGCTCTTTGGACTGGTTTTTCCTGTTTGTTTGGCTTTGTTTTAGCCTTGTCATCACTTGTCTGTGTCTGAGATTGCTGGTTTTTCATTTTCCCATAGTAAACTCGGCTGGCGCGCTTTTTAGTGTGACAGTCGTGCTCATTGGCGCAGGTTGCTTGTGTATCACCCGCGCCATTGCCTTTCTGGCGCTAATTTCAAGCTCATAGTCGCGCCAATCCTGTGAGCTATTAGGGTTTGCTGTGTTTCATGCTTTCTAGGACTGACTTGTGATTTTGATCTTGTTTTTTTGGCTATTTGAGTGCACTGGAGTCTAGTTTGACTGATTGTAACGTCCATCCTTTGGTTGTTTTCTTATTTCTTTCGATTTTTCATTCGAGCCCTAGGACATCTAGGTGCTTTTGTGAGTTGAGCCTCCCTTGGGATTTTTTGGTTTTCGTTCGTTCAGTCGACTTTGGGATTGCCTCCTTGCATTCATTTGACAGTTGTTTATCATTTTATTGCGCTTTTTGAGTGATTGATTTCATTTTCATTCGAATTTCGCTTTGCTTCATTTTGGGCCTAGATTACACGGCTCATTAGTGTCTTTGGGACTTTTCTTGGTTTTGAGAGACTTTTGGTCGATTTGAGATCTGATTGTTTGTGACATTGAGTGAAATCTGCTTGTTTTTTCTCTCTTATTATCATTTCTCAAATTGCTTCTCATTTGTTTTCGGTTTGTTTAGTGCATCTAGCTTTCAAATATTGAAAATATAAAAAAATCTCTTTTTCTTTTGATTGATTAGTGCAAATTAAAATCTTTTCGGTGTTATTAGTAATTAGTGACTTTGAAAGAAAAGTTTTTAGTTTCATTAGCTGCATTAGAGATATCACTGATTGTCTTCCGATCATTTTGTTTGTGTAAAAAGCTCTTAACTCTTCTGTAGCTAGCTTTCATCGAACGAAATGATATACTGTGGCATGTAGTTTTGCATTTAGGAGATTTTTGAGACATCACATTTGTTAGGGCCTGAAAACTGAAACGTAATTGAAGATAAACTTTAAAATCTACTCAATTTACACTAAGGCAGCATTGAAATCTAACGAAACACATTTAGAGGTCTAGGCTAGAGACGTGTTCCGGCGTCTTAAAACCTAGTAGTTGTCGTTCGCCTCTTGGCTTTAGACAGCACTAGTACGGACTTGTGCTCCCCATACCGTCGCGTATATAAAGGGAGACCCCACTAGGTTTCAATTCTTTATCCATAGGAAGCCAAGTCTACCACCCTATACCCGTGATACATCGAACACAGCATTCGGGGAGATTGCCTGCACGTACAGAAAGTCCTTGGTTGATTTCTCTTTCATTATTGGAACCAAGGTGTATATTGCAGTTCACGGCTATTTGGTACACCATTTTGCCTAGTATTCCTGAGTATTAATTTCATCTTTTCTGACTCCCTAAATTTGAAAGGATCACCAAGCGCTTGTCCTTTCACGCTTGTGTCAAATCTGAAAGAGATAGAGTCACCTTTTCGACCGTTTCTCGACTCGTAAAACATGAAACGGTGAAGTTTCTTATTTTTCAATGTGGTAAAAAATTAATCACCCACGATCACACGCCTTGTTAGATTCTGCTTGTTGACCGTTTGATTGTGTGTCTTGACTCATTTTCAGCCCATGTGTGTGTTTGATCTTTTTCTCTTGTCATTACTACCACAGTGGCGGAACCCTCAGTTTCATCTACTGGTAGTCCTTATACGGACGATTCATCAGAGGTTTCCCAATCCTCTGCTGAACCACAACAGCCCATTGTTTCTGAGAAACCCTTTGGGGGACCAGTTGAATTCAATTGGCCCTTTTCTGAACCTTTTTCTGAATTGAGATTAGGAGCTGATTTCCTTTCTCTTACATAGGGTTCGCCTTTTATAGCTGCTATTTTTCCACCTAGTCCTCGCCGTCTATTACGAGATCTAGCGGCAGGCTCAAACATGAGTGATTCCAGTGAGGAAATCCCAACATCCGGTGAAGATTACCAGTTATTTCCTCGGATATTATTTCCAGGAGATGACTCTGAACCTGTTATTATGTCATCATCCGGTCTCTCACTGCCAGCAGGGTATAGATCCTTGGGTCAGCTCATTTCCGCCACAGCCTCTATGGGAGTGTCAGCTCCTTCTACGAGGTCGGTTGCTCCTTCATTGGGGGTGTCTCCTCGAATGCCCGTCACCTCTGTACCCTCTCGGCCCACTGTCTGTGTGGTTCCCTCTGCACCCGCTGTCACGGCACCCTCCGCCAGGGCTATGCCGCCTCTCGAAGACATTTATTTAGCGACTGCTATACCGGAGAACATCTCTCCAGAGGAGTATCGGTTGTCCCTACAACAGCTGAACCCCGAGGTTGGACCATCCTCCCAAGATCCCAACCGCTCTTATTTTTCGCACTATGCACAAGATGGTACACCTGTGTATGCTTTTCCAGATCAGTACGATGAGCACGAGGACATTTTGCATCTACCCGCTCCTGAGGCTCACCTCCATGCTTAAGGTTTACCTTATAACCAGGCTTATATCTCGTAAGGGAAACCTTTCCAAAGCCAACCTTCGGGCCAACCTGGCTATCCTTATGACCCACAGAAACAGCCCGTGCAAGGCTATCCTGCGGGCCAGCAAGGGCCATCGTACGGTCCGCAAGGACAGTATTACAACCCTTCCGGTCATCCTGTGCAGCCTCAGCCGGGGTACCAACCAGGACCGGTCTATGGTCCTGGGGGGAAAATCCAGCCTTCTCAACCTATGCAACCGCAGTATCCTGTTGTTTCCAACATTGCATATCAGCCGGGACCATCCTATGGTCCTGTTCTAGGTCAGACTGATTACTAGCAACCACCTGGCTCTATTCCTCCACCAAGCCAACCGACCTATCTGGTACAACCTGGTGTTCTGCCTCCAGGCCAACCGGCCCATCTGGCACAACCTAGGGCTCCTTCACAGCCAGGTCAACCTGTGCAACTGACACAGCATGTCTATCCGGGTCAAACTATTCACTCAGGGCAACTCGTTCAGCCGAGTCAACCTGTTCACTCAGGGCAGCCCGCTCATTCCATTAACCGTGCTCAGCAGCTGATTTATTCGATGCCGCAGCCAAATCAACAGCTGCGCCCTAGTTATCAGGCTCCGCAGGGTTCCAATTATCAACAGCCGACTCATCCTCAGGGCGGTTATTATCCTCATGGTCAATCTCAGCCGAATTATAGCCAGCCCCGAGGTTCTCAGTATTATCCTCATCAACCTATGTCTACCTATACTCAGCAGCCAAATCCAAATGCTGCTTACACTGGGCCGACATATAATCAGGGTCCGTACTTTGGTTATCAAGCCCCACACACTAGTTACCAGCAGCCAGATCAGTCTGGTTATACGACCTACGCCCCCTACAGTCAGAATCCTATGGGACAGAACCCATGGGGGCAAGGATATTCCCAACCAGCGTGTAGTATAGGTACCGGTCCTCATCCTGGGCCTGGCATTCTGGTCAATCCGCCATTGCCGTTCCTGGCCACCTTGGAGTTGCCGGATGTTTCAAAACTGACCAATTATTCGATTTTGCATAATCCTTATTGGCCTTCGGTTCCTACCAAGATACCAGGTGATTGCCCCAAGTTTGAGGGTAAAGCTGGGGAGGACCCCCAAGCGCATGTGATGACGTATCATCTTTGGTGTTCGTCTAACTCTTGGGTCAATGATTCAATTCGTCTGCGCCTCTTCCAACGCACTTTGACTGGAGCTGCTGCTAAGTGGTACATCGAGTTATCCCGTGGCATCTTCCAAGATTTCAATTCCTTAGCCATGGCTTTTCTGACGCACTTTCAGTTACCGGTTCATTATGAAGCCGGGACGCACCTCCTGACTTCTTTAAAGCAGGACAAAGCCACTCAAATTTCTGATCACATTCATGAGTGGCAGCGCCGTCGTAGACTGATCAAGTTTCATATACCTGATCAGATACTAACTCACTGGTTCACCACCTCCTTCATGAACAAAATCGCCCAAGATATTGCGATGGGAGCATGTGTGATGGAGGAACAAGCCATTGCGCGTGCCCAATATCTGGATCTTGTATATTCGCAGTCCGACACGCTTTATGATATCCTGCCTGATGCTCCATGGTCCGGAACCTCTAAGGCTCCACCTACCCCTACAGTGGATGGTGTCATTGGTTCCGTGTCTCAGAATTCGAAGAAATCTTCGAATGGGAAGCAGAAGTCTAACTCATCCAATAATTCTGCTCCTCCCGCCCCTACCGATTCTAGAAAAACTGCAGAAGTTAACGCCGTTCAGGCTAATCCTACGGAGAAAGCCTCCAAAGGGAAAAAGAAGGGCAAAGGTAAATCTAAATCCGATGCCCCAAAGCCAAAATCCAAACCTCACACTGAGGATGGTTCTCAGCGTAAACCGAAGTATCCCTGCCTCATTTGTGAAGGAGACCATTATACCAAGGATTTTCCACGACGATCTGAAGTTAGTCAACTTCTCAAAGGCTCTAAAGGGACTCCGACAGTTCTTAAAGAACCATTCCCATCTCAGCAGACCCAGATGGTTGAACAGCCTTCACCATCTGCACCATTTGGGTCCCAAGTTTTTATGATGAATGGTGCTGCACCTATCTCTGTTGCCACACGTTCGAAGGATTACAATGAATCGTGGCAGGCACCTGGGAAGGAAGTTGCGGATGGAACACCTCACCCACCTGTCTCTGGTTCGTTGGAAATCGAGAAGCCTACTCCTAAACCTGTTGCGAAGCCACCTTCTAAAGGTGTTCTCCGAAGATCTTCTTACAATCCGAATGCCCGTGCCGCTCAGCACTACATTATTGTTGAGGATTTGGCACAGGCGCCTTCTGCTATGTCTACACTAGAAGTTCTTCAGAGTTGTCCTTCACAACGAAAGGCTTAATTATCTTCCATCGGTGGCATCGATCCCACCGATTCAAGTCTTCTCACCTTCAACTTAGAGAATTTCACCCCCCAACTTCCACATCAGATCGCTCTTGTTATTCAAGTCAGGATCAATGGTCTTCACATCCATAGGGCCGTTGTGGATGAAGGTGCCTCTAGCTACGTTATGTCATCTGCTTGCTGGAAGGCCATTGGCTCTCCAGCCCTTTCATCATCTCCCAATGCCCTAGAGGCATTTGATGGTCGGGAATCCAAACCCTTGGGTGTTCTCGAGAGTTTAGCGATCACTTTACAGGGGAAGACTGTCAACGTAGAAGTAGAAGTGGTTGACGCCAGGCTCAAATACAATATACTTCTCGGTCGCAGCGGGACTCATGCCATGCTATGCGTGCCATCCACCGTCTTTCGACTTCTTAAGTTCCCTCACGAGGGAAAAATCGTTACGGTGGATCAGTTGTCCTTCTTCACCTCCACATCCGAGAACAACGTTCCATACGTGGATCAGATCCCAAATCCCCCTGACAGTGTAGGACCCGGTCTCTTCAAGGACCCCATCCTCATGGTTTTTTTCCCGCACGACCACCGCACACCGCTCAAGTTAACGTGATTTCAAGGTCTGATGACCCCTGGCTCATCCCTACACCTGAGCAGGTGTTTGAGTTTGGAGAATCAATGCCCTTGACTCTAGTAGAGATTAGATACTGTGAAATTGTTGCTGCATCTGATCCTCCACCTCCTCAGCATGCTCCTTTGAGCATGGCTCTAGATTTCTACTCTCAATCCCCCTGGCTTGGTCAGGCTAATTCTCCTGATCCTCTCAAAGAGACTTTTCCTTCCGATGAAGCCATTGTTGAAACAATGTCTCTTGAGGAGCTGCCTTGGAGCGATGGACATCATCGTTCCTCTTTCATGCCTAGCCTGGGGGAAATGACGGATTGTCTAGAGCGTTATGCATCTCAGGTTCCTACTCCTCCTCTCCAAATGCCCATTTTGACGCACGAGGTTCTTTCGGAGGGAAACCTGAGTAATATCACTCAAACCATCCCGATCAACATCTCCGTTAAATCGGGAATCGTTGGGAACGTACATGATCATCTCCCTCTTGAACCTCCTCCTTGGAGCTCGTCGGAGCATAGTTCTTCCACTTGTGTTAAGCTCCTAAAACAATAAAACAAGCTGCTACGAGGATAGTTCTTTTAATTGTGTCAACCTCGTTAAAATAATAAAACATGAGCATTTTCAATTCGAGTTTTGATAGATTTAGTTCAAATCTCCTTTGTTTTCAACCTTCACTCCATTTCCTATGGAATGAAGCTTGGGGGGCATGCACCTCGAATTGAGACACCATGCTGGGGGGCATGCCCGTCTTTAGTGTACATAGGTGTGTGTTTTTCATTTGTGTGCATGTGTGGTGTGGTTTGTAATGTAAACATTTTTCTGCTGATCGGGTCTTCCTGATTGTGCAGATGTCCATCAATCCGTTTGTTGGTTTCGCGGATGGTGCCTCCCGGAGTACCAGGAATCTGTCTTCAGCGGCCTAGGTAATCTATGATCCTGCTGGTGAGTTGGTCAATCTGCAAGGTGTGTGTCTGGGACATACTACAAATAACATTGTGGAATGTAGTCCTGTGTTAGAATTATTAACTAAGGCTATAAACCTTGGTATCCGTGAATCACTTATGTATCTAGACTCACAACTTGTAGTATCACAACTGAACGGACACTATTCAGTAAGAAACCCATCCATTTTACGTCTGTATCTGCGTATTCATTTACTGGAAAGAAATTTTGACTATATTACATATCATCATATACCCAGACATATGAATACGTTAACTGATGCAGTAGCTAATTTGGTTCTAGATAGACATTTGCGCAATTTGTAAATCATCATCACATGTAAAAGGAAAATCCATCCAGAAATAGATATGTATATATATAGATATCGAATGTTTACATCGTGTGCATCACATTAAATCAAAAATATACATGTTCATCTTAATACATCCGGAGATGACATGTCTCTCAAAAAATATGCATGATAAAAGCCCTAGGAGTCTAATCCGCATGGTGCTCATGATAACAAGTGACTGCACGCACTAAGCATCTCAGAAGTCGGTGGAGGCAACTAGGCACTCCCATCGTATGTCTTTGATATGCCAGTCGGGCGTAGTTTGGGATCCCTCAAGCAATACCCTCAAGATTCTGGATCAACTCCCCCCCCCTCTGCACCCTCTGCCTGAGGATCAGGTGCGAGAAGAGTCCTCCGCGCAATTGGAGACATACCGGCTGGTCTCTCTGGGCCCACGTCTGCATACATATAAAATGTGTCATAACGGACATGTATTAACAAAAAATCATAAAATATAAAAATGAAAAAGAGAAGAGGTCATACCCAACTCCTCATCCCAATCATCTCCCTCCGGCAGTGGGAGATCTGGGTCTCTAGTGAAATCGGTTCCTGCATATGGCCAGTCTTCCACTACAATCAACTGACGCCGCAACCACCCAAAAAACTCCGGCCTCCAGGACATCTGTTGGCCTCCTCCAGCTCTGGGCATCAGTGCTGCCCAGCAAGCCATTCTTGGCTCTCGTGGAATCAGCTCAGCTACTATGGCCCCTTGGCCCTGGAAGATTGGTAATTGTTCCAGAATAAATGATACCAAGATAGAACCGTAACCAAACTATTTCAGTTTGGCCTGCTTACACTTCGTGAGCTGTATCTTGATATTTATTGTCACTGTTGTGGCCCAGTCGAATAATAGGGGACTCATGCACTCTGAGGCCAGTAAGAGTTGGGCCTTTGTTGCCTCGTACGGTGCCTGCGATCCCACGGCCCGCGTGATGGTATGAAGCACTACCTGGAGTGCTAGATCAGGAATAGTATGGATGTCCACCTTTCCACTTCCTGATCCCAGTCGTGCCCCTCGGTACACTCGTGCCATCACTTGCTCCATCTTCTCACCAGACGGTCTGCTCCCTGTCAATATGGGCACCGGACCTCTGTGCGATAGTCTGGTTATGAAGTATACGTCAAAGACCTCCAGTTCTAATACTTGGTCCCGTAAATTGAACACTTGTTCATGTTCGTCCCATATGCTGATCAGGTACTGTAGGAGCTCAGGCTGAGCTCGTAAACAAGGTGTCAGGAAGAATTTTTTGAGCCCATAGTTCTTGAGGGCATTAATGCAAGTTTCATTCTCCAGGGCTCTTTCATCCTCTTCCCCGTGCTCCCTCTCTTTCCACTCAATGACCATTCTGATTGGTTGCCTGCATTCACATGGTCAAAAAACTTCAATTAGACCTCTGCTATCTTTAAAAATTCATGCAATTCACTCATTGTATGAAAATTTCAAACGGAAAATTGGATTGCCCCGCTGGCGTGACTATTTTCCTAACAGTCGCGCCAGTTGGAGCAGGCCCTTTGGAAATAAAATTCCATTGGCGCGGGTCCGTGCCGGGTACCCGCTCCAATGGGCAGAGCCCTAAAAATTCAAAAATTCCTCATAAGAAGTCTAATATGCAATAAAAATTTATGAAAAACAGATTGAAATGGAGTACAAAGAAGCACCTATTACCTAGAACAGACGGGAATCTGAATGGTAGCCCGGATCGGTCGTAATCGTCGTCAGAAGTTCGCACACGAAATGGACCACTGCTGCTCTTCAGTGAGGTAAATAGTGAAAAGTAATTTTATTTTTACCATTTGACATATTTATAACTTTTTAAACTCAAAATAGGTTTTGAAGCTTATTTTTATGAATATTTTAATATATTTTGTCAAAAATGGGTTTTACACTTGCTTTTTGTGCAGCAACAGGTTTTTTACGCGACTTAAACGGTGAAACGAGTTGTATTTTATACTTTTTTGGACTTGGTAAATACACGAAAAAGTCACTCTGGAGTCATCTTTCAGCTCTTTTCTGACTCTCTAAACATGAAAAGATTGTCGAGGCCCTTGTCATTTCAATCTCATTAAAGTGGACACAAATCAACATCTACCCAGTATACGTTTACCCCTTTTTTGGGATGGGATGGATTATTTAGGAAAAAGGAATACCCTAGCCTATTGCGACTAGGAGGTTTTCTCGGATATTGTTTTCTACCTTTTCGGGTCCGAGGAACTATCTAAGAAAAGGGACCGCTGGAGTTTACTTTTCTGTTGTCTTTTCAAACTCTCTAAATATGAAAAGACGTCGAGTTCTTCCTTTGTCAGACTCGTTAAATCCTGATGACATCGGATTCAGTCGAAATGACGTTATTCGAGTCGCTCCTTCCTAGGGCTCGTTAAATGTACTAGGACGGACTTATATGACAAGCATATGCTATCCCCTTCAATCTTGTTATTAAAAATAATTGGGGTACTCGCCAGAAATGGTGGGGAAAAATGGAACCAGCATCATTGTCGTGTTGGCAGTATGTCACTCTTGAACATGGCACTTGTCTGCATTCGTGTCAGGTTGGGGACATCTCATCTCGTTCTTCACTTGCCTCCGTGGGTTTGGATAATCCCTTTTGACCTCTCATCTTCTCATTTCCTCGTCACCATGACCTCTGACTTGTTGATGTCAAATACTGCCAAATCCACTATTGTGCCGTTATATGTTCAAGAGAAGTTGACCTTTGCAAGTATCAACTTTCCTCTGATTCTCATACGATTCAAAAAAAAAAAACATCATGTTCCTCTGTCTCATGTTGATGATGTGGGAAACATTATCGCCCACCTTCGATCAAGGTCACTTCCTATCGACTTCAGCTCAATATCCGAAAAGCTGATCTAGAGACTCCCTTATGGTACCTTGGAGCCTGCATGCCTCAATGGCAGGTTCGTCGCATTCGACGTGGGGTTTTCATCATTGGCCTCCGATCGAGTGATCCTAAGGATGTTCGACGTCAGCTCATTGATTCACATGCCATAGGTTGTACCTGTATTACCTTGAGGGCCATTGTCATTATTGGTGGTACCTCTCACGTCTGTTAACAACTTTCATCATTGGCTGGTAATCAGACGATGTTCTTGCATGTTCGACTTCAGTTCACATATTCGCATGCTTGAACTTGTACTTTGTTCGGGTCGAGATGGAGTGCAAGACCCTGGATTGTGTCTGTTGTAATCTAGGCTGTGATTTTGTGGATTATTATGATTATTTACATGACTCACTGATTGGATGGCTGCGACCATACCTGAGTCTATTTATCGATCGTCTCTGGATGGCTGCATCCATGCCTTGGATCTGGATTATTGTATACTCTGTTTTGGATGGCTGTGCCCATACCACACATATATATCATGTATCTGAGACATCAGTTGTACTTCGCTCTGCAGGTTTTCCGATGGCAGTGTTTTCAGTCGGCATGATCTCGTAAAGCATTTCACCCCTCTCTCTCTCTTGGGCCTCATGCTTTAGGGGGCATATGTTACACAGCAATTTGTCACCGTCCCTGCCATTCCCCATCCTGCACATTGGAGGGATCATTCCGTGACCTGTGAGTAGAGACAAGACTTGAAAATACTTTCATTGCATCCCTCTGAAGATGAAATTTAATTTCCCTGAAGACATCTCCCTACAAAAAACCCTAAAAATAACTCTTTTTCCATTGGCGCGGTTCCACAGTTTAGCCCTCGCACCAAGGAGGAAAATCCTCCAAAGAGAGCGTGCCAATTTGTGTTCTGTCATAGAGCCGCACCCACGCCAACCATATTAAGAGGTGTTTTTTAAAAATAAATGGCAGAAGTTTCATCCTAACGAATTCCTGGACTGATATCTATCCTGATTTGGGAGGTTTGGCTACGGATTTCCATAGAGAGGAAGTGGTTTTCCACCTCTCATGGAAGCTTCCTTGATGATAGGGCCAATCCCATAATTATAGGGATCCCAACTCCTCTTCCTCCATCTATAAAAGCTTGCCCATCTCCTTTGCAAGCTAGTTCCCAAGAGCTTTCACATCCTTATGCTGCAAGAGCCTTCTTGATTCCCTTAAGGTCAAATCCAAGCAAGGAGACTATTGTCAAGTATCCGGAGAGAGAGGCTTGTCCCATCCTTCACAGGCTTTATCGAGACATGTTTTGCTGATGACCCGCCAAAGGAGAATTCGGCGTCAAAGCTATGGTTGTATTGTTCTTTTGACTCATTAATGATAAGCGACTATTGGTTATGGTTCCACTCTTGTTCTTGATTATGTTCATGAGTTATGTCCTCTTCGACTGACATATAGTTGTATATACTGGATTTTATGCATGCATTTGTGTTGTTTCTTGCATGTGCAGGTGTCCGATCATGGAGATCGTGAGGATTGTGATCTGCCAGGGCAAAGGAATGGGAGCACCACCTCTTCTACAAACGACAGCGTTGGATTCCAGGTAAGCCTTCATCGCAAGTTGATTTATTTACGATTAGGAACCTGCACTGTAGCATGTTTGATTGTTGCTAGACCCAATCTGGGCTAGTATAGATCGCCTCTGTCCATAGAGGGGATTAACCTCTTCAATAGTAGGTCAAAATTCCCATGCAATATTGGGTTAGCCCCTAGTGCTTCTTGGGTTGACATCAATGACAATCGCTGATCAACAATCTCCCCCTTTTGCATTGATGGAAACACAAGTACTCTCCCTGCGATCATGGCACCTCTTCCTACAACATTATCTCCCCCTTTGAGATCAATGGAAAAGGGTAACTCCCCCTGAAACACAACCATCCTGCGGACCTGTACATACTTCCACTCGTGCTGACACACAACTTTCCTAAAGACCTATACACACTTCCACTCCCCCTGGAACAAAACCGTCATCCATACTCGTAATCTACTTCCACTCCCCTTTTATATTCTAAAAAAAGGAAAATATAATGAGAACTTGAGAGAATCCCAAGCTTCTGGCGAAGATATTCCAATGCTGGTGAATATTTAATATGTGATTATTTTGTTGCTGCTTGGAATATTGCTACTTGTCCAACTGCTTGCATAACATCTGGTTGGGAGGCTATTACATATAGAAGAATACTAATCATATATCTATACAACCTTTGATCCACATCCTTAGATGAGTTGTCTATGCTCAATTTGCAACTTGTTACCATTGGAGTAAGGATGGGTTTGCAATCTTCGATTTTAAATTTCTTGAGCATTTCCTTGATGTACTTATCTTGAAATATAAATATTCCTTTCTCTTGCTGAGATATTTGAAGCCCTAAGAAGTATGTCATCTCACCAAGTAAAGACATCTCGAAATCACTTTGCACCTTTGTAGAAAAATTCTTACTTATTCGATCATTATTGTTACCAATTATTGTATCATCCTCTTTAGCTATTAGACATGCTTTAGTTTCTTCATCCAGAACATATATTTCGTTTGGAGCTCGACTTGTTGTAGCCACAATTTCACCATACACGTCTTTCCTAATTTCACATTTCGTGGAGTTGAATAGTATTGTGTGTCCTTGATCACACATTTGTCCAACACTGAGGAGATTATGATTCATGTTTTCAACCAATAGAACATTCTTGGCTAGAACATCTTTGCTTCCAAGACTGACAGTACCTGATCCTATAACATTTGAAGATCCATCATTTCCAAAGGACATAGTTCCATCCTTCTTCTCTTTCAGAAATACAAATTTATTTCTATCTCCATTCATATGCGTTGAGCAACTGCTATCAACATACCACACATCTTTGTTCTTTTGAGCCTTGAGAGCAAGAGCACAATTATCATTCTTCTTCTTCTTCCATGTTCGTTCATTCTGTGGCTTCAAAGATTCTTCTGGAGGATTTTCAAGTCTGCAGTCTTTGGCTATGTGTCCAAAGTTTTGACATTTGTAACATTCAATATTATTTCTTAAATGTTCAAATCTATTGATATTTCGTTGAGCCTTGGGAGGTTCATATTTGACAGATCTCCTGGAATTGTATTCGTTCCTAGGGTACGTGCGACATTCTACAGCTTTATGACCAAATTTTCCACATGAATAACAGTAGCCATAAAAAATATGTTGGTACCTGGATGGAAATTTTTGTCGAGGAATTGTCTTCCAAGGCTATTCTTGCGAATCTTGTCCAATGAAGTCTACATGCATGTCAGATCTCATAGGTTCATTGTATTTTGTTGTAGAAGGTCCTGCTTCTTCTTCTTTGTAACCGATGCCAGTTTTGTCGTTGTAAGATCATTGATTGTTGATGAGTTCTTCCAATGCCCTTGAGCTGTTGGCATAGTTTTGGATAGTTTTTCCTTTCTTAACTTCCTCACGCAGCGAGACTACTTCGGCATCTAATTCTTCCCTTTCTTGGTTGCTTTCTTCCAACTTCTTTTGAAGTGACTCTTCAATGCATTTGTGTTCTTCAACTTCAATTTTGAGACCTTGAACTTGTTCTTCAAGAGTTTTGGAACAAATCTTCTCCGCCTTGAGATCTTTTATAAGCTTAATTGCTTCCTCATAAAATTCGTCTATGGTCCATCCTTCTTCTTCGTTGTTTGATACCTCTTGCTTATTGTGCTTGGGTTTATTATGCTTGGCCATAAACAATACTCTCTCATTGGCTTCTTCTTCACTATCATTGTCTTCATCGGATGATGAGCTATCTTCTTTAGAGAGAAAGTTCCTTTTGGATCCTTGCTTGTTGAATTTCTTAAAGCCTTTCTTTCTTTCTGAGTTGCCATTACTTTTGTTTGGACATTTTGCTGCAAAATACCCAACCTCATTACAGCTAAAACATATCAATGGAAGTTTACCTTTTAATTGTCCCTTACCAGTTTGTAGTTTTCTCATGAATTAAGCATATTCTTCATCTGAAAGACCTTCTTCATCATCTCCCTTTTCTTCACACTTGCAGGTGCATCTCTTTTCAATTGAAGGTTTTTTATCCTTATTGGTTTTCTTAGATGCAACAAACATAGTTTCTAGATTCGAAGTACCCTCTTCTTCATCAAGTCTCATTTCATATGCTATGAGAACACCATATAATTCCTCTTTGCTGAGTTTTTCCAGATTTTCATTGTATTCTAAGACCGATACCTTTGGGTTGAATCTCCCTGGTCACATTCTAAGAATCTTCCGTATAATAGTCTTCTCGTCAACTGGCTCTCCCAATCCTTCCAGAGTATTGGTTATTTCATCAACGTATTGAAAGTATGCAGCAATGTTACAATCTTATTTCATTCTGAGTTGCTCAAATTTTTCTCTATAGATTTGAAGCTTTGCTTCTTTGACATTTGAGTCACCTGCATATATATTCTCAAGTTTGTCCCATACATTTTTGGTGGTTTTACAACCCAACACCTTATGATAAGCAGATTCAATAAGTCCACTAATAATAATATTCTTTGCTTTTGCATCATTTACCAAATTCTTCTTACTTTGTTCATCCGCAATTGATGTAAATCCATTTTGAACAGTGTCCCATACTTCGTAACCTTGTGCCAAGAGATAGACCTCCATTCTTCCTTTCCAAAGTGCATAATTATTTTCATTGAATAGAGGTACACCATTCTTGGTATGCTCCATGACCTCCTTCCAGCTGTTAAACTACTATTGAAGGAACCAAGCTCTAATACCAATTTTTGGAAATATTAAGGGGGGGGGGTGGGGGGTGAATTAGTATTCCTTTCAATTAGAGCATTAGTTAATCTTTAATTATTATCAGTGTTTGTACAATGATAGCAGCAAACAAGAGGAACAAAAATGCACACATTTTTTAAGGTGTAAACCCACTCAAGGTGGACAACCGCTGATCAATAGGGACTGTTTTGTGTGTCATTATAAGGATTGTCAAGGTAAGTGTTCCACTGCCTCAAAGGAAAACTGCAAAGAATATCAGTGTGAGGGAGATCAAGTTTTCAAGAACAGTTAATTCCCTCAAATGGTCAAAGGAATTTAAGCATAGGGTTGAGTTTTGATATAGAATGCTAAACTGTTCATGAGGTCACTGTTATGAAAGTGCCCAAAACCAAAAGCATTAGACAGGACTAACTCATTATGACATGGCACCTACAACAAATCAGAAGTGGCTAAGAAGAGACATAGCAGGCAATGATCTATAATCTTTGTCAAAATGGATACATCACTATCAAAATCAGTGAGAATTTTCTCAGTGCAGAAAAAGGTTTGACAGTGCCAAGACCCTCAAAGGTTGAAAAGGATCTCTTCATCTCTCCAACAAGCCATCACCAAAGGAAGAATAATTACCTTGAAAATTTTTCAAATCACTTGCAAAAAAGGTCAAAAAGGATATCAGTCAAGTGATAAAGTGATAAAACCTTAGAAAAAGTGGGTTTTCTGATTTTAATATATTTCTCAAGGATATAGAAGCATCTTAGTTACCATGTTTATCCCATTTTTCAAAGGCAAGGAAAGAAAAGAGCTTCCAGGAGAAAATCCTGAGTTTTTGAGAAATTCTGGGCAAGTTCACTGGTGTTGCACGCGGGCAACACTCGCCTAGGAGCACCCGACTCACTCATAATTCTTCCTAGCATTGCACATAGGGAAAAAAAGGCCTCTTTTCCTGCAAATTTACCTTAAAGGCCAAAGGGACACTTCTAAGATACCTCCAAGGCCCTACAAAGGAGTTCAAATTATTTTATGAAAAGGGTCAAGAAAAGATGAATAAGAAATTAGTGAAGGTGTTGAGAGTGGTGATGATGTTGAGAAAAAAAAAAAGGACAATGATGAAGCAAAAAAAATGATGACTAATGATACCAATAATGAAGATGAAGAATTTAATGACATCAGCAAGGATCATAGCCATGATAAAGTCACCAACAACGCTACAATCACACTTCTTTCATTCACATATCAGAGAGGGCCAAGGCATGTGTTTGCTGCCTCTAAGAGGTAAGGGACCATGCCATCCACCTCATCTCAGCCACTAAACAAAGGCAAACAAAAAGTGAAGAGAGGTAGGAAAGAGATAGCCAAACACTATGCCTTAAAAAACAAGTTCACTAGTGCCGAGCTCAAATAGGCCCTCATTGAAATTCGAGAACTAAAGGAGGAAAAAAACCAATAAATGCTTGGATACATGGCTCAATATTTTCCACAGGCTTCTCAAATCCCATTAGGAAGGTGTCCACCAAATTTGAGGGACTTTTGAGAATTTTTGGTTTTTTGTGAATTTAGAGGCCTATAAGCGCAGCGCCACTCGCACTACGATTTTACCTCAGGAATTCCCAGAGTTAAAACTCTAAATTTTTGGATTTCTCATGCCTATTAAATTATTCTCACAAAATTTTAGAACTTTTGGAGAATTTTTGACCTCAAAAGGTCAAAAACCACCTCATTTTTCACCATTTTGCCTCCTTTTTAGGCCTGGCGATGTGCTCAAAGAAATGTTGTAATTTTGACTTCTTTGACTGGTTACAGAGGCTGAATCAGAAAAATAAAGGTATATCTGGAATTAAGACTCAACAAGCTTTCTATCGGGCCATTGCAGAGCAAATTTTGACATCAGGAAGGTCACCAAAACTTAGCTCCAAGTGGATCCATTTTCTGCCTATGTTGGCGCTGCGCTCAGAGCAGTTTGGGGAATTTGGATTTTTGGATAGGTTAAATGAGCTCAATAAGAAAAAAAAAGATATATTTGGAAATTAGACTCATCATAATTTCCAACGGGCCATCACAGAGAAAAATCCAACATCGGGAAGGTCACCAAAAGTTGGTTGTAAGTGGACCCATTTTCTGCCTGTCTTAGCACTGCGCTCAGAGAAGTTTGGGGAATTTGAATTTTTGAACATGTTACATGGGCTCAATCAGAACAAAAAATGTTATAGGGGCTCAATCAGAACGCAAAATTTACAGGGGCTCAATTAGAAAAAAAAGGTATATTTGGAAATTAGACTCAGCAAGCTTTCCAATGGGCCATCACGGAGCAAAATCTGACATTGGGAAGGTCCCCAAAACTTGGCTGCAATAGAACCTATTTTCTGCCTAGGGTGGCAATGAGCTTATAGGAAGAAATGTTTATTTTTGGCAAAAAGTCAACAAAACACACTCATTTATTGCAAAATGATGTTTTTATGTTTTTTAAGGCAAATCACTCCAGAATTAGGTGCTAGAATTTATTTTGGCATTTATTTCATGAGATATTTTGTGCATTGGGCCTTGCATGGTCTCTTGGGCATTTATGACATTTATGAGTGATTTTGACATTTTCAAACCCTATCTAGGGATTTTTCCCTCCTTTGCTAAGATAAATAGAGCATGAGGGCTTCATTTTAAATGTTGGCATTTGAAGAGTTTTGAGAGAAATACATGGTTTTCTTGATTTTGAAGGAGAAATTGGTCTTGTGGAGTTTTTGAATGGATTGCTTTGATTGATGATGAAGGAGGATAGCTTGCAAGATCCCTGAGCTTGGTTATTGGTGAAGTGCTTCTCTTTCATGTTATTGTTTTCTCATGTTTTCATTATGTTTCCATCCTTCTATGTTGCAGTAGAACAGAAGTGTATAGGCTAAGAAATGTTGTTAGAGGCACCTTAGTCCTTCCTGTTGTCTATTGTCTTTATGTTTTCTTCTGCTGAGTTTGTTTAAGGAATTCTTAGCTGCTCCTTAGATCTACCTATGCTTGTTTGTTCCATGAATGGTTCAATATATTAGTTTTCAAATATGTTTTATGGTTAGCCCTGCCTATTTGATGCTATTTAAACTCTGTTTTGGAATCTCTCTTTGAAGTATTACTTGTTAGGTTTTAGCCAAAGAGGCCATGTTTTGATCATGCCCTTTATCCATGCTTAAGAAGTTGCCTTAAATTTCTTTGTAGCTTGGGCATTGATGTTTAGGTGTTCCCTCTTCATTTATTAAAGTTATTTGTTATCTTGAATGTTTTCTAACCTTGAAGGTGAAATCACTAGAAGTTAAATGAGTTTCTCGCCTTTTATATTTCATTGGAATTGTTCATCTTGAATGCTTGTTTTCTTAAAGTGTAATCTAAGAGCTATTGGTTTGACCTATCTTATGATTATGTTCCTATGTTAATAATTATTTGAGAGTATCTTGTTTAAAAGTATTTTTTTAAGTATTCTTTACTGCCCTTATACACCTACCATGTTCACAAACTTATTGTTCATTTCACTTCACACATACCTTATATATCCTTTTGACCATGCTAGATTTGCACTGTTATGCATCTTGTTTCATTATTGAGACATCCATGACTTTCATAGACTCCATAGCCCAATGATTTGAAGACCTCTCACTCCACCTATTTTACTTGACCATCTTACCCAACCAAACAAACAACAAACCCTACACTTAACAACTAGCCTAAAATCAAAACCCTAGAAGCAAACAAGTTCACATCCTTTGCATACAATAGAGAGATCCCTCTTTGAGTCCAGGAAGGTTGGGTCCTAGGACTCCAAAGACTGGTCTGATGTTACCTTGTGCATTTGGTCTACCAATCTGCTAAATCACGGGACCCTAACATATCCTATCTCAAACAGCAAATGGGTATCTCCTTTAGTAGTCATTCCTAATAAGAATGGGAAGTGGAGAATCTATGTGGGTTATAGAGAACTGCATAAAGCAACATAGAAAGACCACTTCCCCCTTCCTTTTATTGACTAGATCCTTGATACATTGGCAGTAAAGAGGTTATTTTCCTACCTTGATGGGTTCAATAATTACAATCAAATCCAGATAGCACCCGAAGACCAAGATAAAACAACCTTTTCCTACCCATGGGGTACATTTTCCTACAGGGTATTACCATTTGGATTATGTAATGCCCCAAAAACATTATGAATATCCATACTCAGCATTGTTTCTGATTTCATAAATGAATGACTTGAAATTTACATGGATGACTTTACCCCATACAGAGATGATTTTTATCAGGCACTAGAAACACTAAATAAAGTATTGGAATGATGTATTTCTACCAGATTTTGTTTGAGCAATGAAAAATGTCACATGATGATGACCAAAGGAGTAATCTTGGGACACTACATCTCTGCAGATGGAATACAGGTAGATCCGGCAAAAATAGAATTAATCCTTTTATTAGCCACACCTTGTACATAGACAGAGGTACACAGTTTCCTTGGATATGTAGGGTATTATCACAAGTTTTTAAAGAATTTCTCACAAATTTCTACACCCTTGTATGCATTAAGTGGAAATGTTGAATTCCATTGGTCTGATAAATGTGACACTGCTTTTACAGATTTAAAGAAACTAGTCTTGACAACATTGATCTTACGCGGTCCTAATTGGAATGTGCCTGTTCACATTTCTTTGGATGCATCTGACACAACGATAGGGGCAGTTCTTGGTCAAGATGAAGATAAAAAGCCCTATGTTATTTATTATATCACCAAGAATCTCACTCCTGCCGAATTAAACTATACAGTGACTAAAAAAGAGCTCTTGGTTGTCATTTATGCTATCAATAAATTTAGACATTATATAACTAGCTATCAAGTACTCCTGTATACTGATCACTCTGCTATTAGATATCTAGCCAATAAACCAATTACAAATGGGAGAGTAACTCGTTGGTTGTTGCTTTTACAGGAGTTTGACATAAATATCAAAGACCGTCCATGGAAGGAGAACGTGGTTGCGGATTTCATGTCCAAAGTTCCCAAATCAAATGATACACTAGGAGTGGACGATCAGTTACCCGACGAACATCTGTTCATTGTATGAGGAAAAACACCATGGCACGTAGATATAGAAAATTACCTGGCAGTAGGAAAGCTTCCCAGACACTTGAAATCAAAGGAATGAAAGCTGATTGTTAAGTGCAATGTTATATTTTCCTGGATCGGTGGATATATTTTCATACAGGAGATGATATGTATATACGCATATGCATCCGATAAGACGAGATTTATGACATTCTATGGGCCTGCCATGATGAACCATGTCGTGGCCATTTTGCATATCGCAGAACGAGGCACAAAGTATTGCAAATGGGTTATTATTAGCCTACAATTTTTAAAGATGCCAAGAAATTTGTCCAAGCCTACGATAGTTGCGAAATAATGGGCTGCCTGGGCCAAGCTAATGAAATGCCATTACAACCACAATTGGTAGTGGAACCCTTCAAAAGGTGGCCCCTGGACTTCATTGGACCATTCAAGATGCCATCAAAGTAGAATATTTACATACTGGTTGCCACATATTGTGTAACAAAGTGGGTAGAAACAGTGGCTTTATCAAGAGCCATGGAAGTATCTGTGATTAATTTTCTTTTTGAGCTATTTGTGCGATATGGCTTACCATGTGAAGTGATAACTAATGGGGGGGCACAATTTGTGGGAAATAAAATTACGGAAACCCTGAAGAGCCACCATATCATCCATGGAGTCACATCTCCCTACCACCAGCAGGAAAATGGGCAGGTTGAAAGTACCAACAAAGTCCTTGAGGCAATTCTCACAAAAAAAATATCAACACATCGTTGGGATTGGGCTACTAGACTACCAGAGGCCTTGTGGGCTTACTTCACAACATGGAAAAACACCACTGGATATTCTTTGTACCATTCGGTATTTGGAAGAGAACCAATTTTTCCTATCGGATTCGAAATAAAGACTCTAAGGACAGCCTAAGAGGTGGGGCTGGACTTGATGGAGGCCCAGATTAGAAGACTTCAACAAATAAATGAATTAGATGAAATATGAATACTGGCTTTGTAGCACACTACAATCATCCAACAACAATGAGCTAAGTGGCATGACAACCTCATCAAAAGGAAGACATTCCAGAAAGGAGATTGGGCACTTCTCTACGACTCCAGATTCCAAGATTTCCCAAGCAAGTTACAAAAAAGGTGGCTCGGTCCATATGAAATTCAAGAACTACACAACAATGGTAGCCTCACATTGACTACCATAGACGAATCTGGTTCTACATTCCGAGTCAATGGACACAGAATACGCCTCTATCACAAACCACTTACAAAGGAGCCTTTCTGCCAGTAGGTACGCGACGATCCCACCATCCAAATTTTAGCTGTAGGGAGTTCTAGCCCCATAACTTTAAGTGCATGAAAGTTTGTTAATTCATCTTATAAATATTGTATATATTTTCCCTGCAATTTATAGTTTTCTAATTTGTTATACATTCTTCATACTCAGTTGTATTCTTTTCCTTCATCCTTCCTTTTGTGTGTTTTTTTTTGTTTGTTTAATCCTTTGAATGATTGTTGTCCAATTGGATTGAACAATCATTTGTGTGTTTATTTTTTTTGTTTAATCCTTTAAATGGCTCTCGTTCAATCAAATTGAATAGATTCTATTTAATAGGATTGAAAAACCGTTTGTGTGTTTATTTTTGCTGTTGAAACCTTTGAACGGTTGTTGTTCAATCAGATTGAATAATCGTGCGTGTTTATTTTTGCTGTTCAATTCAATTGAACAGTTGTTGTTCAATTGGATTGAACAACTGTGTGCTTGCATGTTTATTCACACTGTTCAAACCTTTGAATGATTGATTCTCAATCTAATTGAATAGATGTTGTTCAATCGGATTGAAAAGTTGCACGTGTTTATTTTTGCTGTTCAAATATTTGAACGTCTTCTGTTCAATCCAATTGAACAAATGATGTTCATTCAGATTGAACAGTTGTGTGCTTGCATGTTTATTCAAAATTTTCAAACCTTTGAACAGATGATGTTCAATCTGATTGAATGGCTGCTATTGAATTGAATGGAACAACTAATTTTTTTCCCCTTTCTAAGCATGTTCTTTCTTTCTTTTTGAGGATCTCTTCTTGAATATCCACTTTTTATCTGACACCCTGGCCGTAAAAGAAATTTCTGAATAGGAATTGGCACCTGAAAAGGAGGAAAGCAGTAATGTTACTAATAAAATCTGGTTCATCTTCCATCATTTCCTCTATATCTACTTTTCCAATTCATCTATGTCACTCTGAGAAAATATAGTAGGTCTATCAAAATTATGCACATCTAAATTATCTAAATCATCTATTTGACAAAAATTTGAATCTATATTACAAGGTGAATCTATATTACAATCATTATCAATTGGGAAGTTTTGAAACTCTCGTTCATTGTTCAAAAAGTAATAAATTTGTTCATCTTCTAAGAAAATTTGCCAGTATTTTGCATTATCTGGGACAATAGGTCTGTGTTTGATTTCAGCAGTGTATTTTTGTAATGGTGAAAATGGAAATTTGCAAGTGCTAGCAAAGGTTGCTAAACAATGGGCTTGTATGTTCTGTTTTCTAGGGATGATAGAAAACTTGCTTTCTAACAAATCCTCAACCAAATCATGTGATCTGTCCCTGTACCTGGCTAGTCTGGGATTGTGAAGAGAGTATTCTACATTTATTTGCTTAATAACTAACTCAGAATCTCCCATGACCATTATTCTTTGCCCTCCCAATTTTCTAATAATTTGTAGACCTAAGATTAAAGCCTCATATTCAGCGATGTTATTGGTGCATTTGAAATTCAATCTAAAGGCATGTCCTTCAAAAGGTTTGAACTGTTGTTGGTTTGAACGGTTGTTGTTCAATCAAAGGCATGTTCGTAATCCATACACCAGCTCTAGCTCCTAATTTATTCACAGATCCATCAAAATCTAAATGCCATAAGGCTTCATGACCAATATAATCATCCATTATTTTAAGTTTCTTATCACTGATTTCAGTTTGGATGTTATCATGATCATAATTAATGAGAATAAAGGAATCAAGATCAGTAGGAATTGAATAGATTGGATAATTGGTAGGTCTGTCAGTAGTACTGATCATAAACTTCATTAAGGTTTCTCTGTAAAGCTTTTTGGGCTGTCCAAATACCGAGATAGTGGCATAAATCATGTCAAGTTGTAGAGATCCCTGCAGCTTTGCTCCCCATGAGCGAGAAAGAAGCATACCATACTTTGGCGGGATATCAGCTAGCACAACATCCATGATCATGCTTTTACCAGGACATTGGACTAAGTTTACACACAGGTCTTTAATCAATCCTATGCATTGGAATTTGGATGAATCAAATGAAAACAGGTCTTTATATGATCGGGTTATGTCTAGATTCAGGGTTTCCATTATTGCTCTGGGCATTAGGTTATGGGAAGCTCCAGTATCTAGCATAGCATTGTGTAATATCTGATCATGTACAGTAATAATTAAATAAAATGGAGGTACTGACCCATCTGAATTTTAGGACTGGGTGGGTTCAAATTTTGTTTATTTTCTCTGGGAATAATCTGCAAAAATTTCATTTTGGGAGCCTCAATCTTCTTTTTGTTTTGGCTTTGTTGGGTTGGAGCATTGTTCTTTATAGTAGGCTCATTGGTTTTCTTTCTCCTAAGGTTATATTGGCTGTGAATTTCATTGATTGCGAAGTCATAACCTTGCTTATAGTCGAAGGATTCACCAGATTCCACTTTGAACTGTTGTAGCTAAAAGAGTTCCTAGTTCTCTTGAGTAAGGAAAATTGTATTGTTTTCATCTATCCCCATAACTATATTGATGTATTCCTCCTCCTCAACATTGTTTTTTGAACTCTCTGAAAAGTTCTCTTAGAATGGGGGTCTTATGTTCTGATCTGGGGAGGGTTCTTTACCTTTCCCAGGATTTTTGTTTTTCCTGTAGTTGGGATTCCTGATTTGGAATTTGTGGTTTTATTTCAATATGATCTAGTCTGTCAACTAATTTTTCTAATGTTTTATTGATAAAATCAAATTTTCCATCTAAATTTCAAGCCTCTTATTTAATAGTAACCCTTCTTTCATTTCTCATTCTAGCTTTTCTGGCAAGGATATTGATTTCTACTCCAACATCATTTAGTTGCATTTGTTCTAGGGTGTATGCATCCCTTTCTCTAAGTTGATAGGCCGTGTCTACATCAAAAAAATCAGGGAATTTGAACAACACGAAATATGGAGTGGCTTAAGGTATGCGGGAATAAAATTGTAAATACTGTTGTATCTGGTGCAAAAATCCTTGACAGACTCATTGGGGTCTCTCTTAGCAGCATCAAACTCAAATGGTATTTGCATAGGATTCTTCTTCTTTTCCCATTTATTTAGGAAGGCTCTATGGAATGCAGCTAAGTCTGCTATAGTACCAACACCTAAACTTCTAAACCATGTTTTTACTTCTCAAGTTAAGATTTGTGCAAATAACCTCATTCTGACATCAGACTCATCTATCTCATAAATTTCCCAAAAATCATTCATTCTAGTGATATGTTGTTGTGCAGTGATTTGTGAAAAATTATCAAACAATGGTATGCCCTTTTGAGAATTCTGGGGCATGTCATGGAGATTTTGAGGTAAGAGCAAGGAATCATATCTGGTTGCCATGGCTTGGATTCTTGCTAAACTGGGAGGTACAGTAGTATTGATAGGGATAGTGCCGATTACAATAGTAGATGTACTTAAATAGCTTGGTAAAGGGGATGAAAAAGAAGTAGTATGGCTAGGGCTTATGGTGGTGGTTGTAATAGATTTAGTGAATGATGGGAATACTACTTTAGGCTGCAAGGGCATCTCAGGGATGAATGGATCTGTGGATGAACTAGAGGTAGATTGAGGATATGATGAATATATGATCCTAGGCTACAAAGGAAACTCAGGAATAATAGGCTCCGAAGGAGAACTAATAGTGGAATTTATAAATGAGGTGGTAGCATACAGAGTAGAATCTGCTGCTTGGAAGATGGTGGTGTATAATAGAGAAACTGGAGGTTTAAATTGAGAAAAAAAATTGGCTAACTTTATAGCTTCATCAATGTCTTTAACTTTAGTGACACTTACCCTTTTTACTGGACTTTGACTTTCAGTTTTATCTGATTTAATAGGTGCTAAAATAACTTTCTGCTTTTCATTCACAAAGGAAGTAAAAATAGGATCTAAAATAGTTTCCTTTAAATTAGTTTCAGATTTGGTTCTAAATAAATATTTTTCAAACTTCAAATCATATTCAATATCTGATAAGCTTACTAATTCTTTGGGCAAAGAATCAGCGCTTTTCAGGGGTACTTCAATTTCTGAACTAACAGTTTGTTTTTTCTTTTTTCCTATCTGGTCCGGATTGTCTACTATATCTGCAGGGTTGGCATCAGGGTTGGATATAGTATAATAGACTTTCTTGGGAGCCAGAATGTTTATTTTTTAAATACCCATAGCCTTTAAACTTAATCTTAAAGTAGAAAAGATATGTTTAAAAATATTCCTCCAAGATTAAACTTAAAACTGGAGAATGGTCAGATCCCCAGTATGGTCACCAGTATGTTATCACCCTAGTAATTATTAGGTTGTGGGATTTTGGTTTATAGTTAAAGAAAACCAGGGGTAACCAAGAACCTCTTTTAGAATTCAGGATCTAGCCTTCTTGATTTCTCAAGAGGGATCTCTCCTTAAGATTTAGCTTTTTTTGGTAATGGGTTTTAGCCTATCTATGAGTGGACAATTTGGTTTGATTTTTTGAATGTTGGTAGGAATAAAATACTACAAGGGAAAAATAGAAATATCTACCTAACCATTGGGCAATGGAGTCAAATTTATAGCAAACAAGACTAGAAAACTAAGGTCAAAAGAACAAATATACTAAGGGCAAGATAGATGATCTTCAGAGGGTTTAAAAAAGGCTATTTTGATGAAGTGGTATGATCTGGACTAAGGGCAGTTAAGAATCCTTAGATCACAGAAAAGGAAGAGGGAAATTGAGGTCAAACGAGACTAAAGAGAAATTAAGAATTCTAAAGTCTGGAAATCAGCAGAAAACATAAACATGAAAACTAGTAAAAACAGAGAGCTTTTTACACTGATTCTGTAATACCTTTCCTAGTTATTCATTTAAGATAGAAAATAACACAAGATGTATGAATGAAACTTAAAGAAATAAACAATGAAAACTGGAAGATACAATACTCATCTGATCAGCACGAGGATCATTAGTTATGATGTCTATTTGCTTCAATTTCCAGCCTACTGCTTCAACTTAACTCACATAAAATCCCAATATTTTCAACAAAAAATCCTATAGTAGTCTTGATAGTTTTATTCCACCCTAAATACTTCGAAAGATGAAGTATATATACAAATAAATTGCTTACAAAATATCTCAAAATTTTGAGAGAATATCTCAAGAGAAAATAGGAATTATTACATAAGAAGAGGGACAGCTGCAAAACAGATGGGCAAGCTGTCCTCTTTTACAAGAAAAATAGAACGGTTTATCTAATCAAACAAATTATGTCTTGCTAGAAGTATTGCTGGCACTTGGGACAATATATTGTGGAAGATGACTTGTAGCATACTCCTCCTTTTTCACGTTCTGATCTGATACTCTTTTACTCTGTTTCTTCACTGTTTACTGTTGTAAATTAAAAATGACAAGCAATAACTCTTGCTTTTACTGATACACTTTGACCACTGATACTCTTTGACACTGATTTTTCACCCTGAGGTAACAGTAAAATTTGGTTTCTTCATGTGATTTTATTGCTCTTTGTCTGTCAAATTCACATCAGATATGTGAATTCTTGCCACTGTTCAGCAGTGGGAATCTTCATATTATTCAGCTTTCTATAACTTTCATCAGCTTCTTTATACTTTGAAAGTTTTGGTTTCACTATGAACATGTGCTGGATTTCATTCTGCAGAAAAAAAAAATTTCTCAAAATATTGCAAAACTACTTTACCACTTGGAGATCCTTGTGGCAAAGGTTTGTTCACTTGCTCTTTAGCATAGGCTCTAATCTTCTGGTCATAGTCCTTCTGTGGCATCAATTTTTCATTTAAAGCATGAATATCTGGTAGACCTGCTTCTTGGAGTAGGTCATATTTGGTCTTGAATTTAGCAATTGATATATTCATAATATCATACTTTTCTTCCAGATTATTCATAATGTTTCTTTTAGTGAGGAATTTTCTGATTTGAAGGATGACCTCTGATCTGTCAGCAATTTTACACTCTGCTAATTCTTCCCTATTTTTGTTGTTCAAAAATTATATGAGTTGGACTACTTGTGGCTTATTTCCAAGTTCCTTCTTTGTTTTATCAATTTCTGCAATGGCAACCTGTAACAAATCTTTCTGCTCATAAATGATCTGAATAGAAGGCCACTGTGAGTGAATTCCTTCAATGATATTGGTCCATAAATAATTCTTGATGTAGGCAACCTGATTAGTGAGATTTACTTATTTTTGTAAAATTAGTACCCTTTTTTCTAAAGTTTTTACTCTTTTCTCATGACCTTTTGAAGTTATCACAACATCTTTATAGGCTAATTCCAAGTTTTGATTTGCCTTTTTCAAATTTTTAATCTCGTCATTCTTCAAAGTCATTTCCTACATATCTTTTACCAAATCTGTGGCTCCTGTTTCTGTCCTTGTTTGTACCTGTGTATTTGAAGATGCAGCAGAAGAAACATTTTTTGATGAAATTGACACTGCAATTTCCAATTTCCCTTTTGGTGCTAGATGTTCTGCTAAGGTAGATGGTACAACAGTACTTAATAATGGAATGACTGTGGGAATTACTTCTTTAGATTTTTTCAAAGCTTCATTTTCCTTCATTAAAGCTTCAGTTTCGTTTTCCATTTCTCTAATTTGAGCAGTCATATTTAAAACCAACTGACTTAATTCATCATTTTCAGTCTTTTGTTGAAGGATTTCTTTGGCTTGGGGATGCTCACCCTGAGGAAATTTGAGTTGCCTTCTAAGAGAAGCAATATATTCATTCTTCTGTTTGATCAAAGCCTTTGCTATTTCAGTATTAGCTGGGTCAGGTCCAACTTCAATTACCAAATCCTCTAATGCTTTGATTCTCATTTCTTTAGCATGCAAAGATGCTTTGTCCAATTTCATTTGTGTCTGTAGATTTGACACAGATTTTTGAAGCTTATAAGCACTCATTGTTTTATTGACCACTTTTGAATATAACATCTCTGTAGTGCTTCTATGGAAGTATATTTGGTCTAATTCATGAATAGCATCTGCATCTACCTCCAAATATGTCTTTGAATAATCTGTTACTGTCTTAGGATCAGCCACTGTAGGTTTCAAGAATGACATTATCAATTTTTTGGAAGAATAATCAAAAGTAGTGAGAAGTGTATCCTTATTTCCAGGTTTCTCTTTGAGAAATTTGGAATAGACTTCATTTTTTATTTCTTCATTCTTCTCCCTGATTTGCCTGAATTTTATTTAAATGTCTGATTCTCTGTTATCAGTTGCCTTTGAAGAAGAAGGAAATTATACATCAGTTTGTTTTTCAACCATCACTGTGTCTATATCCTATGCTTCAATTTGGACCTTTTGAAGTTCCTTGAGTGTCTCATTTACTATTAATGTTGCCTCATTATCAGTCTGATGGCCATTATTATCATCAATATATATTTCCTTATCTTTTTCTTCAACAGTCAATTTATTTTTCTTACTATAAGGAATTTTGAATTTCTTGTCTGAAATAGCTTCTATTGGATAGATGTCCTCTTCTCTGCTTCTTTTGTGTGAAACCTCTGTGTCTTTGTTAACTGTAACAACATGTGAATTATCAACCTATTTTTCTTGTATATTAACATTCTGCATTACCTATGCATCATCATCAATCAAATTATTTGGCTCCCATTAATTCTGATTGGAAAATTTATTAATTTGTGGCTTTGACTCATGTAGGAAAGGAGTTAACTTGCACTTTACCCTGATAGTGCTCAAAATACCCTAAGGGTCATAATTCCACATGAAGCTTTCTTGGAACTTGTACTCTTTTAATTTGATAGTTATCTCTTTCATAGCTTCCCTGTTATTAACTATAAATGGTCCAATCTGATTCTTGAGTTTGAATTGGGTCTTCTTCCTGGAGGCCATGGAATTTACTGCATCTGCATTTAAGATTTGCCTTAAATATTCTAAGGCAAAGATTCTTGTATTTACAAACCTTGGTGTTGTGTGGATTAATCCGCCTTGCAAACAAGACCGATCTCCCTAGTACTAAAAGTATCTAGCAACAAACAGCCAAATAAAATAATCTTTCTCTAAGCATATATGATTTACAAAAAGCTCTATAGAGGTGTAAAAGACTTACCATATGTCCAGCGCTTGTTTGAAGTCGTTGTTGTCCCTCGCGCGCTTGAAGGAGTTTTCCTCGTAAACATGCAGTCACAATCAAGCAAAATATTACATAGCACATGTATAGAAGTCATCATAAACCATGCTTATCATAGTGATCAAGGAATCTATGAAATAAACCATTAACTGAAAGCTTATTGAGAAAAATGAGTATATTTGTACAACCTGAGCCTTGATGTTGCACAGGCCTTCTCGGGGTCCGAAGCAAGAGTCTCATCTAATTTGATAAGCTCTGCACTCCTCCAACCAAGACGAAAAGAGGTATGTAATCTCTCCTCACAAAAGTCTTAGTTAACTGAGTCTGAATCTCAACAGCACTTAACTTCAAATATTCTAAAGCTTGAACTCCCTTTGAGGCTACCAAATGCCTCTTTTTATAGTGGAAAAAAGGAGGTTTTCTGTTCCAAATATGAAGTGATAGAATCCTCCTTCAAAGGGATAAGCTCCTCACATCAAGGGGTTAGCTCCATAAGGTAAGGGATACATGCACCTCATAAGAGCGGTTCTATCACCGCAAGATATTTTCTGGAAGCTTCTAGAATTCAATTTTATTGAGCTTTTTGGAATTTAATTGTGCCTTTTTTATCTTACAGGGATCCGCACCTTTAACACAGATAAAGTGCATTTAGGTACGCAAGAGAGCTGAACATTAGGTGCGGGACCGCATGCAAGATAGAGAGAAAGTGTGACACCAAAGTTTAGGAGATTTTTAGGAACATTTCTCTGTTTTTCAAGGCTTGACATGATGAACTGATATGTTAGACTTGCAAGGGGAGAAGTATGAGTAATAATGAGCTCATACACATAGAAGAATGTCAGGATGACAATTTTCAGTGTAACAGATTGCCCCCTAAAGTGCAAAGTATGGAATAGATGATGTTGAAGTCTGTCATATATGAAGAGTGGAGTACTTTATCATTTCAAGGATCATCCTGTGGACACCCCAGTCGAAACCTGTAAAAACATTCAATGCAAAATATATATATATATATATATATCATCGCTAAGGTAGGCATTCCATACTTAGATCAACACTAACTAGAAACTATACAAACTGTTCTGATACGGGAATGATTTTGAGTACATCACAGTATAGACATGTGTAGACACAGTATGGACGCAACCATCTATTTAAAAATAGTCCACTGTATAAATGATAAAAAAATTCCTTGTAGTCTGGATGGTAGAAACTAGATCCAGGGTCTTGATTTCCGCATCTTGATCTAGTACGATTCTATCCATGTGAATGAATGTGTCGAAGTCGAACTTGGTAGAAACCACTTGATTACCAGTCAATGACGTAAAATGTTAAAAAGTGTGAGAGTAACCACCAGTAATGTCAATGGCTCTCAAAGTACCCAGTACAATCCGTGAAATGTGAATGAATGAGCTGAAGTCGAGCATGTCACAGAATCATTCGATCGAAGATCAATGATGCAACCTGTCGTTGAAGGCGAGAAACCTGCCATTGAGGCATGAAGATTTAAAGGTACTGACGATTTCTAGATCAACTTCCTAGATAATGAGTTGTCGTCAATAGAAAGCGATCCGTTGTAGGCAAACCCACAACATGAAATCATAGATCAAGTTTTGAAAATATATTGGCAAGGACTGACTCAGGGATGGTCAAAATGGATGACAGATATTTTGCAGATGAATGGTTTATTTGAACTGTCCTCTTGAACACATAACAACACTGCAGATGGCTTGGTGACAATTGACCCAAAGCTAATACCCAGAAACTGGATGAAGACTTTTAATGATGTTAGATTAACTGTTAGGCAAAGTATTTCCCAACCAGTGTTCAAGAGTGGTTAACTGGATTTTCAAAAATTCAAAATACAACAAACAAGTCATTTTTCTCTCTTTTCCCCCACCATTTCTGGCAAGTACCTCTTTATTTTTGACAAGCTTGAGGAGGATAAAATTTGCTTGTTTATAAGCTCATCCTTCGAATGAGTCCAACTTAGTTTAATATTCAAACCCTAAGAAGGAGTGGTTCGTTCCTGTTAAAAATTAAACATGTCCTTTACTGTTAAATTTTAACGAGTCCAATATAAGAGAAACTCGGTGTTTTTCAATTTTAGGGAGTCAAAAGAAAAAACTTAAGAAAACTCCATGGGTGTACTTTTTCGTAAATTTAGTCTCTCGAGCCCGAAAAAGGATAAAATAATGCAGGAGATAACTCTATTGATCGTAATTAGTCAACGTATACCTTTTTCATAAATAGTCAATTTCAGTCCGTAAAAGGGGTAAACTTATACTGAAGGGACGATCATTCATTTACTTTAACGAGTTCGAATAATCAAGTGGTCGGCAATATTTTCATGTTTAGAGAGTCTGAAAAGGGCTTAAAAGAGAACTCCAATGTTTCTCTTTTTCATAAATTTTTGAAAGAGTCCGAAAAAGTGATAAAAGTATGCTCTTTGTTGAAAAATGATCAATTCTCCTGAAAAATCCAATTTTTGTACAAAAACTTGAAACATTACACATACCTGTTTAAGATAAGTAGAAATGCCTTCAAAATATCCTTTTTAAAGTAAAAAATAAACAAATTAAAAATTCATCTATTCGAAAAAACTTATAAAAAGGACTTTTTCAACTTCATTTTTACCGTTCAAGTTCAGAGTGAAAAGTAGAAGTTTTTGGGTAAAAAAGTTTGTGTGAAGATTCTGGAAAATCCGTCCGACGAAATCGAGAACCGTCAGTCCCAGGTAATCCACAACCTCTTAATCTTGCTTTTAATCTTTCGGGATATTTATATAATGATATATTTAGCTAAAGGGGGTTTAATGTGGGTTTTTATTTAAACATACGAAGATAATAAACTTTGGCTTAAATTTATATTAATGGGTTTTTGGGGCTATTTAATAAAAGAGAAATATATTAATAGGACTAGGATAATTAATAAGGAGTTAATAAAATATGTTAGGTGTTAATATGGAAAGGGAAAAGTGAATACTCAAAACATACAATTATAACCAATAAAAGTGAAGATCAAAGCAAAACTTGCATTTATGATAATTTCATCACTTCTACTTAGGATAAAATGTCATTTTGAGAGTTTTATACTTTATGAAATGTGGGGAATTAATCAAATGGGGATTTAGAGTATCATTAAGTAAAATGAGGTTTTTTACTTATGATTTTTCATGGAAATGAATGCATGAATGGAAAATGATGTGATTTTTAGGATTAATATAACAACTTAACATTTTCAACTAGTTAGCCATAGAGCCTTAGGTCTAGTCCCAACAGAAGTCAAGGAAATGCCTTGAGCCTTTCTGACTGATAGTTTAGAATGATAAATGGATATGGGGAAGGGAAGTTAGTTATTTGCAGCCTTGGTGAATAATATTTACAATGATGCTTCTCACCTTCTTCTACCTACCCAAATTTAACTGCTAACATTTTTTCTTCCATTTTGATTAGGTGCATTTGAGCTAGCAACCTTTACAACATTTATTCTTTCTGAAAGCAATAAAACTATTTAATTCTACACTTATTTCATCCAGGAATCCAGATTAAACTATTGGATTTACTTATTCTCTACATAACTGCTGAATTGTTATGATTAAACTGTGTGACAATTATTTATTCTCTATCTACAACAAGTGAAATTGAAACATGACAAGTCAAGATTAAACTATTTAACTTATCATGGATTATGGAATTTATTGACACTCTACCATAATCAACTGCAAAAGGTAAAAGTAGTGGCATTTAGACTTGCACACTTTCATGTTTTATTCATCTTTTTCTTTTCGGGTATATTATTTTTTCAAAGTCCTTTGATTTTTCTTTTAGGACTTTTTACCCTCTTTTTGATTTTTTGATTTGTTTATTTTTTACTAAATATGGGAATAAAACTTGCAGAAGGAAAAGTATGTACATATTTACATGATTACCATTAGTCAAGTCAAAATTATGAATCATATATTTATAGGTCACTAATAGGATCTTTCGAACCACTCTGCCTCTGTTGGCAGTTCTGGTCACACTAAAATCCTACCTTCCACTGATGAGTTGCAGGATTTGATGGATTTATATCCCTCTAATAATGAATGTTTGAATAAGGAATGTCGGACAGAGAGAGCATATGAGTCTAGAAACCAGTCAGTGGATACTGTTTTATTAGACCATGACACAAATTTTGATACAGCTCCTGTGACACTTGAAGAAAATATTGCTCCACTCAGTCAAGATATCAATGTTGATAAAACCTATTTAGTGCCTGAACAAAAAAATATTTCAATAAATGATAACCCTAATACTGGCACAGCCATTCCTGAACCTGAAGTTGTTGTTGCATATTCCCCTACTAGAACCCCTTTGAAAGAAAAAATAGTTTGGGCTAAGTTGAGAAAAATGCACAGGAAATGCAGGAAATTGAGAAAAATAGTGAAACAGTTAATGGAATGGTTGAAAGAGGCATACAAGGCCTGGAAGCCTAAAAATGAATTAGATACCATGAAAACTCAAACATATTTTGTCACACAAACGGTAGAAGTTTCTGAAGTCTCTGTGCAGACTGATTTTCTATATACAGAAGACAAAGAAACTCAAACAGAGGAAACACCTTCTTATACCCCTTTGGTAAAAAGAGCTTCCACTCAAAATCTTCACAATGAATTGACCCAAATGCAACAAGAATTGGCCTGGTATTGGAAAGAAGTAGTGCTTATACAAGAACATCAGGCATTACTAAAACGATTTTATGGCCTTACTACAACAGAAGATGAGACCTTTGCCCAACTTAGGGAGGAAAAATTAGAAGTGAAAAGGGCACAGGATGAACTGGAAAAGGCTAAGAAACAAACCAGTGTTGTCTGTTCTCTTTACTTAGATTTGTTGTCTTGCAGAGCACCAACCACAAATTATGCCTTATTTCTAGTAGAAAGGTATTTGTTGTTGAAAATCAAAGTTGTCAGAGTAGGGAAGCCTACTACATTTAAATCCAATGAATAATTTTTCCAATGCTCTAATGATCAGGATGAACAGTTCCAACACCTTCTGTGCAAATTGTACTTGCACAATTTCTTTTTAGAAGATGAAAGAGATAGTAACCCTAGTCCCTTCATTGGGGACATTCAATTTCAAGCTTTTCTATGTTAGGTGTTAATATGGAAAGGGCGGGGGGTTTCGAGGGTAGCACCCCTGACGCTAAAAATAGATGTAAAATTTCCTTGTAAAAGTATAATAATTTATAATCAGTATGGGTCGTTCATTAGGCGGGTGATCTAACGGTTTTTTACCCTAGAATTTATTGTATTATGGCTGTGTATTGTATATGTATTCTCAAAGTGAGAAACAGATAGTGAGACTATGAGAGAGAATAGAGGATATTACAGCAGATCTGATTTAGGTTGTGTCTCTTCATTTTGCTGGAAAATAGAAAGGAAGGACTGGTTGTTCGGGGTGGACGTAGCCCAAACTGGTTGAACCACGTATATCTGTGACTCTCTGGTTTTATGTGTTTTGTGTGCTTGTGTTTTTCACATATTTTATGTGTTTCATTTCTCTGTAATATTTAATTTTGTAACGTATGAAACGAGGAGTGATAGCCAAGCTAGGGAAAATTCACAAATATATTGTACAAAGTGGGAAAGAATACATTCAGGATATTTAAGAAGAAGCTTTATTAGTAGCTAAACAAATATGGCAGGCCTCTACCAATAACGTTAATAATAGAGATCCATTTGGTTACAGAAATTTTAAAGGTACTGCTTCTTGTTTTCATCTGTACAATAATCTAATTTTAAACATGGGTCCTACATGGATAGGATGCAGATATAGGTGCCCCATCATATTGTACCCTCCTGAATATTACCACCATGATTATGAATTGCCAGAGGGACATACAAACTTAGCATTTACAAAAATGAAACAAAAGCATGGTTTTAGACTTTACAAGGAATAGGTATACCCTACCTATTCCTTAACTCAACGACACCTCAATCATATGTTTTCACCAGGACATGAAAAAAGGTAAGCATGGGAGTATGTTGGGCTGAGGAAAAGGTACAGTTTACCCATATCTTTAGCGTGATTTATTATTAAATTTTATATGTTTTCCTTTATTTTAGAAATAATTCAAAGGAGAATAATGTAAAAGTAGGGTAAAATGAATTATTAATCAATAATGTATTTAATAGTATAAAAAATACCTTTTGTTTTCTTTATTGATATGGAGTTCGAACAAAATAACTACTAACCAAAGGACCAAATGACAACAGTCAAGAAAAGCAAATGAAATCGCATCTGGTTCCTAGAAATTAGTAAGAGATGAAAAGACACGACTACCTTTGCAACATTCGACTGATGACTACGAAGCCTCACAATATCCTGATCCTGAGGGTTAGTTATCCTATTTTTTATTTCTCCTTTAATTTATAAAAGGTTGTAGATGAAATATTACAGAGATATTTTTCCCGTGTATTGTAATTTCTGGAATAAACTGTAATATTCTTTTTCATGAATTACTGCACTATGGGCAGTGAAAACGTTGTATTCAGAAAATTATGCTATAGAAACATGAAACAGGACTTGAATCCTCTTATATATGCTATATGGAACTCACATACCAAATGGAATCAGAAACAAATAATCCTAGCCACATTAAACAGATCTCCCCAGCTCAATTTATCTTAAAAACACCCCAATCCCATGACTTTCAACAACAGAATTTCTGAAGACTGCAATAGCATAATTTTTATGAGGGTTTCTATAGAAAATTGTGAATCAGTACATATCTAGAGATCATATTAATCATAGAGCCAAGAAATGGAGGTTTAACCTCTTTTACACAAGAAATAAGACAAACCAGCAAGGGTTTCCAGCATTACACAAGTATAAAAGGCAGTTCTGCAGAAAATAACGCAGTCTACTACAACTCTGTATTTGATATGACTGAATATAGCATGAAATATATGATCAATATATAAAATTTCCAAAGGCCCTCCTTATTAGACTTTCCGGAGTGAAATAGACACCTTCTCCTCAAACACTAGCACAAAATCAAGGGATTCAACCCTGCCATTGCTTCACCTTCAGAAAAGACGTATTTTCTGGAAGATAATGTGTTGTAGATGTTGGTGACTGCTTGACCCTAAGTCATATGGTGGAAAAATAGCTTAAAACCTTCCCCTTAGATCCCTTAAACAAGCTGATCCAAAGAAGAGGATTGAATTCCCACATGAGAATCCCTTGCACTAAACAGTGTTACAACCACAGCTAAATAGTTGAAGAATGCAAGTAGTCAAAAGACCAAACACATATGAATACTGAATGACTTCCTTGCTACTATCCCTTCCTTCTTATCCTTGGTGAGCCTCCTCACCCCTGACCCCACTCATTAATGAGGTGAATTCCTTGAAAAGATTCCTCCTTCAAAACTGCGATGTCCTTACTGGTTTCCCTCCTCATGTAGCAGCACTGTTGATTTTGTCAACTGGATCTAGTCCACTTGAATTTCCTCCCTTTCACACCAAGGTGGCTTTATTTTCCTTATTATTCTGATCCCCTTTCACATTGGGATTGTTTTATTGCTATTACAGAGATTTAAGGGTCTCCCTACCCCATTTATTCTTCTAGCTGCAAAATGGAGCAAATATAATATTCCAACTAGCAATGGAAAATTTGGAATATTACAGTCCTCCCTACTCAAAATTTTCTTGCCCTAAAGTAACAAAAAATAAGGATGTTGCAAGATCTTCTCTCCTTCCCAAGTGGCATCATCATCTGGTAGATTCTTCCATCTAATCAGATAGTCCTTGATCACTCTGTTTCTTAGCTGCCTCTCCCTTGTATCTAAGATTGATTCTGGTTGCAAAATTAGGTGGCCCTCATCATCAATGGGGGCGAGGTCCATGCTGGCAACTATATCTCTCCCAATGGCCTTCTTGAGGCAAGAGACATGGAAAATATTGTGGATCTTGCTCCCCTTAGGAAGCTCCAACTCATATGCTACCTTACCAACACAACTTCTCACCTTATATGGCCCATAGAAATGTGGTTTGAGCTTTTCAGCCCCCTTCTCCTTGAGTGTAGACTGTTTATAGGGTTGAAGGCGTAGATAAACTAGATCTCCTACCTCAAACTGTCTCTCTACCTGACCACGGTCTGCATAAATATTTTGTTGGTTTTGGGCAGAAGAAATGTTGTCTTTGAGGGCTCTAAGTATGTCCTGATTCTCTTGAATCCATTCCTTTTCTCTTGGAGCCTTACTTTCCCCAAACATAATATCAGAAAATGAGAGTGCATCATACCCATATAGGGACTAGAATAGAGTCATACCAATAGAAATATGGTGAGTAGTGTTGTAACAATACTCCCCCAAGTGGAGCCAACACAGCCAAGCCCTTTGTTGCCTAGCAACATAGCTTCTCAAGTAGCCTTCTAGCCACTTGTTCACTATCTCAGTCTGTCCATCGGTTTGTGGGTGATAGCTAGTGCTTGGTGTCAAATCAGTCCCCACTAACCGGAAAATTTCCTGCCAACAGCCACCCATGAAGCGGCTATCCCGATCATTCACTATGGTCCTTGGGAGACCATGGAGTCTAAATACATCTCTGAAGAACAACTCAGTCACCTGTGAAGCAGTATAATGGGCAGAAATGGCAAAGAAATGAGAGTACTTTGTTTGTCTATCAACAACTACAAAGATACAATTCTTACCCAGCAATGTAGGTAGGCCGGTGATGAAGTCTATAGAGATGCTCTCCCACTTCCCATCTGGAATAGGTAGTGGCTGCAATAACCCAGCAAGGTGGGTGTGCTATCCCTTTTTCTGCTAACAAAATATGCACTCCTTGACATGTTGGAGCACATCCTCCTTGAGACCCTTCCATGAGAATCTCTCCCTTATGGCCCTATAAGTCTTTGTGAAGCCTTGATGCCCTACAAGTGGGGAATCATGTGATGCTTGTAAGATCTCCCCCCTGAGCTTGGAATTATTAGCCAAGAAGATCTAGTCTCAGTAATAGATGACCTCATCCATCACCCTATACCTTTCATCTAGTACCACTCCGTCAAGTACCTCACATGCAAAATCATATTTGGAATACTCAAGCAAAAGTTGAGCCTTCCAATCTGCATCCATGCACCTCAAAGACAGTGTTGTAGGTCTCCTGGATAGAGCATCAGCCACTAAATTTCTCTTCCCTTTAACATACTCTATGTCAAATTCATATGCTTGGAATTTTCTCACCCACTTTTCTTGTCTTTCTTGGAGCTGCTTCTATTCAAGAAAGAATATAAGGCTGTTATGGTCAGTCTTCACCCTGAATTTATTCCCCACCAAGTACTGCTGGAATTTTGCTAATGCATGCATGATAGCCAACATTTATTTATCATATATGGGGTATAACCTTTCATTAGGAAGAAATTTCCTTCTTTCAAAGGCTACAGGATGCCCTCCTTGCATCAAGACTGCTCCAATCCCTTCACCTGATGCATCACATTCTAGAACAAAAGGTTGAGAAAAATCAGGTAAAACTAATACAGGGTAGCTACTCATTACCTCTTTGAGCTTATCAAAATCCCTCTACGTTGTAGGAATCCAACTGAAAGCTCCCTTCTTGGTCAAGTCTGTGAGTGGTGTTTCTAGTTGTGATAACCCTTTTACAAACTTCCGGTAATAAGTACATATGCCTACAAATCCCCGGAATTCTATGACATTCCTGGGCTCAGGCCAATCTCTGATAGCCTATATATTTTTCTCATGCACCCTTACTCCATCCAATCCAATTATGTGACCAAAATAAATCATCTCTGTGAGTCTAAAATCACATTTGGAGAGCTTAGCATAGAATTTCTTCTCCTTGAGAATATGTAAAATTGTCTCAATATGCTGAAAATGTTCCTCCCAAGTGCAGCTATAGATGAGAATATCATCAAAGAAGACCAATAAAAACTTCCTCAAATGAACATGGAAGATGTGGTTCATGCAATATTGGAAATTTTCAGGGCATTGGTCAATCCAAAGGGCATCACCAAAAACTCAAAATGCCCATAGTGACACCTGAACGTTTTTTTGGGGATATCCTAATCCCTCACCTTGATTTGATGATACCCAGATCTCTAATCAATCTTGGAGAAGTATTTTGATCCCCTCATCTCATCGATGTTGGGTATGGGGTACCTATTCTTCATGGTCTTCATTTTCGATTCTCTATAATCAATGCACATCGTCAATGTGCCATCCTTCTTCTTTACTAAGACCACTGAAGAAGCAAAAGGACTGGTACTAGGCCTGATGTGTCCTAGAGCCAAAAACTCTTGGATGGCCCTCTCAATATCATCCTTATAAGCCTTGGGATGCCTATAAGTAGTGGTGATTACTGCTTGGATTCCTTGCTCCAACTCAATATTGTGTTCAAACCCCCGGCCAGGAGGCCTCCCTGGTGGAATATCTCCAAACACTATAGAATATCGGTCCAAAAGAGCATGTACATCTGGATGTATTGGTGAATCCTTGCCCCCTGCTTCTGATAGATGTAGTTCTACAACCCATTCTACATCTCCTCTGCATAGATCTACCTCCATTCTGTATGCTGAAGCAATCTGAGGGGGGTATGTGTTTATGACCTTGATCTCTTGATGCTTACCATTCTTCCCTTCTGTCCATTCCTTTTCTAGAGTTTTCAAATCAGTGGTAACTCTCCCAAGAGTGATCAACCACTAGACCCCCAATATGACATTGGTATCTGGAATATAAACCACAAATAAGTGGTATGTTAAAGTGTAGGTCCCCATGGTGATGGATAGCGCCAGAACATATTTATCACACTGTATGGTTCTAGCTCCTGGAACCATGACCGAGAATCCCTCTGTTAGTATCAGTATCTTCATCCCTCCGTTAGTGATCAAATTATCTTGTTGCATTGCATATTAGGTGTCTCACTCAGTCAGTTGCATTCCATTAGGAGCATGGATCATCTGAAGGTAGTGGCTCATTGTACATTTTCCCTCATGTCCTTTACCTGCTGGCCCATTTCCATTCATCAAGATCATCTGCAGTCACTTTTTTTCTTTAAATTTGTAAGAGTCATTTCTAGGGTTTTAGTTTCATTAGGTCTAGGGTTTCTTCAAAAAGGTATTCAAAATTTTCAATAACGGTCAGCAGGTGCATGAGGAGGTTGAATAAAGTTCCAGTACCAATAAATTTCATAATCGCATGCTCAGAAATGTATTTTTCCTCAAAACCCTTTTTTGAGGAAAAACAGAGTATTTTAGGTTTTTATGTATAAATTTGATGTAATTTCAGTTCTCTCATATGTAAATAAATTCAATGGTAACCCTGGTCACCTTACCAAGCTTCAGTAACTCCATCCCCTGCAAGGCAAACCAAAAAATCAAGTCATTTAGTTCATCAAAGGCACAAATAAAGTAAACTGCCCAAAAAATAGAGTTGAAAAAATAAGTCGCAATGCAAACATTATAAAAGTGGGTTTTATGAATGAAAAATAAAAATCTCTTATATATAAGTCATTTTTCATGTTCAAAGAGCTCATTTTAATTCAAATAAGAAATATTGAGCAAAAGAAAGTCGTGTTGGAGAAAGGAAGCAAGTTTGAAGAAAAACTGCGCAAGTTCAAGGGCGCGGCGCATTGGGTGAGAGGTGCGGCGCATACAAGTGGCGCGGTGCATTGGGCCGGCCTCCATAGTGTAAAAAATACACTGGCGCGACACATATAATAGGCGCGTTGCGTTGGGTTTGTGGCGCGGCGCATAGAGATGCAAGCCCGATTTCACCATAAACTCCCTCAAATTTCCAAATTTTCTCAATCCTATGGTGTGCAAGTAAGTCTTGAGTTCTTTCCTTGCTAGTGAAAGAGTTTTTTCTTAGAATTTATGGTGGTTTAGTGTGTAAAATCTCAAACCCTACCTCTTTGAAATTTTTCTCAAAAGAAATTGCCTAGGGTTTGTATTTATGTTTTTGCTACCAAGTCTATTCCATCACTCCCTTACTCTTTAACTCCATTTATTTTTCAGTTTCATCCTCTCATTCCTTAATTTCCATATTCCTAAAAAATCATTCACCTCTATCCCCAATTCCAATTTTCCCAAATCCTAACTACAAAATCCCCAAACCCTAATTGTTGTCCCTAAGCCTACATATCATTCTCAAAACCCCTCATACACATTTCCTCCACAATCCATCATACATTCTCATCCTTGGTAGCAGAAAACTAAAAACACCATAAATCTCTTCATAATCATCAAGAAAACTCACACATTAGCAAACATGGAGTCTGATCCCTCCTATGACCAAGATGAGGAGACACACAGTGATTCTCCTACAAAAATGCATGCACCAAGGAGGCCTCGCAAAAGTGGA